>WFKH01002636.1:22830194-22849103 GCA_016163765.1 Magallana hongkongensis | reverse complement strand
GGGGGGGGGGGGTGCTTTTGCACAGCAAAATTCTTTTCGTTTAAAACAAATGTAGAACTAGACAACGTCTTTGAATACGGACACCATCATCCTTTGAATCTTTCATTCCTAAAATCCAATCTTATGGCGCCTACGGCAACCAGAAAGCACAGAACGTAGGTTTTGGGGAAGCAATGAGGGGGGGGGGGGGGGGAAAGGACGAATGGGTAGGGGGGTAGCCAGAACACAATAATTTGAAAATGTACGTACATGCATCTGATTTGACATGACTGTGTCATTTAGCCTAAAGCATTATAATGTAATGGCGCAGTAACAATCAATTGGCGTTTTTTTAACCTGATCCACATTAATTACAGGGTGGTTTGGTCGCTGGCCGTATTGTCCTGTCTGGGACTGCTAGCATACCAGGTAGTGGACAGAGTGAAGTACTTCAGAAGTCACCCCTCAAGCGTCAGCCTACAACTAAACTACAACCACACCCTACCGTTCCCCTCAGTGACGGTTTGTAACCAGAATTTGTTCAAGTGAGTGCATAATTACTGTGTTCCACACATTCAACCATCCTCATCCCCAACCTAAAACATAAAAGTAATTAAAAAATCAATGCAAAAATGAAGCTGTACCCAATTGGTGAAAGATCTGATAGTTACCTCAGTCCAGTCAATTGAATGATTTTTTTGTGCATCGTTAAGGGGGATGTGTTGCCATCTTGTACACTTGAGGATAAGAATATAAACATTTCTTGAACTGGCTTGTTTCTGTCCGAAACTGACCAAAGCTGTTGCCAAAAGATAAAGAAGCAATAAATATGAGGTTCTAAATGTTGTTTTGTATACAAATTATGCATACAAGAACAGAACAATGCCTTTTTAATCACTGAGAACAGCTGTAGAACTGCGCAGCTGTAGACTTATTTTAAAGATTTAAAAATCTGAAAAAATAAGAAAGGGGTTCATTGGTGTCCTCTCAACAACCATTTGTTGAGAAAAGTTTGAATCTTGCACATTAATATTGTAACTTTACCTCAATATACTGGGTACCCTATTTGGGATCTCTTATAAATTTCAGAGCAAGAAAAATCCAGTCTATACTTAGAACTCCTGTGTCTATAGAGGCACATTGATGTCATATTTTAATTGAAAAAAATAAATGTCAATTCAAAACAATCTGTTGAATGTTACAGACATCTCTATACCAGTCCCAAGTTTGTTTTTAAGGTCTTCCGTTTCCGTTTCCAACGGAAGACCTTATTGTTTTCGTACTTGTTTCTTATTATTAAGGTCTTCCGTTTCCAACGAAAGACCTTATAGTGATTGTAGTGTTTTTTCTCTCTCTCTTTCTTCGTACTTTTCCCCCCTTTTTTGTCGGCAGAATTTCTCAGAGATGGCTGGATAAATTTTCCTGAAATTTTAAGGGATGATAGAGAATGATAATATCTCGAAGTGTTTTTTCATAATTCATTTGCGGTCGTCTGTTTCCTGTCCCGCGTCAAAAAACCTTGTTCCCTCGAGATCTCAGTATAGGCAAACACTAGAACATCCAGACTTTGTGGGATGATAGACCTATAGCTGTAGATGTGTTTAAACTATTTTGTTTTGTTCGTCGTAACTTCCGGTCGTCACCGGAAGTACTTAAAAATTATTTTATTTACGTATTAAATTAATTTTACATAGAATGAATCTGATAGTATAAATCCTTATATGTGTCATCTATGTCATCTATGCGATATAAAATAAACAAAAAAATTCTTCTTCCGGTGAGATATCTCAATTATCTCAGGTAACTTTTTTAAAACAAATTTTGTTCCCACGAGATCTCAAAAAGTATAAGTGATTAAGACACGAAACTTTCATGGATGATAGACATTTGAATGAAGATGTGTTTAACTGGTATTATTTTGTCGACCATTACTTCCGGTCCTCACTGGAAGAGTTCAAACAAATCAAATTGTTTATGAGTTTAACTGCTATTCTTTGACAGTTTTATTTAGCTGATAAACAATGATGTACGTTAGGCAAATATAAGTAAAACTAATTTTTATTTTCATTGAGCACTTTCGTTTGTCCGTTTCCTGTCCCGTGACAAAAAAACCTTGTGTCCATAAGATCTCAAAAACGATAAAGACTTAAACAAGGAAACTTTGTGGAATGATAGACCTTTGTATTTTCACTATTTTGTTTTATCCGGCGTAACTTACGGTCGTCACAAGAAGTACACCAAAATTTGATTTTTTAATATTTTTAGTTATTTAGCTTGGAAGTAACATTTTAGTAATAGAAATACAATAGGTCATCTACACATGGTTAAATAAACAAAAAAAAAAATCTACTTTCGGTGAGACATCTCAAATATCTCGGATAGTTTTCTTTTATACAAATCCTGTACCCGCGAGATCTTGGAAGCTGTAAGAGATCAAGACACAAAACTAAATGTTCTAAAAATCTTACTTTTAATTTCTTTAATCACTTCCGTTTGTTCGTTTCCGGTCCCGACACAAAAAAATCTTTTCTCAACGATACCTCAAAACTTTCAAAAACTGAACAATCAAACTTTGAGGAAAGACAAAACAATGTATGAAGATATGTTTACCATGTTTTGTTTGATCCGGCATAACTTCCGGTCGTCACAGGAAGTCCTCAAAATAACTTTGTGTTTTTGTTTTCTTTTCTTTTTTTTTTTTTTTTTTTTAGAAATAATTACTGGTAAATTCTTTCACGGTATATATTATATCCATTGTCTTTTACAAGAGAAATTCAATTTTTTACAGAGTAATAAATGAGGAACGGAAGACCTTTTTGTTTCTATAGCAACAAGAATCTAGTTAATTTTTTTTTCCACACAAATTTTGTGCACGCGATTTCTCGAAAACTATTCGACCGATTTCGACCATTTTTTCACAGATGATGAGACTTATTATGAACTTTATACATTTTTGATATTTTTCCTTTCGTACCGACTTATCGGTCGTTTTGTATATTTTACAACCTATTTTGTGCAGAGCTGATCTCAGAAACTAATAAAGATATGTTTATGAAATTATCAGGATATGTAGACTATAGCTTGAAATTGTGCCCTATTGAATTTTATGTCAGTGGCGCCATTTCTTGGAGCTCACCGATGCACGAAATTTGGGTACGAATTTTGTTATTCTCTCCCCCCCCCTTTTTTTGTCGGCAGTATATCTCCGAGATGACTGAATAGAATTTCCTGAAATTTTCAGGGATAATAGATTGCGATAATATCCTCCGGCCTTTTTGTCATTTTTTAAAAATTCATTTCCGGTTGTCCATTTCCTGTCCCACGACAAGAAAACCTTGTTCCCTCAAGATCTCAGAAACGACCAGGATCTGAACATCCAAACGTTGTAGGATGATAGACCAATGTCCGAAGATGTGTTTAAATTATTTTGTTTTGTTTGTCGTAACTTCCGGTCGTCACCGGAAGTAATTAAAAAATAAATTTTTACGTATTTAATTTATTATCAGTATAAAATCTTATATATGTTAACTATACACTGTTAAATAAGCAAAAATATTCTACTTCCGGAGAGATATATCAAATATCTTAAGTAGCTTTCCTTTTTACAAATTTGATACCCGCGAGATTTTAGTCACTGTAAGTGGTTGAGACACGAAACTTGAATGATAGACAATTAATTGAAGATGTGTTCAACGGGTTTTCTTTTGTCAATCGTCACTTCCGGTACTCACCGGAAGGGTTCAAACAATTCATGTTTTGAACAAGTTTAACAGACTTTCTTGGGTGTTTCATCTAGCCTGATAAACAGTGATATACACTAAGCAAACGTACAAGAAATACCAGCTTTTATTTTTATTAGTCACTTTCGTTCGTCCGTTTCCGGTCCCGAGACAAAAAACCTAGTTTCAACAGGATCTCAGATTTGGCAGAGAGTATCGATATTTCATCGTTTCATATAAACAAATCGGACGGAAGACCTACTCGTGACTCGTAACGAGATCTAGTTTGGTTTTCTTTTCATTTCTATAAGTATAAATGAAAGTAAATTCTTTTTAGAAGTGGGATAGGGGCCCAAAAAGTAATTTTCTTAAATAAAAGAAATACATATATTTCTCAGTGAAAATATATCTTCAATGTAGCTCCATAGACACAGACAAATATATCTCGTGAGAATTGATAGTTTCTGAGACCCATTTTAAGAATAGGGTACCCTATTTTGAGACAAATTTACAACTTAAATAAGCAAGCTTAGACCTTTTTCTCAACAAATGGTTGAAGAGTGGACACCAATGACCTCCTTTCATATTTTTTCAGATTTTTAAATCTTGAATTTAAGTCTGTAGCTTCACAGTTCCAAGTGATGAAAAAAAGGCATTGCTCTGTTCTTGCATGCATACTTTGCATACAAAACACCATGTAGAACCTCATCTTTTGGCAACAGTGTTGGTCTGTTTCTGGCAGAAACAAGGCAGTGTAAGAAATGTTTACATTTTAATCCTTAAATGTACAAGATAGTCGCACATCCCCCTTAACTGAAGTTAAAGCCACGCAGTTCGAATTTGTCTTTTTCTACTATTGTTGGTTCCGTATAAATTTTTCTATTTATAGTAATGGCAATAGATGGAGTTTACCGGTTTAAACCGGTTAAGTCCATCTAATTGTAACAATTAATCATATTGGTTGAAAGGGCTTCAAAAAAAGCTATGATGGGGAGATATGTATAAATTGACCGAAGATATGAACATCTAATTGTAACAATGAAACTTATTGGTTGAAGGGCTTCAAAAGTAGCTATGGCGGGGAGATATAAATTGACCGAAGCTATGAACTTGGAACATGGTAATTTCACCGCAGCAAGCCTGAAGAAATATTCAGCAGAAAATATAACACTGAAAGAATTTTACATACAAGGAGCACATACAAAGGATGATTTGATATTAAAGTAAGTTTAATACTTACTTAATTAGAAGACAAGTAACTATTCGAAAAAATCCAGTTGTATGTCGTTACAAATATGGCTAAACATATACATGCATCATCAGATGATAAAGCTAACAGTATAATAAAAATAGTATTACTATATGTTTATGAATGTAATTTGACGAAGTTTCAACCCCATATTTTGATTTTTAAGCTATCACATTGAATTTAGATATAAGAAAAAAGATTCCATATTTTATACAGGGATTTAATGATCATGATAAAACTTGAACAGTTTTTTAAACAGGGCAACATGGATGGGTAAACCACTGAAATCAGACGACTTTCATTTAGTACTCACTGACCACGGTGTCTGCTACACATACAGAGGTAATGGACACAGTAATGGTCTCACAACCACAGGTAATTCTTAATAAACATAATATTTGTATTATATATTATGTATGAATCCTTAATTAGAACTTCTAATGTAAGGAGCAGGTAAGTTTACTACTAGAAATATATCTTGACATGATGCAGCACTAAACCCTCCTACATGGAGGAGTTGTATAAAAAGACGTAATGAATCCTCCAACTGCGTTGAATTGTATAAAAGGTTTTGAAATGCGTCTCTTAAAATCTCCACACGTGATGTATTTCTTACCGTTATCCGGTCCAGCGCCACCTATAGCTATATACGCCATAATCAGTGGTATCGTCTCCTGAGCACTTGGATCCCGATTATGCAATTTGCATCACTACCTTCATGATTTGAGTCTAACAATTAGTTATGCAGTAAATAATATCAGCAGACGATCTTTGCCCGTTTCTGTACTTTCACTACTCTCACTGACAGCTTTAAATCTTTGATACAGGTAAAGAAAGTGGTCTTCACATGACACTGAATATACAACAGTATGAGTACATGCCCGGTCCACATGATGCTGTAGGGGTAAAACTGCTTATCCACGATTCCAAGGAAGTTCCTACCGTCCACACTAAGGGTCAGGCATTTTCACCTGGAAACGCCGTCTTCGTTGGACTCAAATTTAAAGAGGTATGGGCGATGGATCATATCAATGCATAAGATAAATCTTGTCTAATCAAAAGCCATCTGATCTTGCCTTTTATTCATCACCTATGTGTTTATCTTGCTGCATCAGCGTCTCAATATTATCTATCTATTTTACTTCAATAGAAAATGTTTAGTAAATTTTTATTCTATTCTATACAAAGGTAGTAATGCTTTCAAACTCCCATGGGAATTGTGAGGACAAGAAGAAATTGTATTACTTCGACACCTACACCCAAGAAAACTGTCGGATGAATTGTTTGGGGGGAAGAGCCAAGGAACTATGTGGTTGTCGTGCAGCCTATATGCCACATAAAAATGGTAAACGTATTATATATTGTAGATCTAAATTCATGTATCAATGTGTATCAGCTACAAGTTACTTAATTAATAACCAAAGAACCTTTTTTAAAAAATATAAGAATGTACTGTTTATTCAACGTTTTGTTTTTATTTTTGCTGGTTTTCTATTTTTACAATTTAAAGTTAGGACCTTTTACAATTAGCATTCTACCTTCAATTACATATTTTCGCACACAATACTTTTCCCGTTAAATATACATTTTAGTAATTGAAGTAACACGAATTTAAAACAATTTTAAAACTCTAAATAAAATTGAAATGAATTTTTAAGATGCAAATCAAGTGAAAATGTACCTTATCAACGAATTTCTTGTATTTATTTATATATATCAATAACATGTGTAAATTTTCAATATGTTGTTTATTTTAAGGTGACCCACACGTGTGTAACCTGGAACGCTACTATGGATGCCTCAAGTCACTACTAGGTAGTTATGATCAAATGAAAAATTGAGAACAATTACACGTACATAATGTTGACTCGGGATAAAGATAACAATGTATTGTTCTTTAATTTTAGTATCCTTTCCAATGCAGTTTTACAACATGTGCAACTGCCCTGTTCCATGTCACAGGCAAGTGTTCGAAACGGATTTGTCAGATGGTTCACTGCCAGATTACAGACAAGGAAAAATCTTGTCTTCAAGAGATACCGCAAAGTTAGCGGAAGATTTATTGCAGGCTAGGGAGACAACGTCTAGGTTTGACGATTCAAAGTTATCTACGATGAAACATGTCTACAGCAGGCTAAAGAATGGCACTGAAAACATATCTCTTCTTTATGAACGATTGGTACAAGTCTCAGATTACCTGTCAAGATGGACGTTGTCTTTATACAAAGATATGAGGGAACATTACAACTTTAAGGAATATCTCTATAGATATCAGATTCACATACTTGAGAACAGTTTCATGAAAGTTCGAGATGAAATGGAAGACGCGCATGTTCATGTTTTAACTTACGCATACACTGAATACATACTGCATGTAGAGAAATCTATTCGAACACTCGCTGACTCAAATATCAAAGACAACTCCTCACGACTTTGCCTTTTTCAATCCTTAAAAAACAGGCTAGACAGCAGAATTGAAATTATAGACAGAGTCATGGAGAATTACACGACTCTGAAAACTGCATACAGTGGAGGGGAGAAACTCCTCAACTACAAGTTCATGGACACCCCACGTAGCCATAACGACCCCGCAACTCCACGAAAGCTCATAGTCAGTTCTGTGAATCACAACTATATCGCAAAAATATCTGCTGCGAGATTTAAGAAATTATTGAAAGGATCAATAAAGGCACTGGGTCTTTGTAGGAGGATAGCTGACAATGCTTTTCACACGGGTATTGTGAACGAGACAAGTCTCGGTGTATGTGTGGACGAATTTCTCGACAAAATACGAACTTGGGTAACAATCCGTGAAATGTTTTACTACGAAATCATTGACAGACCTCAACGCGTATTGCAAAAGAGGCTTCAGAATTTTAACCTTCTTTGGAATGAGTCAAAGTCAATATTCCAAATTCTCAATCAAACACTGAGTTCCATGCGTTTAGAAGGTACGGAATTTGGCAAAGGGGTTATGAGCCCCATTAAGAGTTTAAGTTTTTACTTTGAACAGTACTTTGCAGCAAATGGAACAAAATTAGATGTTGCAAATAAATGTCTGTCACAGACAACGGAAGGTATTTTGATAAACTTTCAGAACTATTTGAATAACTTGAAAGCAAGGGAAACAATTTTAAAGAAGAGTTTTCCACAGCTTCAATCCAGTGTAATGGACATCTGGGAAATTATCGTCGAGGACGAGGATTCTTTGGAATACTACAAGTTTCTAAACAAAACTGAATACCTGAAGAACATTATCGAGATTGAAATCGAATTTAAGGAGAAGTTTGAGGTTGTTTTAAATACTGTTCAATTCTCAGACTTGATTGGGGGCATTGACGTTGAACTTGTGACTACTTTGAAAAACATCACTGACCACATGAGAGAATTTCGAAACTCCTTAAAAATTGATCAGGATTTTATCAGGTTTGTTACGTTCATCAATTTATTAAAACAAATAAAATTAAAGTAGATATTACAATAAAACAACTGTTTCTTTGCTGCAATATGATCAGAGTGTTGATGGACTTTCTTTTAGGGACAACATTCTACAAATAAGTATATTCTACACAGATACGAGTTATGAAAAAGTGACGGAGCATATTGTTTACGACGTGTTTTCGCTATTGTGTAAGTTAATTTCATTCATTTAAAAGAGAAAGTTTGGTTCTAGGATGCTTGTAAATCCTTTTGAGGATTTAAAGTACAAACAGCCAATTTTTGTGCATGCATGGTTGGGGGTTACACATTAAAAAATATATCATCCCCTGAGCCAATTGATATTGAATTTTCCCAATAGGAAGCATATTTAATTTCTAATTTTATTTCAAAATTTTAAGATATGTATATTCTTTGGTTTTCAGTTTCTTTTCGCTGTTTGACACCCTCTATCTTGTGTCTCCCCCTGAATAACAATAGTCTTAATCATTTACATGTATTATACGTTTTCAGGCGACATTGGTGGAACATTGAGTTTGTTCTTGGGAGCCAGTGTACTGTCCTTTTTGGAAATCGTCGACTTCTTACTACAAAGGACACTTTTAATCATAAGAGGACGAGTTCGAGTCAGTCAGATGAAATGCTAGACAGGACTTTGTATATCTTTGCAAAATATCTCTCAGTTGAAAGCGTTTTTTATTCATAATCTCTCTCTCTCTCTCCCTCTCTCTCTGTGTTTGTCTCTCTCATGATGCATGAATAAAAAGAGAGGTTGGTATTTATAATATTTAACAATGTTTGAATATATAAAAAAAATGTATATTTCTTAACAATGTTTTCAAACTGATGGCTTTTAATATGATATATATTTCGTATTATTGAACTATCCTATTCCATTCTTAGTATATTTACGACACATATATAACTTTAAAATTTGAATGCAAAACATGTTATTATATGATGTGCATTGCCCAGAAACTATAAATTTCCTTTGAGATAATTATCTCCGAGCATCATACTTACCTGTTAGAGTTTACGATAGCTACTTATTCCGGAATTTGTTACCACCGCCGAGTCAAATTTTAAACACTCCCCAAACCTCAACAGCGCCCCCTACTACAGCGCATGCTCATCTTCATTCGAGCTGCTTTCTGTCTGATATAAGTGGGGAGGTTGGGAGGGAGTCTAACAGGTAAGTTAGATATTTACGATAGCTACAGATTTTGAAGCTAAATGGAGGTGGGTGTACATACTAAGTGCCTCACCAAAAAAGGAAGTATCTTATAAATTGAAATAAAGATAAGAAACAACTTACCTCTGAGAGTTATTCTGAATGAGCAGCTGCCATCACAGCTCTTCCAAAGGAAGCTTTCCTACACATATCTCTCATGTAGAAGGATGTAAAAGTATTCTCTGATTTCCAAGATGCAGCTTCCATGATGTCTTGGATGGGTATTCCTTGAAACAGCGCCCAAGATGATGAGAAACTTCTTACATCATGTGCTCTAACTCCCTCTAAACTTTTATCTGTGTAAGCTATCTTTATAGTATTAACAATCCATTTAGAAATTGAATCTTTAGAAGCTGGATTGTGCTGATTTTTCTTATAACATATAAATAATTTATTTGACCCGGCTCTCAAGTGCTTTGTCATCTTAATGTACGTTTTCAAAGCACGTACTGGACAAAGTAAGTCATCTTCTCTAATTGAAGAAAAAGTTGACATTTTTGGCAGTGTAATTTTGTTTGTCATGTAATTTAAGGAATCATTCTTAGCTAAGAATTCAGGAGAAGGAATAATAGAAACACTATCTCTGTTCCATCTGATATGTCCTTCATCAACAACAAGAGCATGTAAACAGCTGACTCTTCTACCTGAAGCTGCAGCCACTAAAAATAATGTTTTAAAAGTCAAAAACTTCAGATCTACCTGACCTAAAGGTTCAAAGGGGTGTTTACACAAAGCTTGTAAAACAAATCCAATATTCCACGTAGGAACAAGTCTCCTCTTTGGAGGACGAGCAAGGAAATATGCTATTAACAGTTTCTCTAAACGTTTTGTCTGACCAACACCTACACCATCCTAACCAGGATGAACAGCAGCTATTGCAGACTTATAACCTGCAACAGTTCTAGCCTGCAAATTTTTTACTGTAAAGAGGAACTCAAGAAAATCAGCTGTCTGAGGTTCAGATGCTTGCAAGGGATCAATATGTTGCTCTTTGGCCCAATCAAAATAAAGTCTGAGTGTTATTGTACGTTTTGTTTGTACTGCTTCGTCTACAAGATGCTGCTCTTTTTGACACTGATCTAGAAAACCCTTTCTTAAGGTACTGTTTGCGGATAATTTCCATGCTGTCAGCTTTAACATTTCTACGTTTGGATGATGAAACCTGCCTCTTTGTTGACTGATCAAGTTTTGTAGCATTGGTAGTTTCACTGGGTAGTCTATTAATAACTGAGCTAGATCTGGAAACCATGGCTGTCTTGTCCAGAAAGGGGCTTTCAGTATTATTATGCAGTTTGATGACTGAATTTTCTGCAATATTTATGGAATTAGGATTACTGGGGGGTAGGCATATCCCACTATTCCCTGCCAACAGAGACTCAGAGCATCCACTGATAGTGCTAGTTCGTCTGGGAATGGAGACACGAAGGTCTGAATCTGACAATTCGATCGGGTTGCAAACAGGTCTATTTGTGGTCTTTCCCACATATTGAATATTGTCTGTGCAACAGCTTTGTTTAGCATCCACTCTGTTGGAAGTATTTTGGATCTTCGAGACAGAAAATCTGCCAATATGTTGGCTTTTCCTGCTATATGTTGAGCAGTTAAGGCAATGTTGTTGTTGATGGCCCACTGGTGCATGTTCCATACCAGAATGCATAGGGATGGAGAATGCGTCCCCCCTTGTTTGTTGATGTAAGTCATTACAGTGGTGTTGTCCGTCTTGACCAACACCTTTTGGTCCTTCAGTATATTTTGAAAGTGTTGAATGGCAAGAAAAACTGCCATCATTTCTAAGTAATTTATATGCTGCAAGGCTAGATCCCTTGACCAAACACCCGACACTTGCATCTGACCTAGATGCGCTCCCCAACCTGTCATGGAAGCATCCGTTACCAAGGTTTGAGAGACTGGTTTTTCCTTCAAAGGTAACCCTTTGAAAAAGTTGTTTTTGATTTTCCACCAGTCTAGGTGTGACTTTACATGATCTGTAACTGGCATTTCTAAGTAAATATTCTTCTCCATTACTTTCCAGTAACACAGGAGATGCATTTGAATGGGCCTCATGTGCAATCTTGCCCAAGGCACTAGATCTATGCAAGAATTCATTATTCCCAATAACCTTAGGAATGTTCTGACTTGGATCTTTTCTGATGTTTGTATAAGATAAATCAAGTCTCTCAAGGCTTGGTAACGTTCTAAAGTAGGAAAAATCATGCCCTTTTCCAGATCTATAAAGGCACCCAGAAAAACGAGTTTCTGAGTTAAATGAAGATTTGACTTCTTCCAATTCACCAAGAACCCCAATTTCAGAGTTTGCTCTATTATATATTGTTGTTCTACCCTTACTTGTTGATAACTTTGATTTCTGATTAGCTAGTCGTCTAAATAAGCATGGGGATGTAATCCCCTTTGACGCAAGTTGCTTAACAAAATTGACACTATTTTTGTGAACAGGCGAGGCGCAACAGAAATTCCGAAGGGAAGTACTCGGTACTGATAAACTATTCCTTCTACTGCAAATCTTAAGAATTTTCTGCTTTCTGAATGGATAGGTACATGCAGATAAGCATTTGAAAGATCTATAGAAAAGGCCCAGTCCCCTGTATTTAGTGATTGAATTACTGATCTTAAAGTTTCCATATTGAAGTGCTGATTCTTTATAAATTTGTTTAATTTTCTTAAGTTCAGAATTGCTCGAAGCCCCCGATTGTTTTGGTACAATGAATATGGTTGAATAAAACCCTGCATCTGAGTTTTGGGGTTCTACAATTTCTATTGCATTTTTTCTAGGAGAGACTTTACTACCTCCAAGATAATGTTTCTTTTTTCTGGGTCCTTTGGAATTTCTGTGTGCCTTATTCCTGAAAACGAAGGAGGTTTTTTCAAAAACTCTATTTTGTAACCTTCTGATAGAAAACTGAGTATAAAACTGTCGTCTGAAATGTGTTCCCAATTTGTAACAAAATAATGCAGTCTTCCTCCAACTTTTAAACTGGCTTTTGGAACCTTCCATGACTGGCTGGGGGCATCTAATATTTTCCCTTTTTTGGAACTTTGATGGCTGAAAGTTTGATTTTGATTGGTTATCCCAACCTGAACGTCTGTATGCATCATGCTTCTTATTTTCAGTGTTTCTGTATGAGCTGCTTAAAACGCTAGCTCTCCCGCCTGATCCATAGCTGCTTGGCTTGTCTAAGCGTTTGAATTTCCTATCAGAGGCTTTGCCGCCATCAGATTTATCAGGAAATGGTCGTTTCTGGCCACTGGATTGTATCCCATAAGCCTTGGATGTCTCTCGCACATCTCTGATCATCTCTGAAGATTTGTGAGTGATTTCCTGAACTTTGCCAGAAAATAGTTTGTCCACCTCTAGAGGCACTTTAAATAATTCATTTTAGGCAGATGAGTCTGGGATATTCATAGCATCAATATGAATGTTGCGTCTGGCAAGAACACAGCGAGCTGAAGCTCTTACAGACAAATCACCAATGTCTACTATAGCATTTGCTAGTCCCCCAAACAACTGTGACAGAATATTATCAGGAATTTCTGATTCACCTTTTAAGTCCTTTGACAGGGCAGACAAAATCAGTGAGGCATGAGACACTGCTCTCTGTTGAAATCTTAAACTTTGATCAATGGCTGCAAAGGCAGTGTTTGCCTTACGTTCAGAGGAGAACAATTCCCGAGGACCCTTTTCATTTTTCAAACCTTTGTTTATGTAAATGTAAGTGTTGACTGAAGCATCAATATCAGGGCTCTTGCCAATTTTGTCAAAGTCTTCATCTGGCCACCTATATTGATATCTATGACGTGTTTTAAAAGAAGCTATCTTTGGCAGGGGTTTCTCAACCTCTTTCCAAGCATTAACAATAATGCCATCAGCTGGTAAACTGGGTCCATCAGTCATTTTCTTACTTGTAGGAATGCCAGAGAAGGACTGACAAAAAAGATTTCCTAACTTCCTCTTTTGGCTTTTGAGCTTCAATGTCGAGGATGTTTTGTACATTATTAATCATGTTGTCCCATGACTTAGGAACCGATTCTAATTCTTCGTCTTCTTCTGGTACGAGGGGGATAAATTGTCGGCTAGATGACGATGTCTTATCGTTGCGAGAATCCTTACCAGTATT
The DNA here is from genome assembly GCA_016163765.1 of Magallana hongkongensis. Lineage (NCBI taxonomy): Eukaryota > Metazoa > Mollusca > Bivalvia > Ostreida > Ostreidae > Magallana > Magallana hongkongensis. The sequence goes on along the minus strand of WFKH01002636.1, from coordinate 22,835,354 downwards.
CTTTGAAGTTTGGTTCTTACCAGAACCACGAGGTTGATGTTCCTTACCGGGAACTTTATTATCATTAGCCTCTTTCTGTGGCGAACTCGCTTCCCCCGTTTCTCTAGCTAGAGCCCTTAGAAAGAAGTTTTTCTTTATCTTTATCTTTCCCCATCATGAAGGGACCAGACAAAAAACTGCCGAATAAAAAATTAAAAAACTTTCTTTTCGATGTGGTAACGTCTTATCAAAATGGCGCCGAGAATGAAGATGAGCATGCGCTGTAGTAGGGGGCGCTGTTGAGGTTTGGGGAGTGTTTAAAATTTGACTCGGCGGTGGTAACAAATTCCGGAATGAGTATTTATCGTAAACTTTAACAGGTAAGTATGATGCGAAGGAGATATTATTAATTTTAAATTTGGGTCAGCTCTCCTTTTTAAAAGTACAGATGCATGTACAAGCATTGGTTTCTATAGCTATATAAATTCTTCGTTAATTAAACCATGGGAACAGATTTTTGCATCATATTGATTTATATGTTATCATAGTAAAATTTAAAACTTAATCTAACGAACTGGACAACTCCATTTTGTTACGAACTTTCTTCCAAAAACTTAAAAAAAAACAATAAAATTAACATAACTTTACCACACGTGTAACTGCGTTTCCACAGAGTTCTACTTGGCGATTGACTGCACTCTCGCTGAGTATCCGCCGAGCGCTTATGACGTTGTAGCAGCCCGGGGAAAAAAACACGGGGCGAACCCTTTGTTTTCCCTCGGACTGAAATGTCACACTTTCATTGGTTTAAACATGACACGTGACTGCCGGATATATCTCTATGTCCTTTTGGTGAGAATTAATATTCGGCAATAAGGCCGACGCTTCGCCTAATTATCTCGACATTTCATAATATTCAATACAAAAACATAAGTTCTTACAATATTTGGAGAAGTTGCCCTCTAAAATTGCTTTTGAATTTGAGTTTTCTCCCTTTCCTCCGCAAAGGGTTGAGCAAATCTTGACTCTGCCATTTATTCAGCTCCAGACACAGCAATGTGACGTCAATTCAAAGGGCAGCTACTCTAATTTAAAAGTTATTTCAAAGGGCAAATACTCTAAATATTTAAGAAATTACGAAATGCAGATTTTGTATTAAATATTACGAAATGTCGAGATGAGTAGGCAAAGCGTCGGCCATATTGCCAAATATTAATTCTCACCAGCCGGATATATCGATATATCAGGCAGTCATGTGTCATGTTTAAACCAATGAAAGTGTGACATTTCAGTCGGAGGGAAAACAAGTAATAGTATACAGTACATGTACATACATGTTCAGAATTATTGATCACTGATAAAATTGAATGATGTGAATTAAACCTAGAGTTCTAAACAAAATTATGACATTTATAATCGTTATCATACAATTCCATATACAATAGGTAAATAAAAAAATATCAATAGCGTGATCATAACCCCCATTTATTCAAGTTAAATATATCAACAATTTTCTGCAATTCTACATCTGTGTTCAGACTTTGAGCCCACAAAACAACATCTTTCTAAACTCCTAATGGTTCTTCACTCCAACTTGCTTCCACGTGAATATCGCCAATTGTAGCCAACTCATTCTTCTGAAGACTTTCTCTACACATTGTATTTCCCTCGACTTCTGCTGTTACTATTTAAACAGACATCAAAGATTCTTGGAGGTTGCTTCAATGATGGCCACATTGTACACCAAATTTTCACACCTATTTTTCTTCAATGAAAGGACCAGGTCCTTTATTTAAGCAACCTTGAATCCCCTTTAGCCAAGGGTTTTTTTTTTCTGGTAAGCTCTAATGAAATTGCCCAGGAGAAAAATGAAAGCACAATGAAACCAACAAAACAGACTAAACAACTGAACAACGCAATCAGAAACTCTTCTGACACCTTACAACTCGTATATATTTTATATACATTTATGCAATTTTATATAGCAGTCTCATGATATTTTCACATATTCAACAATGACATATATTCAACAATGACAGAGGTTTTGAGAAACAACTATCAACCTTCTTGCAGAACTTATCCAACACATACATACAGAGAAGCAAGCACATAAAATGTGTGATATGAAGTGAGTCAAGCAACATTTATACCAAATATATTAATTTTGTTTTCTACTATTGAACTACCTACATAATGTTTTCATAGTTTGAGGAAATTTTACTGTTTCTGAATTTTTTGGTATTATTGCATTACAAAAAGCCGTGCTACACCAATGAACATGAAACATGTTCAGAGAAGCCAGAATTCAGAATATTGCTGAAAAATTTCACCACCACAACACACATGAAGGCATTATAAAAGTTTATCAAACTACAGTTTCCCATGGCACAACAACTTCTACCCATATCATTTTGTTTTATCTTTTCTGCAATGTGATCCAAATTTCTTCAGTTGGGTGACTCACAAGGCCAAAGGTTGGGGTCACAACTTGACCTTCCACCATTTTGACCTTGAACTTTCTAAGAATAGTAACTAGTCCTATTGTGGCTTCAACATACGCAAAGTTGTCGGCAGGGCACTTTCTCTTGCCAGCAAATCCAAAGGGCTGGAAAGCATACGATGGTCTCGATTTGGAATTTTCTGGACTGAATCGATCAGGATCAAATCTGTTTAAAAAATTAGCAACAAATAATCAAATATTGATTAAAATTACATCATGTTTGTTAGCTTCAAATTTCCCCCAATCATGTTATCTATTTTATAATTTACCAATAACATTTCACTTTTTTAAATTCAACTTTTATCTTTGATTCAAATAAAATTCGCTCTTAAAATTATCAGAAAAAAGGAGGAATAAAATTGTCTTAAAGTTATTTTTCACAAAAGGTTTCATATTTCCTGGAAATATGAAAGATCTACTGAGGTGGAGGGTCAGATTATCAAAATCTATAAGAATGGTAAAACCTTGAAATGGTTTGGAACAATTGGTAAAACCTTGAAAGGGTTTGGAACAATTGGTCTACTTGTCTTAAGATTTGAATTAAGAAGACTTGAGTTGATTTGGAGAGATGGGGATGCATCAAAATATATAGCAAGAATTGACAACAGTCAAATTAAACTCAAAACATTCGGACAATGGACATCATCATAACTTTGATTAAAATGGTTTTATGAAGTCTAATACAAAATATTTGGACAATTTAGTAGAGAATTAAACAGTTACTCGTCCATTTTTTTAACTCTGCAACTTTTGTGCATTTTTTCATGAAAAATGGAACATTGCATCAAAACAATAAAGAACTAATGATTCTAGCAACATTTTCAACGTCAAGCAACTCTCAAATTTTTGATACGTTTTAATCTCAAACATATGGGATGGTTTCGTTCTTGTCAAATTTTGTTTATGTAAACAAAGAAAGAGGAAAGCCTTGTCTCTTATTTTTTCATTGTCTATAAAGCTTGCTTTTTAACATTTGCAAAGGCATATAAAACCTATGATGTGTCAGTTCACAAAATTACATGCAATTTAGATTTTTTATGGATTGCTTCCTTAACATCCTTGAGAAATGATAGCATTGAAATTATTGAGATTTGTTCTACATGATTGTGTGTACTGCTATCTACATGTACTAGCTCCCATGTAAAAATCTGATTTCGCATTGTAGCCCCACTCTACCCCCTCTGGAATCATAATTTAAACAAATTTGAATCTACACTGACTAAGGATGCTTCCACACGAGCTTAATCTTTTCTGGGGAAATTACTGATTTTCGAGGACCAATTTTATACACTTTTTCTTGAAACCTCCTAGTGAGGCCCCACCCAGGGATCATGATTAGAACCAGATTGAGTCTACACTTCCTGTAATGCTTCTCACACAAAGTCCTATTCACTTATAATAGTTTTTGAGAAGATTTTTGAAATATTTTTCTTCTTTAGCTGCAGATTTGTTGCTCTATGAGAAAATTCATTTTGACATGCTGTATATCAAGCTACAGTTCCGCGCACACAAAAAAACTTGCAAGTTATGGCAGACTTAAACTTGTGTTAGTGGTGTATAACAACCCCTACCCTTGTTATATGTCATTAGACCTTATTTCTTAACACTTTCTGTGAAAACACTTAATATTATATAATTTGTCAAACAATTTTCTACTGATATCATGGTTACACTTGCCTTAGACCTTCTCTTAAATATGCAAACAGACCTTGGAGAATGAAGTATGTTAAATTCATGTGCAGATCCAGAGTCTTCATTTTTACATGACATTGTAAACAAACCACACTACTTCATTTTTAAGTCTGAGGAATTTTTAATATTTGTACAGAAAGTGCGAGAAAATCAGATGAATCAGTTTGTATGGGAGGAATTGAATCGCTAAAGTCTGTCAACCTGAATTTTCTCTGTAGAGCTACAGATCTTCAACTATTTCTTCTTATGTAAATCTGAGCTTTAGCTCAGGTGAGCCGAAAAGCTGTTATACAACAGTATATACTTTGATTACAAAACCAGATATGTACTTCCAGTCGTAAAGTATGCTAGAGAGGGAGAAACATTAATGATAATGGATGAACTACTTACTTGTTTGGGAGGGGGAAGTATTTCTCATTCTGTAGACTCACACCAAGAGCATGGATGACAGGTGTCTGAAAATAAACATCAACAAAGGATCAGACCAAAAAATTCTGATACACAAACAAACAAATGTACAAACCATACAGTAAAACACAAATTCACACAGCAACGTCTAATTCCCCTAATCTTAAAATAGTATCTGCTGTTATTACCTTGTTTTACTGTACATTAAAAAGTTCAATCATGAATATTACTTTAATAAGAGATGTCTACTTGGATTAAAAACGGAAAAGTTAAATTCATATTTGAAAAAGGGGAATAACTCAATTTTTATTTTTTAATATTATAATACAAATCAATGGAGCAGCATTTTAGCTATATAATACCAATATATTTTCTTTTTTGGCCCTGGGCTGTCTTACATTTTTGGGAATTTTATGTCCTCCAAGTTCGGAGTCGAAATCCTGATACCTGGCCGCCCATGGAGCTACTACAGCACACCTGAGAGTTTCATCTATCACCTGTCGAAAATACCTGCAACAAACATAAGATTTCATCAGGATTTGAGAAGAAGTGTAGCATTATATTTTAATTAAGAGGGCTGG
>WFKH01002636.1:22803985-22815507 GCA_016163765.1 Magallana hongkongensis | reverse complement strand
TCCAATTTTACAAAGGAAAACATTTAATTATCCACAAAAACTCAAATGTTATTCTATATGGTTTTACTTATATGCAGACATTTTGACATATTGTTGATTCTTTAAAATTGTTTAGACTCTGGCCCCTGGACAATTCTTGGACCTCACAAGGGGTTCAAAATTTGATGTAGGTTTATAATCCATATATAAATAGTTGTTTAAGTCTGATCATCTTCTTGATAACTGCAATGCTCAATATGTGATATGACTGTAAAACCATCCTGTTACAAAGGGGCTCAGTGATAAACATAAGAATATGTAGGGGAATTTTTTTTATGCAGGATCTATTATACGACATTGTTCAGATATTCTGTATATGACTCCATAAAGCTGATTTTATTATGTCTATTGTTGCTCAGGTGAGCGATGTGGCCCATTGTTTTGGGTTTTGTTTGTTTTCTATCAACGACATGCTGGAGGGTTTTTCATCAACCGTAAAACTCGTCTCCCAAATCATGCTGATTCCATGATGATTGTTTTCATATCACGTAGCCTATTTAACCTTGTTGCTGTGATAAAAAAAAATTGTGTAGCCTAATTTGATAAGCAGAAGATACTTGTATCACTAAATAACATTGCATGAAACTGTCACAGCACAGCTACAAGTATATCAAGTGTTTTTGTGTTATATCAAAAAGTATTATGATTAATTCCTGAGTGATACTCCAGTAATCAGGCATATTAAGGCTAACATTATTATGAAAATTAATGTTTGATATTTATCTTTTCAATTTATTTTAGGGATCAAAACGCATTACTACCATTCCCGGGCCAGACCCCACAACTAAAGAGTAAGTTATGTTCAGCATTCAATGCTTAACGTTATAGATCTTCATACATGTACATCTGAATTCAAGGGTAAATATGATAGGTCCTTGGTCTTATGAGGGTTGTCCTATAATTGCAACTCCTCGGGCCTTTCCAACAAAGCTAGGAAATATAATTTGAAGGTATTAACATTATAATCAGAATTATGAACATGTAAAGGTCATGTCTCTACTGTAGCAACAGTTAGTTGCAAATCGGTAATGGCCATTAAATGTATTCATGGTAAATGTAGAAACTCAAAAGATGAACTGGGGATTTGATATAATTTTAAGGGTTCAATTTTTTTTCGATTTCAATCAAAAAAATAAAAAATGTGCACAGCTGCCTGTGGCTGATCTTTTCTTATTTTTTCATATTTTTCTCTTAAATATACCTGACATTTTCTCTCTAGGGATGGGAACCTGGCAGACATAGCGCGGGCGGGAAGTCTACACGAGTACCTGATTGATCTCCATAAACAATATGGCGACATCACTGCATTCTGGATGGGCCAGGAATTCGTCGTTAGCATCTGTTCACCGGAGCTGTTCAAGCAACAATCTGCAGTGTTTGATCGGCCAGGTCAGTGATTAAGACTATATTTGAAGATAGATTCTTCATACTACAGTCAAATCTTGTTACATGTATATCTTAATTTCATGGAACCAAATAGATTTGAGATAATTGGGTAAAATTATAATGCATAATAGGTGGGTTGGACTTCCAAATCACTTTGACATATCCATTTTATTTAAGATATTAGTATTTGAAGTAGCTAACTTCAACTGTATTTACGAAATATTATCATGGTAACAGGATGTTTTAATTCTTCTTGTAATTTTCTGTCATTTGCAGTCTCCCTATTCAAGTTGTTTGAGCCTTTTATTGGAGAAAAATCCATACAGTATGCAAACAAAGGAGATGGGAGAAGCAGACGCAAGCAGTATGACCAAGTTTTCAGTCCAAGCTATCTAGTTCATTACTACTCTGGGCTACAGGAAGTAAGTGCGAAGGTGTTTTATTTTTCTGATTACAGAATTGCTGTAAAGATGGAGGGAATACACAAGATCAATGTTTGTTTCTGTGGTTTCATCAGTATTCGTTGAATATCAATTTTCTTGGATTTCGTTGTTGAATTGGTCTATGAAATTAATTGTTCATCGAAATGCAATCTTTAATAACATATTGTATTGATAGGATCACTGGCCATGAATTTATGTATCCTTGAAAATGCAATTTTATTAAATACATGTCTTAATGAAACCACGGTATATGAAAACCAGTAGGGGTGGTCCTAAACTTACTACTATTGGCATTTTAAATGTATAAAACTAATTATTGATATTATAACATTAAGTGATTTTAAGTGTACAAAGATAGATATAGCAAAATAAGTGATTTTAAGCAATTGATAGACTAAGATTTCTCTGATTTAGGTGTCAGATAATTTGGTTAAGAAGTGGTCCAGTTTACCTAAAGATGAGCATGTGGCATTGGCCCAGTACATGAATGCATTGGCTCTTAAGATGGCTCTAGTCAGCTTGTTTGGAAGCCATGCATGGGCGGATGAGGAAATCTTAGAAATCCGGCACAACTATGACATTGTAAGTATTCCATATTTTTTTTATAAAATCCTTAGATACTAATACTGATTCCCTGATTTCTCATACTACGTGGATGAGTTAAGGCAATATTAAAAAATATGCACATAAAACTTGATGAAGAGACGAGTTATTTTGAAATAAAATGTTTTATTATTTAACTTCAGTCAAATCGCGTTTTAAGTATGGAAATTGTGTACACATATTGTTGACTTTTGCATGAATTAACTTTCGTTCAAATATGCCACCTGGTGATGTAACAAGGACAGGGTATTCAATGAATGTAAAAGTTGTATGAAATCGGCTTGGAGCAAAGGCATGCAATTAAAATTCACAAACAAATTTGATATTAGGTGACACGAAAGAGAAATATGAATACTAAAATCACTACAAAAATCCTAATTAAAACAAAGATCTGTTTAATCAGAAATTGGACAAACATATACTGACCTCTGTATTTTCCCTGCATTTCTTGTCAAAATTTATGAATAAAATCTTACCGATTGAATTGCTGAAACTTGTGCACTTATATCATCAATGTTTGGAATTTTATGTGTCGTATTAATCCACATTATTTTAGATAAAATAGGATATGCCCTTGTGCAAGAGCCATTTTTCTGGTGTCGTTTACTTCTCCGAGTTGTAAAAGATAATGGCGTCATTGTTACTATTTGCACTTACTAATAGATGAATCATCTTACCAGTGCATAGAAGAAACTCTGTAAAATACATCAGTATGGATTAAACATCTTATTTATGCATTTTAAGAAGCTCATTTGCATGAAATTTCCCATATGCAGCCTTAACTCAGCTGCAGATGTCTTCTAGGTTTGATGTATGATTTGTACCTTGATTATACACTAAGACCCCACCTAACCCCCTGAAATTAAAAAACCAACAAACAGAAAACTCCCAAAACTGGAATTTTCATACAGCAGTTTTTGCTTTCTATGGGGCAAAATCAAATTGAATTAGACAAATATCATTAGAATGATTATCCAATTTAATTCTTAGAAATGCATGTAATTCATAAGGTTAGAGTATTAGTTTTGACACTTTGCTGTTTTTCTGTAGGCTTGGAGTGAATTCGAGAGGAGACTTGTTGATTTTCCTGAAGAAGGAAGTCCCAGGATCAAGGCATTTGAAGATGGTAAAGAACATCACTTACTGCGGTCAATAATTGTAAACCAACTTTTATTCATGTGTGAGAAGTTTTTGCAGGATTTGCTAGAGCCTCTTTGTTGCGAATATTTCTCGACGCTAACTAGTCCTCAAATGTCTGTGGAATATTTTTTCCAGATAATCTACATCTTCATAGCGAAAATTAGTTGCTGCTAACCAGTTTATCTCTGGTAAATCGTGAAATAAAGTTGTCGAAAATAAAAGTTGGTTTAATACAGTAATTGTTCACTAATTGATACCAGTAGATACCAGAATGAAAATTTCCTATACTGTATCACTATGCCACGTTAGACAGGTTAACAGAATAATCAGTCGGTTGGCAGAGTTATTGAACATGTTCACATATCAATCTCTAATTTGTTTTTCAGCATGTAAAAGGCTCCATGCGCTTGTGAAAAAGATGGTAACCAATCGTAGAAAGCTATTACAGAAGGACACGGAGGACAGGTTGTTTATTGACGCTCTACTTGACAGTACAGAGGATGAGAAGGTTATTCTACACGATGCATTTACATTTATTGTTGGAGGCTTCCACACCACAGGAAATTGTGAGTTGTATTGTTTTTATATTTTATCTGTGTAAACTACTTTGCTCGCCATCATTCCAGCACAGAATATGGTCAACAATGTGAATATAACCAATATACATGTATCTTTATGTTGAAATAGTTTTTTGAAGTGTTTTTCTCTGTAACAATATTTTGTTTATCTACTGTGCCCCATGTTTTAATATACATGTATTTATATTAAATTTTGGTGTTTTTTTTAATTTTATGTAAATGTAATATTTTGATATTTGAATGATTTAAATATTTTTTTTTCAATAGTGTTAACGTGGGCTGTGTATTTCCTTGCCACACATGAAGATGTACAGGATAAAGCATACAAAGAAATTAAAAAAGCACTAGGTGGAAATGACGTGGAACCAAGCTCACTAAAAGATTTAGTGTAAGTCAATTCTTTAATGCCTTATTGCAACATTCTTTGAAAAAGTTATACCGAAAATGATCTTTCAAAGTGCATACTTCCCAAATTGCATTGTAACAATGAAATGTCTTATTATAATTTGGACCTAATGTTTAACTTTTTAATACAAAACTTTTGATTTTCATCCTATTGCCTCATTTTGTTAGGGTTATTGCAAAAAATCCACTTTTAGAGGATGGATTCTCGTCAGCTAGAACAAGCATTTTTGAGTCAGCTCGCAAAGCGAGCAAGTCCTTGTTATCGAGCCGTTTCTGCGAAAATTTTGCAATACATTATTCATGCGTTAAAGAAAATAGTGCATGCATTTACAGCTTTTGTCTGCGTAATTGCGAATTCGAAAGGGTTAAGCAATCTCATCTTTATTTACATATATATTTTTAAAGTTTTTCTTGATGTTTAAAAAATAAAACAAATCAAAGTAATTTTTGTTAAATCGCTGCCCATGAATTCGACAAATTGCACGGGGCAAACCTTGTTCAGTACTATTGAACACAAGGTTAGCTTTTTAAAAAGCTAAGAAAGTCAGCCAGTGGAATTTTAATTTTAGGTCAAAAGTGAATACACATTCTATTTAACTACAAGATAAATAGTTTCCTGAACAATAATAATATGCGGGTGCACATTTAGTTTGCACCGTTATTTTCATAGCTGAACATGTAGGTGAGGAGATAAGCGTGTAGCGGTGGTCATACAATGTATGACTGCACACCTACTTAATGCTTAAAGTTGTAACTTTGCAAACATAGCTCTCTGAATTTCATGGTCTCGTCGCAAACCACTACCAATATATTTACTCTCCAATCTCACTAAGAGAGTCGGGAAGATAAACGCGGACTCCGGACTGTGGCTGCAGACGAATCCCATTGACAGTCTTCCAATACATCGATGCGCAGTTTGACCTAGAAACTGACCAGTTAACTTCTTCGAATTTCTCTAACACGAACTGTCTAATTCCTTCCCAGAATTCCAATTTACGCAAGCGCAATTGAAGTTTCATCCTAACTTAATTAGTCAGCCCGCGGGCTGACTAATAACCGTTTGAGAAAATCCGAATGGAGATGTGCGTAAAATCTATTTTTAGAAAAACCCCGAGCTCGCGAAGAGAGAAGACCCTTGCTATCATTGGCACTATCGGAGTGGATTTTGAGCACAAACGAGAAATGATAATGTGCGATGTAATGCAAATAGTTGTTATTTCTTCGTCATTGAAATAGACTGGTCCACTGTATCTATCATACAAAATATGTGTATCGCTCGCGCACATTGAAATATCAACAGAACGTGTTAAAAAATATTCTTTGTCTATGAAAACATTACTAAGTATGCTTTTACAAGATAAAACATCCAATTTCCCCTCAGGTAACCTTTTTATTTTAATGTGTAAATGAGAATGAATATCTTGTTTCAAGAACGACCTGTCTAACTCCACGTGATTGCCATGTGACTAAGAGGATTTTGCAGCGCAGCGAGGAATAGTAAAACATAATCGTAATAACTTTATGTACAATACATTATTGTGATAAAGGAAGATTCTCGTATATTATATCGTATAATATCCTTTTCATCATGTTCGATGTTCATTTTAAGAACCAGGTAAAGTAAATAAACTGTATGGTGTAAATGTCGCATAAAATTCAAATTCGTAATCAACAAAAAATGGATCGACACGGCGAAATGTTCTATCAGCAGTTTAAATTAAAAAAACATCAAGCATGAGGAAGTGCAATATGATTTTAAGATTAATAGACTTTCAACAGTCTGTTCAAATAGACGTAACATTTTTGAGTTTTTCATTTTTTAAGGCGTCGAGCTAATGCTCGGCAGCCTTCTAGCGATCGTCTGGATTGGCAATCGTCCAAACTCTCACATTTGCACCGCCTTTTTAAGGCGCATAAGAAATAAGTTCCTTTAAGTATTAAAATTATTACAAGATTTTTATTCCATTTATTCAACTAAATTGTGTACAAAAAACCCAACTTTGCCTCTCTGGTTATTGACAACTCATTGCATAAGTATAAATTTGCTTAATCAAGAAATGGCGGATGAATACAATAAGGTGTAAAAATTCACTAAATATTAGTTTAGCTTATCGCTTACATTTTAATTGGAGACCGTGCCCGATGAAAAATAAAAATTGATATGTAAATTTATTTGTTATCGAGCACGGTCTCCAAAATAAATGTAAGCGATAAACGTATCTAGTGATTTTGTTGCAATAAATAAACACGATAATGCAGTTGGTTTGGTCGAGCATTTTAGATAGCACGTGGTGTGGATTTGTTTGTAAACAACCATACCATATGTTTCAAACGGGAATTGAACTAATTAAAAGTATGTTTTATCATTATAATTAGGGACACACTGTTAATGTATTCAAATTATGAACCTGTGAACATTGTTCAAAGACTGTTTAAAGCAGAAAGAAAATTATTTATTTTTGAACTTTGAAATTTCTTCGATTTTTGTTACCATGATGAGTTATTGTATTATAAACGTATCACTAGGTTACCTATTTTATAAGGAAATATACTGATTTTTGTTTTTAAAGCAGCACAAAAACATAATTAATTTACTTTTTTATTCTAATATTATTTGATATACGACTATTAGTACAGAAATTCAAATAATTATTATTGACCATATCTATATAAAAGAAAATGTCAGCTCGACGCCTTTGTGGCCGTTCCGGCCTTTGATCATTTGATTATCTGTGAAAAACCATCGTATATAGTATTTATCTAAAACAGAAATTGAACTGAGATATATCTTGTTATTTCGATTGGGTTGGAATTTTGTCAAATCAGAGAAGCTTACTATGAGAGCATTATATTAACCCACAGCTACAGTCCGGATATGTTAAATTAAAAACTTGCAATTTACGGCGCCCCAAAATTGTGCTTGTTTTATACAAACGAAGGAATTTTAAGTTTACTTAAAATGCTTTATATATATTGATTTTATAATTTTTCGGCTTACGAGTTATCGCACTTTTTAATGTGTATTATCAAGAAGTAGAGAGTGCTGTATTTGGTCTCGTAATGTTGGTGTCATCATTTGACCAATGAAATTAAACACGGGAATTCTAGCATCTTCGCTAGCCAAGGGTTTTCGGTCCACTTTGCTCCCCATAAACCCTTGGCAGATTTCATTACAAAAACTCGGTGACAAGCTCCGTTTAATGATTGGCTGCAGCAGCGAGTAGCTGATCCAATCGCAGCGTTGTAAACAAGCGCTTAAAGATGAAACACGTCTGATCTTTGGAAAACATTCGGTGCTTTTCACAAGTTGAGGCACAAGTGCTCGAGTACAGTACCTCCGCAAGGATGGTCTAACCAGATCACTTTTAAAAACGACATATTTTACTGGATTTAACAGAGATTTACAAACTTCTCAAGGCTTGTGTGATCGTAGTGTGGGAAGTAAACATGGCGAATGAAGAAGTTGCCTATCCCGTTAGTATATACGTCCCTGCTTTTGGTTAGAGGTTCAAATGTTAAATGAGCTGTATTTTATTAAATTTCTTTTGTCCACAATAATTATGACAACGATACCTGGTTTTATGGCTTGAACGCATTTATATAGTGACTTTTTCACTCCGGGTACAAGTCTCTACAAACACTAGGCCGCATCACCAAGTTTTCGTAATGAAATCTGCCAAGGGTTTATGGGGAGCGAAGAGGATCGAATACACTTGGCTAGCGAAGATGGAATTCTAGCGACTTTCTTTGTTTAGAAAGACGCGCTAATTCACTTTCTTTCAGGACGCCGCACGGGTAATACTTTGAATACTGATTCTGTTCCTTCGAACCATTTCTTTAAATTTCAATTGTAGTATTACGTTATATAATTTTACGCAATGTGTTACAATGTTATGTAACAATTAAAGTCACGCTGGTGGCAAAGAGCAACATATAGCATGTCTTGTTTTGTTTATATATTATGTATCGAAAGATGGAGGTGATGGTCATACGTCAAATAAACTACATAAGTTATATCCCCTTCATATGGAAATCAATTATGGAAGTAAATAAAAGTTGGAAGTAATATTAAGTAGCTTTCGAAGATTTTTTTTAAGCAGTGATGTAGAATAAAGTGAATAAAATTCGATGTCAAACATATTTACTGCTAAATTTTGCACTTGATAACATGCAGTAAGAATAATTATGAAATATTTAGTCTAGATTTATATAGAAGACAAGGTGTGTCATATTGCAAATTTTGTTCGAAAATATAATTATAAACCCTCCGAACACAAAAACCGGGTATGCATTCAATTTGAATTCATGGTCAGCTTCAACAAAGGTAAATCATGATATGAAAACATGGAAGAGTATTTTGTAGTGAATGACGGCCAAAATATGTAACTATCAAAACTAATGCATTTTCTTGAACACAATAAATACATTATATAATACCATATTGTATCATATTATATTAAATGATTATTGTGCCAAACCACCCTACCATATACAATATTTTAAGAAAGATCATTAACTATGATTATCATATAATATAATAAATAATAATATGATAAAGGTGGTCTCATAAAGGTGTTGTCTGCCACTATGAGCTCTCTAATCGTTGATTACCTATTTTTAATTAATTTACAAAAGACAGAAAATAAATTTTATGTATAACTAACAATGTAATAAAAAAAATTTCCATCAAAATATTGACAACATGTTGAGAGCGAGTTGACTCTTAGGCCCTTCAGATTTAAACTTTCAAATTGACTTTTTAATCACATATGTGAATTTCTAAAGCTCATGTTGTTTAATTACTCAAGAAAGATATGTTCACACTAAGCTGTTTTTAAGCTGTTTTATGCCCCCGCCTACTGTTTTTATGCCCCCCCCCCCCCCCCCCCCCATAAAATGGCCGGGGCATATAGTGTTAACCTGTTCCATCGTTCCATCCCTCTGTCATTCTCTCATCATTCACTTTCCGATCATTATCTCATCAACCGTTGCACACATTCAACTCAAATTTGATATATGGATGTGTCTTATGAATATACAGGTTGAGTTCAAATTTGGTTCTGGTCTGATGATTTTTGACAGAGTTATTCCTCTTGAACTTAGAAAAAAATGGGAAATTCACTTTCCGATCATTATCTCAACAACTGTAGCACACATTCAACTAAAATTTGATATATTGATGTGTCTTATGAATATACAGGTTGAGTTCAAATTTGGTTCTGGTCTAATGATTTTTGACAGTTATGCCTCTTGAACTTTGAAAAAAATGAAAAATTCTCAGTTTCCGCTCTCTAACTTTGAAGGGATGCATATATAAACCTGATAATTCATATGTAGGTTATTTACAAGAAAATACAGATCGAGTTTGAATTTAGTTCCGGTCTGATGATTTTTGACAGAGTTATGCCTCTTGAACTTAGGAAAAAATTGGAAATTCTTAGTTTCCGCTCTCTAACTTTTGAAGTGATGCATATGTAAAGTTGACATTTCATAGAAGGTAAATTTATTAGAAAATACAGGTCAAGTTTGAACTTGGTTCCAGTTTGATGATTTTTGGCAGATGAACTGAATGCATTGTTATTATGTACAAAGTGTACTGTTGTACTGCTCTTAGATTGTGAAATTCACTGCACATGGAGCAGGGGTTTATCTTTTTTAGCTCACCTGAGCTGAAAGCTCAAGTGAGCTAATCTGATCACTTTTTGTCCGGTGTCAGTCCGTCTGTCTGTCCGTAAACTTTTTACATTTTCAACTTCTTCTCCAGAACCATTGGACCAATTTCAACCAAACTTGACACAAAGCATCCTTAGCTGAAGGGGATTCAAGTTTGTTAAAATGAAGGGCCAAGAATTATTGAAAATTTGTTGGTATCTTTCAAAAATCTTCTTCTCAAAAACCAATTGGCCAGATTAGCTGAAACTTGTGTGGAAGCATTCTTAGGTAGTGTAGAATCAAGTTTGTTCAAATCATGATCCCCAGGGGTAGGATGGGGCCACAATGGGGGTCAAATTTTTATGTAGGAGTAATAAAGAATAAATCTTTAAAAATCTTCTTCTCAAAAACTAATCGGCCAGAATAGCTGCATGGGCCTCACAAGGGGTTCAGAGTTTGATGTAGGTTTATATCCCATATATAAACAGTTGTTTAAGATCTTGAGAACTGCAATGCTCAACATGTGATATGACTATAAAATCATCCTGGTACAAAAGGGGCTCAATGATAAACATAAGAATATCAAGGGGGAAAAAATGATTTTTTATACATGATCTATTATACTACATTGTCCAGACATTATGTATATCACTCCATTAAGCTGATTGTATTATGTCTATTGTTACTCAGGTGAGCGATATGGCCCATGGGCCTCTTGTTTTGATACGTTACCTACATGTATTGCTGCCATATTTTAGGAAATCAACTTTAATTTCCTGTGCATCCAAAAGTTTACAATTTGTGGCATCTGGAGCTAGGATATTAATAATTTGAGATTCTTCACCACCACCTTTATGGATAAATGTTTTTCAAACATCAAATTGGGATAAGGGCTCCAATATGAAGCTTAAAATGCAAAAATGAGACCCTCTGACAAGTCAATCTATGGTACTCAGGTGACCATCAAGGCCTGTAGGCATCTTGTTATGATGTACTTCCATCTACACAAATATCTGAAGGTGTCTCAAACCTGCTTAATTAAGGAGACTGGGTGGTCAACAAATTACTCATCTGACAGATCTACTTTATAACTCTTTAGCCCTAAACATTTATTAAGTAAAGAAAAAATCCAAACATTTTATTGTTAAAATTTGAATGTTGACCTAATATCTTCATACAGTGCTCTTCTTCTTAGGAAACTAATAAAGTCTAAAAATGGCCATGACCACCCAGCCCTCTTAATTAAAATATAATGCTACACTTCTTCTCAAATCCT
>WFKH01002636.1:22784217-22803225 GCA_016163765.1 Magallana hongkongensis | reverse complement strand
CCAGCCCTCTTAATTAAAATATAATGCTACACTTCTTCTCAAATCCTTATGAAATCCTATGTTTGTTGCAGGTATTTTCGACAGGTGATAGACGAAACTCTCAGGTGTGCTGTAGTAGCTCCATGGGCGGCCAGGTATCAGGATTTCGACTCCGAACTTGGAGGACATAAAATTCCCAAAAATGTAAGACAGCCCAAGGCCCAAAAAAAAAATGTATTGGTATTATATAGCTATAATGCTGCTCCATTGATTTGTATTATAATATTAAAAAATAAAAATTGAGTTATTCCCCTTTTTCAAATATGAATTTAACTTTTCCGTTTTTAATCCAAGTAGACATCTCTTATTAAAGTAATATTCATGATTGAACTTTTTAATGTACAGTAAAACAAGGTAATAACAGCAGATAAGCATAGAGAAGCCATTGGATTCATTATCACTGTAATAATACTATAAATTCATAATACTATTTTAAGATTAGGGGAATTAGACGTTGCTGTGTGAATTTGTGTTTTACTGTATGATTTGTACATTTGTTTGTTTGTTTATCAGAATTTTTTGGTCTGATCCTTTGTTGATGTTTATTTTCAGACACCTGTCATCCATGCTCTTGGTGTGAGTCTACAGAATGAGAAATACTTCCCCCTCCCAAACAAGTAAGTAGTTCATTCATTATCATTAATGTTTCTCCCTCTCTAGCATACTTTACGACTGGAAGTACATATCTGGTTTTCTAATCAAAGTATATACTGTTGTATAACAGCTTTTCGGCTCACCTGAGCTAAAGCTCAGATTTACATACGAAGAAATAGTTGAAGATCTGTAGTTTTACAGAGAAAATTCAGGTTGACAGACTTTAGTGATTCAATTTCTCCCATACAAACTGATTCACCTGATTTTCTCACACTTTCTGTACAAATATTAAAAATTCCTCAGACTTTAAAATGAAGTAGTGTGGTTTGTTTACAATGTCATGTAAAAATGAAGACTCTGGATCTGCACATGAATTTAACATACTTCATTCTCCAAGGTCTGTTTGCATATTAAAGAGAAGGTCTAAGGCAAGTGTAACCATGATATCAGTAGAAAATTGTTTGACAAATTATATAATATTAAGTGTTTTCACAGAAAGTGTTAAGAAATAAGGTCTAATGACATATAACAAGGGTAGGGGTTGTTATACACCACTAACACAAGTTTAAGTCTGCCATTATGATAACTTGCAAGTTTTTTTGTGTGCTAGGAACTGTAGCTTGATATACAGCATGTCAAAATGAATTTTCTCATAGAGCAACAAATCTGCAGCTAAAGAAGAAAAATATTTCAAAAATCTTCTCAAAAACTATTATAAGTGAATAGGACTTTGTGTGAGAAGCATTACAGGAAGTGTAGACTCAATCTTGTTCTAATCATGATCCCTGGGTGGGGCCTCACTAGGAGGTTAAATCAGGAATAAATCAAGAAAAAGTGTATAAAATTCGTCCTCGAAAATCAGTAATTTCCCCAGAAAAGATTAAGCTCGTGTGGAAGCATCCTTAGTCAGTGTAGATTCAAATTTGTTTAAATTATGATTCCAGGGGGTAGAGTGGGGCTACAATGCGAAATCAGATTTTTACATGGGAGCTAGTACATGTAGATAGCAGTACACACAATCATGTAGAACAAATCTCAATAATTTCAATGCTATCATTTCTCAAGGATGTTAAGGAAGCAATCCATAAAAAATCTAAATTGCATGTAATTTTGTGAACTAACACATCATAGGTTTTATATGCCTTTGCAAATGTTAAAAAATCAAGCTTTATAGACAATGAAAAAATTAAGAGACAAGGCTTTCCTCTTTCTTTGTTTACATAAACAAAATTCGACAAGAACTAAACCATCCCATATGTTTGAGATTAAAACGTATCAAAAATTTGAGAGTTGCTTGACGTTGAAAATTTTGCTAGAATCATTAGTTCTTTATTGTTTTGATGCAATGTTCCATTTTTCATGAAAAAATGCACAAAAGTTGCAGAGTTAAAAAAATGGACGAGTAACTGTTTAATTCTCTACTAAATTGTCCAAATATTTTGTATTAGACTTCATAAAACCATTTTAATCAAAGTTATGATGCTGTCCATTGTCCGAATGTTTTGAGTTTAATTTGACTGTTGTCAATTCTTGCTATATATTTTGATGCATCCCCATCTCTCCAAATCAACTCAAGTCTTCTTATTTCAAATCTTAAGACAAGTAGACCAATTGTTCCAAACCATTTCAAGGTTTTACCAATTGTTCCAACCATTTCAAGGTTTTACGGTTCTTATAGATTTTGATAATCTGACCCTCCACCTTAGTAGATCTTTCATATTTCCAGGAAATATGAAACCTTTTATGAAAAATAACTTTAAGACAATTTTATTCCTCCTTTTTTCTGATAATTTTAAGAGCGAATTTTATTTGAATCAAAGATAAAAGTTGAATTTAAAAAAGTGAAATGTTATTGGTAAATTATAAAATAGATAACATGATTGGGGGAAATTTGAAGCTAACAAACATGATGTAATTTTAATCAATATTTGATTATTTGTTGCTAATTTTTTAAACAGATTTGATCCTGATCGATTCAGTCCAGAAAATTCCAAATCGAGACCATCGTATGCTTTCCAGCCCTTTGGATTTGCTGGCAAGAGAAAGTGCCCTGCCGACAACTTTGCGTATGTTGAAGCCACAATAGGACTAGTTACTATTCTTAGAAAGTTCAAGGTCAAAATGGTGGAAGGTCAAGTTGTGACCCCAACCTTTGGCCTTGTGAGTCACCCAACTGAAGAAATTTGGATCACATTGCAGAAAAGATAAAACAAAATGATATGGGTAGAAGTTGTTGTGCCATGGGAAACTGTAGTTTGATAAATTTTTATAATGCCTTCATGTGTGTTGTGGTGGTGAAATTTTTCAGCAATGTTCTGAATTCTGGCTTCTCTGAACATGTTTAATGTTCGTTGGTGTAGCACGGCTTTTTGTAATGCAATAATACCAAAAAATTCTATGAAAACATTATGTAGGTAGTTCAATAGTAGAAAACAAAATTAATATATTTGGTATAAATACACCACAAATGTTGCTTGACTCACTTCATATCAAACATTTTATGTGCTTGCTTCTCTGTATGTATATGTTGGATAAGTTCTGCAAGAAGGTTGATAGTTGTTTCTCAAAACCTCTGTCATTGTTGAATATATGTCATTGTTGAATATGTGAAAATATCATGAGACTGCTATATAAAATTGCATAAATGTATATAAAATATATACGAGTTGTAAGGTGTCAGAAGAGTTTCTGATTGCGTTGTTCAGTTGTTTAGTCTGTTTTGTTGGTTTCATTGTGCTTTCATTTTTCTCCTGGGCAATTTCATTAGAGCTTACCAGAAAAAAAAAACCCTTGGCTAAAGGGGATTCAAGGTTGCTTAAATAAAGGACCTGGTCCTTTCATTGAAGAAAAATAGGTGTGAAAATTTGGTGTACAATGTGGCCATCATTGAAGCAACCTCCAAGAATCTTTGATGTCTGTTTAAATAGTAACAGCAGAAGTCGAGGGAAATACAATGTGTAGAGAAAGTCTTCAGAAGAATGAGTTGGCTACAATTGGCGATATTCACGTGGAAGCAAGTTGGAGTGAAGAACCATTAGGAGTTTAAAAAGATGTTGTTTTGTGGGCTCAAAGTCTGAACACAGATGTAGAATTGCAGAAAATTGTTGATATATGTAACTTGAATAAATGGGGGTTATGATCACGCTATTGATATTTTTTTATTTACCTATTGTATATGGAATTGTATGATAACGATTATAAATGTCATAATTTTGTTTAGAACTCTAGGTTTAATTCACATCATTCAATTTTATCAGTGATCAATAATTCTGAACATGTATGTACATGTACTGTATACTATTACTTGTTTTCCCTCCGACTGAAATGTCACACTTTCATTGGTTTAAACATGACACATGACTGCCTGATATATCGATATATCCGGCTGGTGAGAATTAATATTTGGCAATATGGCCGACGCTTTGCCTACTCATCTCGACATTTCGTAATATTTAATACAAAATCTGCATTTCGTAATTTCTTAAATATTTAGAGTAGTTGCCCTTTGAAATAACTTTTAAATTAGAGTAGCTGCCCTTTGAATTGACGTCACATTGCTGTGTCTGGAGCTGAATAAATGGCAGAGTCAAGATTTGCTCAACCCTTTGCGGAGGAAAGGGAGAAAACTCAAATTCAAAAGCAATTTTAGAGGGCAACTTCTCCAAATATTTTAAGAACTTATGTTTTTGTATTGAATATTATGAAATGTCGAGATAATTAGGCGAAGCGTCGGCCTTATTGCCGAATATTAATTCTCACCAAAAGGATATAGAGATATATCCGGCAGTCACGTGTCATGTTTAAACCAATGAAAGTGTGACATTTCAGTCCGAGGGAAAACAAAGGGTTCGCCCCGTGTTTTTTTCCCCGGGCTGCTACAACGTCATAAGCGCTCGGCGGATACTCAGCGAGAGTGCAGTCAATCGCCAAGTAGAACTCTGTGGAAACGCAGTTACACGTGTGGTAAAGTTATGTTAATTTTATTGTTTTTTTTTAAGTTTTTGGAAGAAAGTTCGTAACAAAATGGAGTTGTCCAGTTCGTTAGATTAAGTTTTAAATTTTACTATGATAACATATAAATCAATATGATGCAAAAATCTGTTCCCATGGTTTAATTAACGAAGAATTTATATAGCTATAGAAACCAATGCTTGTACATGCATCTGAACTATGAAAAAGGAGAGCTGACCCAAATTTAAAATTAATAATATCTCCTTCGCATCATACTTACCTGTTAAAGTTTACGATAGCTACTCATTCCGGAATTTGTTACCACCGCCGAGTCAAATTTTAAACACTCCCCAAACCTCAACAGCGCCCCCTACTACAGCGCATGCTCATCTTCATTCTCGGCGCCATTTTGATAAGACGTTACCACATCGAAAAGAAAGTTTTTTAATTTTTTATTCGGCAGTTTTTTGTCTGGTCCCTTCATGATGGGGAAAGATAAAGATAAAGAAAAACTTCTTTCTAAGGGCTCTAGCTAGAGAAACGGGGGAAGCGAGTTCGCCACAGAAAGAGGCTAATGATAATAAAGTTCCCGGTAAGGAACATCAACCTCGTGGTTCTGGTAAGAACCAAACTTCAAAGAATACTGGTAAGGATTCTCGCAACGATAAGACATCGTCATCTAGCCGACAATTTATCCCCCTCGTACCAGAAGAAGACGAAGAATTAGAATCGGTTCCTAAGTCATGGGACAACATGATTAATAATGTACAAAACATCCTCGACATTGAAGCTCAAAAGCCAAAAGAGGAAGTTAGGAAATCTTTTTTGTCACAGTCCTTCTCTGGCATTCCTACAAGTAAGAAAATGACTGATGGACCCAGTTTACCAGCTGATGGCATTATTGTTAATGCTTGGAAAGAGGTTGAGAAACCCCTGCCAAAGATAGCTTCTTTTAAAACACGTCATAGATATCAATATAGGTGGCCAGATGAAGACTTTGACAAAATTGGCAAGAGCCCTGATATTGATGCTTCAGTCAACACTTACATTTACATAAACAAAGGTTTGAAAAATGAAAAGGGTCCTCGGGAATTGTTCTCCTCTGAACGTAAGGCAAACGCTGCCTTTGCAGCCATTGATCAAAGTTTAAGATTTCAACAGAGAGCAGTGTCTCATGCCTCACTGATTTTGTCTGCCCTGTCAAAGGGCTTAAAAGGTGAATCAGAAATTCCTGATAATATTCTGTCACAGTTGTTTGGGGGACTAGCAAATGCTATAGTAGACATTGGTGATTTGTCTGTAAGAGCTTCAGCTCGCTGTGTTCTTGCCAGACGCAACATTCATATTGATGCTATGAATATCCCAGACTCATCTGCCAAAAATGAATTATTTAAAGTGCCTCTAGAGGTGGACAAACTATTTTCTGGCAAAGTTCAGGAAATCACTCACAAATCTTCAGAGATGATCAGAGATGTGCGAGAGACATCCAAGGCTTATGGGATACAATCCAGTGGCCAGAAACGACCATTTCCTGATAAATCTGATGGCGGCAAAGCCTCTGATAGGAAATTCAAACGCTTAGACAAGCCAAGCAGCTATGGATCAGGCGGGAGAGCTAGCGTTTTAAGCAGCTCATACAGAAACACTGAAAATAAGAAGCCTGATGCATACAGACGTTCAGGTTGGGATAACCAATCAAAATCAAACTTTCAGCCATCAAAGTTCCAAAAAAGGGAAAATATTAGATGCCCCCAGCCAGTCATGGAAGGTTCCAAAAGCCAGTTTAAAAGTTGGAGGAAGACTCCATTATTTTGTTTCAAATTGGGAACAAATTTCAGACGACAGTTTTATACTCAGAGTTCTATCAGAAGGTTACAAAATAGAGTTTTTGAAAAAACCTCCTTCGTTTTCAGGAATAAGGCACACAGAAATTCCAAAGGACCCAGAAAAAAGAAACATTATCTTGGAGGTAGTAAAGTCTCTCCTAGAAAAAATGCAATAGAAATTGTAGAACCCCAAAACTCAGATGCAGGGTTTTATTCAACCATATTCATTGTACCAAAACAATCGGGGGTTTCGAGCAATTCTGAACTTAAGAAAATTAAACAAATTTATAAAGAATCAGCACTTCAATATGGAAACTTTAAGATCAGTAATTCAGTCACTAAATACAGGTGACTGGGCCTTTTCTATAGATCTTTCAAATGCTTATCTGCATGTACCTATCCATTCAGAAAGCAGAAAATTCTTAAGATTTGCAGTAGAAGGAATAGTTTATCAGTACAGAGTACTTCCCTTCGGAATTTCTGTTGCGCCTCGCCTGTTCACAAAAATAGTGTCAATTTTGTTAAGCCACTTGCGTCAAAGGGGATTACATCCCCATGCTTATTTAGACGACTGGCTAATCAGAAATCAAAGTTATCAACAAGTAAGGGTAGAACAACAATATATAATAGAGCAAACTCTGATATTAGGGTTCTTGGTGAATTGGAAGAAGTCAAATCTTCATTTAACTCAGAAACTCGTTTTTCTGGGTGCCTTTATAGATCTGGAAAAGGGCATGATTTTTCCTACTTTAGAACGTTACCAAGCCTTGAGAGACTTGATTTATCTTATACAAACATCAGAAAAGATCCAAGTCAGAACATTCCTAAGGTTATTGGGAATAATGAATTCTTGCATAGATCTAGTGCCTTTTTTGCACATGATTGCACATGAGGCCCATTCAAATGCATCTCCTGTGTTACTGGAAAGTAATGGAGAAGAATATTTACTTAGAAATGCCAGTTACAGATCATGTAAAGTCACACCTAGACTGGTGGAAAATCAAAAACAACTTTTTCAAAGGGTTACCTTTGAAGGAAAAACCAGTCTCTCAAACCTTGGTAACGGATGCTTCCATGACAGGCTGGGGAGCGCATCTAGGTCAGATGCAAGTGTCGGGTGTTTGGTCAAGGGATCTAGCCTTGCAGCATATAAATTACTTGGAAATGATGGCAGTTTTTCTTGCCATTCAACACTTTATAACTTTCAACTGAAGGACCAAAAGGTGTTGGTCAAGACGGACAACACCACTGTAATGACTTACATCAACAAACAAGGGGGGACGCATTCTCCATACCTATGCATTCTGGTATGGAACATGTACCAGTGGGCCATCAACAACAACATTGCCTTAACTGCTCAACATATAGCAGGAAAAGCCAACATATTGGCAGATTTTCTGTCTCGAAGATCCAAAATACTTCCAACAGAGTGGATGCTAAACAAAGCTGTTGCACAGACAATATTCAATATGTGGGAAAGACCACAAATAGACCTGTTTGCAACCCGATCGAATTGTCAGATTCAGACCTTCGTGTCTCCATTCCCAGACGAACTAGCACTATCAGTGGATGCTCTGAGTCTCAGTTGGCAGGGAATAGTGGGATATGCCTACCCCCCAGTAATCCTAATTCCAAAAATATTGCAGAAAATTCAGTCATCAAACTGCATAATAATACTGAAAGCCCCTTTCTGGACAAGACAGCCATGGTTTCCAGATCTAGCTCAGTTATTAATAGACTACCCAGTGAAACTACCAATGCTACAAAACTTGATCAGTCAACAAAGAGGCAGGTTTCATCATCCAAACGTAGAAATGTTAAAGCTGACAGCATGGAAATTATCCGCAAACAGTACCTTAAGAAAGGGTTTTCTAGATCAGTGTCAAAAAGAGCAGCATCTTGTAGACGAAGCAGTACAAACAAAACGTACAATAACAGACTCAGACTTTATTTTGATTGGGCCAAAGAGCAACATATTGATCCCTTGCAAGCATCTGAACCTCAGACAGCTGATTTTCTTGAGTTCCTCTTTACAGTAAAAAATTTGCAGGCTAGAACTGTTGCAGGTTATAAGTCTGCAATAGCTGCTGTTCATCCTGGTTGGGACGGTGTAGGTGTTGGTCAGACAAAACGTTTAGAGAAACTGTTAAGAGCATATTTCCTTGCTCGTCCTCCAAAGAGGAGACTTGTTCCTACGTGGGATATTGGATTTGTTTTACAAGCTTTGTGTAAACACCCCTTTGAACCTTTAGGTCAGGTAGATCTGAAGTTTTTGACTTTTAAAACATTATTTTTAGTGGCTGCAGCTTCAGGTAGAAGAGTCAGCTGTTTACATGCTCTTGTTGTTGATGAAGGACATATCAGATGGAACAGAGATAGTGTTTCTATTATTCCTTCTCCTGAATTCTTAGCTAAGAATGATTCCTTAAATTACATGACAAACAAAATTACACTGCCAAAAATGTCAACTTTTTCTTCAATTAGAGAAGATGACTTACTTTGTCCAGTACGTGCTTTGAAAACGTACATTAAGATGACAAAGCACTTGAGAGCCGGGTCAAATAAATTATTTATATGTTATAAGAAAAACCAGCACAATCCAGCTTCTAAAGATTCAATTTCTAAATGGATTGTCAATACTATAAAGATAGCTTACACAGATAAAAGTTTAGAGGGAGTTAGAGCACATGATGTAAGAAGTTTCTCATCATCTTGGGCGCTGTTTCAAGGAATACCCATCCAAGACATCATGGAAGCTGCATCTTGGAAATCAGAGAATACTTTTACATCCTTCTACATGAGAGATATGTGTAGGAAAGCTTCCTTTGGAAGAGCTGTGATGGCAGCTGCTCATTCAGAATAACTCTCAGAGGTAAGTTGTTTCTTATCTTTATTTCAATTTATAAGATATTTCCTTTTTTGGTGAGGCACTTAGTAAGTACACCCACCTCCATTTAGCTTCAAAATCTGTAGCTATCGTAAATATCTAACTTACCTGTTAGACTCCCTCCCAACCTCCCCACTTATATCAGACAGAAAGCAGCTCGAATGAAGATGAGCATGCGCTGTAGTAGGGGGCGCTGTTGAGGTTTGGGGAGTGTTTAAAATTTGACTCGGCGGTGGTAACAAATTCCGGAATGAGTAGCTATCGTAAACTCTAACAGTTAAGTATGATGCTCGGAGATAATTATCTCAAAGGAAATTTATAGTTTCTGGGCAATGCACATCATATAATAACATGTTTTGCATTCAAATTTTAAAGTTATATATGTGTCGTAAATATACTAAGAATGGAATAGGATAGTTCAATAATACGGAATATATATCATATTAAAAGCCATCAGTTTGAAAAACATTGTTAAGAAATATACATTTTTTTTATATATTCAAACATTGTTAAATATTATAAATACCAACCTCTCTTTTTATTCATGCATCATGAGAGAGACAAACACACAGAGAGAGAGAGAGAGAGAGAGAGAGAGAGAGAGAGAGAGAGAGATTATGAATAAAAAATGAATCAACGCTTTCAACTGAGAGATATTTTGCAATGATATACAAAGTCCTGTCTAGCATTTCATTTGACTGACTCGAACTCGTCCTCTTATGATTAAAAGTGTCCTTTGTAGTAAGAAGTCGACGATTTCCAAAAAGGACAGTACACTGGCTCCCAAGAA
This sequence comes from Magallana hongkongensis, assembly GCA_016163765.1. Classification (NCBI taxonomy): domain Eukaryota; kingdom Metazoa; phylum Mollusca; class Bivalvia; order Ostreida; family Ostreidae; genus Magallana; species Magallana hongkongensis. Next base: position 22,793,138 of record WFKH01002636.1, on the reverse strand, counting down.
CAAACTCAATGTTCCACCAATGTCGCCTGAAAACGTATAATACATGTAAATGATTAAGACTATTGTTATTCAGGGGGAGACACAAGATAGAGGGTGTCAAACAGCGAAAAGAAACTGAAAACCAAAGAATCTACATATCTTAAAATTTTGAAATAAATTAGAAATTAAATATGCTTCCTATTGGGAAAATTCAATATCAATTGGCTCAGGGGATGATATATTTTTTAATGTGTAACCCCCAACCATGCATGCACAAAAATTGGCTGTTTGTACTTTAAATCCTCAAAAGGATTTACAAGCATCCTAGAACCAAACTTTCTCTTTTAAATGAATGAAATTAACTTACACAATAGCGAAAACACGTCGTAAACAATATGCTCCGTCACTTTTTCATAACTCGTATCTGTGTAGAATATACTTATTTGAAGAATGTTGTCCCTAAAAGAAAGTCCATCAACACTCTGATCATATTGCAGCAAAGAAACAGTTGTTTTATTGTAATATCTACTTTAATTTTATTTGTTTTAATAAATTGATGAACGTAACAAACCTGATAAAATCCTGATCAATTTTTAAGGAGTTTCGAAATTCTCTCATGTGGTCAGTGATGTTTTTCAAAGTGGTCACAAGTTCAACGTCAATGCCCCCAATCAAGTCTGAGAATTGAACAGTATTTAAAACAACCTCAAACTTCTCCTTAAATTCGATTTCAATCTCGATAATGTTCTTCAGGTATTCAGTTTTGTTTAGAAACTTGTAGTATTCCAAAGAATCCTCGTCCTCGACGATAATTTCCCAGATGTCCATTACACTGGATTGGAGCTGTGGAAAACTCTTCTTTAAAATTGTTTCCCTTGCTTTCAAGTTATTTAAATAGTTCTGAAAGTTTATCAAAATACCTTCCGTTGTCTGTGACAGACATTTATTTGCAACATTTAATTTTGTTCCATTTGCTGCAAAGTACTGTTCAAAGTAAAAACTTAAACTCTTAATGGGGCTCATAACCCCTTTGCCAAATTCCGTACCTTCTAAACGCATGGAACTCAGTGTTTGATTGAGAATTTGGAATATTGACTTCGACTCATTCCAAAGAAGGTTAAAATTCTGAAGCCTCTTTTGCAATACGCGTTTAGGTCTGTCAATGATTTCGTAGTAAAACATTTCACGGATTGTTACCCAAGTTCGTATTTTGTCGAGAAATTCGTCCACACATACACCGAGACTTGTCTCGTTCACAATACCCGTGTGAAAAGCATTGTCAGCTATCCTCCTACAAAGACCCAGTGCCTTTATTGATCCTTTCAATAATTTCTTAAATCTCGCAGCAGATCTTTTTGCGATATAGTTGTGATTCACAGAACTGACTATGAGCTTTCGTGGAGTTGCGGGGTCGTTATGGCTACGTGGGGTGTCCATGAACTTGAAGTTGAGGAGTTTCTCCCCTCCACTGTATGCAGTTTTCAGAGTCGTGTAATTCTCCATGACTCTGTCTATAATTTCAATTCTGCTGTCTAGCCTGTTTTTTAAGGATTGAAAAAGGCAAAGTCGTGAGGAGTTGTCTTTGATATTTGAGTCAGCGAGTGTTCGAATAGATTTCTCTACATGCAGTATGTATTCAGTGTATGCGTAAGTTAAAACATGAACATGCGCGTCTTCCATTTCATCTCGAGCTTTCATGAAATTGTTCTCAAGTATGTGAATCTGATATCTATAGAGATATTCCTTAAAGTTGTAATGTTCCCTCATATCTTTGTATAAGGACAACGTCCATCTTGACAGGTGATCTGAGACTTGTACCAATCGTTCATAAAGAAGAGATATGTTTTCAGTGCCATTCTTTAGCCTGCTGTAGACATGTTTCATCGTAGATAACTTTGAATCGTCAAACCTAGACGTTGTCTCCTTAGCCTGCAATAAATCTTCCGCTAACTTTGCGGTATCTCTTGAAGACAAGATTTTTCCTTGTCTGTAATCTGGCAGTGAACCATCTGACAAATCCGTTTCGAACACTTGCCTGTGACATGGAACAGGGCAGTTGCACATGTTGTAAAACTGCATTGGAAAGGATACTAAAATTAATGAACAATACATTGTTATGAATTTCTTTATCCCTAGTCAACATTATGTACATGTAATTGTTATAAATTTTTCATTTGATCATAACTACCTAGTAGTGACTTGAGGCATCCATAGTAGCGTTCCAGGTTACACACGTGTGGGTCACCTTAAAATAAACAACATATTGAAAATTTACACATGTTATTGATATATATAAATAAATACAAGAAATTCGTTGATAAGGTACATTTTCACTTAATTTGCATCTTAAAAATTCATTTCAATTTTATTTAGAGTTTTAAAATTGTTTTAAATTCGTGTTACTTCAATTACTAAAATGTATATTTAACGGGAAAAGTATTGTGTGCGAAAATATGTAATTGAAGGTAGAATGCTAATTGTAAAAGGTCCTAACTTTAAATTGTAAAAATAGAAAACCAGCAAAAATAAAAACAAAACGTTGAATAAACAGTACATTCTTATATTTTTTAAAAAAGGTTCTTTGGCTATTAATGAAGTAACTTGTAGCTGATACACATTGATACATGAATTTAGATCTACAATATATAATACGTTTACCATTTTTATGTGGCATATAGGCTGCACGACAACCACATAATTCCTTGGCTCTTCCCCCCAAACAATTCATCCGACAGTTTTCTCGGGTGTAGGTGTCAAAGTAATACAATTTCTTCTTGTCCTCACAATTCCCATGGGAGTTTGAAAGCATTACTACCTTCGTGTAGAATAGAATAAAAATTTACTAAACATTTTCTATTGAAGTAAAATAGATGGATAATATTGAGACGCTGATGCAGCAAGATAAACACATAGGTGATGAATAAAAGGCAAGATCAGATGGCTTTTGATTAGACAAGATTTATCTTATGCATTGATATGATCCATCGCCCATACCTCTTTAAATTTGAGTCCAACGAAGACGGCGTTTCCAGGTGAAAATGCCTGACCCTTAGTGTGGACGGTAGGAACTTCCTTGGAATCGTGGATAAGCAGTTTTACCCCTACAGCATCATGTGGACCGGGCATGTACTCATACTGCTGTATATTCAGTGTCATGTGAAGACCACTTTCTTTACCTGTATCAAAGATTTAAAGCTGTCAGTGAGAGTAGTGAAAGTACAGAAACGGGCAAAGATCGTCTGCTGATACTATTTACTGCATAACTAATTGTTAGACTCAAATCATGAAGGTAGTGATGCAAATTGCATAATTGGGATCCAAGTGCACAGGAGACGATACCACTGATTATGGCGTATATAGCTATAGGTGGCGCTGGACCGGATAACGGTAAGAAATACATCACGTGTGGAGATTTTAAGAGACGCATTTCAAAACCTTTTATACAATTCAACGCAGTTGGAGGATTCATTACGTCTTTTTATACAACTCCTCCATGTAGGGCTGCATCATGTCAAGATATATTTCTAGTAGAAAACTTACCTGCTCCTTACATTGGAAGTTCTAAATAAGGATTCATACATAATATATAATATATGAATATTATGTTTTTTAAGAATTACCTGTGGTTGTGACTCCATTACTGTGCCCATTACCTCTGTATGTGTAGCAGACACCGTGATCAGTGAGTACTAAATGAAAGTCGTCTGATTTCAGTGGTTTACCCATCCATGTTGCCCTGTTTAAAAAACTGTTCAAGTTTTATCATGATCATTAAATCCCTGTATAAAATATGGAATCTTTTTTCTTATATCTAAATTCAATGTGATAGCTTAAAAATCAAAATATGGGGTTGAAACTTCGTCAAATTACATTCATAAACATATAGTAATACTATTTTTATTATACTGTTAGCTTTATCATCTGATGATGCATGTATATGTTTAGCCATATTTGTAACGACATACAACTGGATTTTTTCGAATAGTTACTTGTCTTCTAATTAAGTAAGTATTAAACTTACTTTAATATCAAATCATCCTTTGTATGTGCTCCTTGTATGTAAAATTCTTTCAGTGTTATATTTTCTGCTGAATATTTCTTCAGGCTTGCTGCGGTGAAATTACCATGTTCCAAGTTCATAGCTTCGGTCAATTTATATCTCCCCGCCATAGCTACTTTTGAAGCCCTTCAACCAATAAGTTTCATTGTTACAATTAGATGTTCATATCTTCGGTCAATTTATACATATCTCCCCATCATAGCTTTTTTTGAAGCCCTTTCAACCAATATGATTAATTGTTACAATTAGATGGACTTAACCGGTTTAAACCGGTAAACTCCATCTATTGCCATTACTATAAATAGACAAATTTATACGGAACCAACAATAGTAGAAAAAGACAAATTCGAACTGCGTGGCTTTAACTTCAGTTAAGGGGGATGTGCGACTATCTTGTACATTTAAGGATTAAAATGTAAACATTTCTTACACTGCCTTGTTTCTGCCAGAAACAGACCAACACTGTTGCCAAAAGATGAGGTTCTACATGGTGTTTTGTATGCAAAGTATGCATGCAAGAACAGAGCAATGCCTTTTTTTCATCACTTGGAACTGTGAAGCTACAGACTTAAATTCAAGATTTAAAAATCTGAAAAAATATGAAAGGAGGTCATTGGTGTCCACTCTTCAACCATTTGTTGAGAAAAAGGTCTAAGCTTGCTTATTTAAGTTGTAAATTTGTCTCAAAATAGGGTACCCTATTCTTAAAATGGGTCTCAGAAACTATCAATTCTCACGAGATATATTTGTCTGTGTCTATGGAGCTACATTGAAGATATATTTTCACTGAGAAATATATGTATTTCTTTTATTTAAGAAAATTACTTTTTGGGCCCCTATCCCACTTCTAAAAAGAATTTACTTTCATTTATACTTATAGAAATGAAAAGAAAACCAAACTAGATCTCGTTACGAGTCACGAGTAGGTCTTCCGTCCGATTTGTTTATATGAAACGATGAAATATCGATACTCTCTGCCAAATCTGAGATCCTGTTGAAACTAGGTTTTTTGTCTCGGGACCGGAAACGGACGAACGAAAGTGACTAATAAAAATAAAAGCTGGTATTTCTTGTACGTTTGCTTAGTGTATATCACTGTTTATCAGGCTAGATGAAACACCCAAGAAAGTCTGTTAAACTTGTTCAAAACATGAATTGTTTGAACCCTTCCGGTGAGTACCGGAAGTGACGATTGACAAAAGAAAACCCGTTGAACACATCTTCAATTAATTGTCTATCATTCAAGTTTCGTGTCTCAACCACTTACAGTGACTAAAATCTCGCGGGTATCAAATTTGTAAAAAGGAAAGCTACTTAAGATATTTGATATATCTCTCCGGAAGTAGAATATTTTTGCTTATTTAACAGTGTATAGTTAACATATATAAGATTTTATACTGATAATAAATTAAATACGTAAAAATTTATTTTTTAATTACTTCCGGTGACGACCGGAAGTTACGACAAACAAAACAAAATAATTTAAACACATCTTCGGACATTGGTCTATCATCCTACAACGTTTGGATGTTCAGATCCTGGTCGTTTCTGAGATCTTGAGGGAACAAGGTTTTCTTGTCGTGGGACAGGAAATGGACAACCGGAAATGAATTTTTAAAAAATGACAAAAAGGCCGGAGGATATTATCGCAATCTATTATCCCTGAAAATTTCAGGAAATTCTATTCAGTCATCTCGGAGATATACTGCCGACAAAAAAAGGGGGGGGGAGAGAATAACAAAATTCGTACCCAAATTTCGTGCATCGGTGAGCTCCAAGAAATGGCGCCACTGACATAAAATTCAATAGGGCACAATTTCAAGCTATAGTCTACATATCCTGATAATTTCATAAACATATCTTTATTAGTTTCTGAGATCAGCTCTGCACAAAATAGGTTGTAAAATATACAAAACGACCGATAAGTCGGTACGAAAGGAAAAATATCAAAAATGTATAAAGTTCATAATAAGTCTCATCATCTGTGAAAAAATGGTCGAAATCGGTCGAATAGTTTTCGAGAAATCGCGTGCACAAAATTTGTGTGGAAAAAAAAATTAACTAGATTCTTGTTGCTATAGAAACAAAAAGGTCTTCCGTTCCTCATTTATTACTCTGTAAAAAATTGAATTTCTCTTGTAAAAGACAATGGATATAATATATACCGTGAAAGAATTTACCAGTAATTATTTCTAAAAAAAAAAAAAAAAAAAAGAAAAGAAAACAAAAACACAAAGTTATTTTGAGGACTTCCTGTGACGACCGGAAGTTATGCCGGATCAAACAAAACATGGTAAACATATCTTCATACATTGTTTTGTCTTTCCTCAAAGTTTGATTGTTCAGTTTTTGAAAGTTTTGAGGTATCGTTGAGAAAAGATTTTTTTGTGTCGGGACCGGAAACGAACAAACGGAAGTGATTAAAGAAATTAAAAGTAAGATTTTTAGAACATTTAGTTTTGTGTCTTGATCTCTTACAGCTTCCAAGATCTCGCGGGTACAGGATTTGTATAAAAGAAAACTATCCGAGATATTTGAGATGTCTCACCGAAAGTAGATTTTTTTTTTTGTTTATTTAACCATGTGTAGATGACCTATTGTATTTCTATTACTAAAATGTTACTTCCAAGCTAAATAACTAAAAATATTAAAAAATCAAATTTTGGTGTACTTCTTGTGACGACCGTAAGTTACGCCGGATAAAACAAAATAGTGAAAATACAAAGGTCTATCATTCCACAAAGTTTCCTTGTTTAAGTCTTTATCGTTTTTGAGATCTTATGGACACAAGGTTTTTTTGTCACGGGACAGGAAACGGACAAACGAAAGTGCTCAATGAAAATAAAAATTAGTTTTACTTATATTTGCCTAACGTACATCATTGTTTATCAGCTAAATAAAACTGTCAAAGAATAGCAGTTAAACTCATAAACAATTTGATTTGTTTGAACTCTTCCAGTGAGGACCGGAAGTAATGGTCGACAAAATAATACCAGTTAAACACATCTTCATTCAAATGTCTATCATCCATGAAAGTTTCGTGTCTTAATCACTTATACTTTTTGAGATCTCGTGGGAACAAAATTTGTTTTAAAAAAGTTACCTGAGATAATTGAGATATCTCACCGGAAGAAGAATTTTTTTGTTTATTTTATATCGCATAGATGACATAGATGACACATATAAGGATTTATACTATCAGATTCATTCTATGTAAAATTAATTTAATACGTAAATAAAATAATTTTTAAGTACTTCCGGTGACGACCGGAAGTTACGACGAACAAAACAAAATAGTTTAAACACATCTACAGCTATAGGTCTATCATCCCACAAAGTCTGGATGTTCTAGTGTTTGCCTATACTGAGATCTCGAGGGAACAAGGTTTTTTGACGCGGGACAGGAAACAGACGACCGCAAATGAATTATGAAAAAACACTTCGAGATATTATCATTCTCTATCATCCCTTAAAATTTCAGGAAAATTTATCCAGCCATCTCTGAGAAATTCTGCCGACAAAAAAGGGGGGAAAAGTACGAAGAAAGAGAGAGAGAAAAAACACTACAATCACTATAAGGTCTTTCGTTGGAAACGGAAGACCTTAATAATAAGAAACAAGTACGAAAACAATAAGGTCTTCCGTTGGAAACGGAAACGGAAGACCTTAAAAACAAACTTGGGACTGGTATAGAGATGTCTGTAACATTCAACAGATTGTTTTGAATTGACATTTATTTTTTTCAATTAAAATATGACATCAATGTGCCTCTATAGACACAGGAGTTCTAAGTATAGACTGGATTTTTCTTGCTCTGAAATTTATAAGAGATCCCAAATAGGGTACCCAGTATATTGAGGTAAAGTTACAATATTAATGTGCAAGATTCAAACTTTTCTCAACAAATGGTTGTTGAGAGGACACCAATGAACCCCTTTCTTATTTTTTCAGATTTTTAAATCTTTAAAATAAGTCTACAGCTGCGCAGTTCTACAGCTGTTCTCAGTGATTAAAAAGGCATTGTTCTGTTCTTGTATGCATAATTTGTATACAAAACAACATTTAGAACCTCATATTTATTGCTTCTTTATCTTTTGGCAACAGCTTTGGTCAGTTTCGGACAGAAACAAGCCAGTTCAAGAAATGTTTATATTCTTATCCTCAAGTGTACAAGATGGCAACACATCCCCCTTAACGATGCACAAAAAAATCATTCAATTGACTGGACTGAGGTAACTATCAGATCTTTCACCAATTGGGTACAGCTTCATTTTTGCATTGATTTTTTAATTACTTTTATGTTTTAGGTTGGGGATGAGGATGGTTGAATGTGTGGAACACAGTAATTATGCACTCACTTGAACAAATTCTGGTTACAAACCGTCACTGAGGGGAACGGTAGGGTGTGGTTGTAGTTTAGTTGTAGGCTGACGCTTGAGGGGTGACTTCTGAAGTACTTCACTCTGTCCACTACCTGGTATGCTAGCAGTCCCAGACAGGACAATACGGCCAGCGACCAAACCACCCTGTAATTAATGTGGATCAGGTTAAAAAAACGCCAATTGATTGTTACTGCGCCATTACATTATAATGCTTTAGGCTAAATGACACAGTCATGTCAAATCAGATGCATGTACGTACATTTTCAAATTATTGTGTTCTGGCTACCCCCCTACCCATTCGTCCTTTCCCCCCCCCCCCCCCCTCATTGCTTCCCCAAAACCTACGTTCTGTGCTTTCTGGTTGCCGTAGGCGCCATAAGATTGGATTTTAGGAATGAAAGATTCAAAGGATGATGGTGTCCGTATTCAAAGACGTTGTCTAGTTCTACATTTGTTTTAAACGAAAAGAATTTTGCTGTGCAAAAGCACCCCCCCCCCCC
>WFKH01002636.1:22690481-22722637 GCA_016163765.1 Magallana hongkongensis | reverse complement strand
TGGTTTGTTTTGTGAAGTTTGTTTACATGTATTTATTAAAGGTTCGAATAACACGTGTTCGTGTTTATTTACACCTGTAATCTATTGGTTAGTTGTTGGTCACCTTATCAGGTGACATTCAAATATTCATTGCACGGGTTTTAACTGACCGTCTAACTGTTAGCGCGGAAAGTTATATAGCCATTTGAAGGCTCTTTACAGTGCAGATAACTTAATTCCCATCCACCCGCCCTTGCTTTTGATGTATATCGGAATATTATGTTAAAAGTATTGTTTTATTTTGTAGAAATGAAGATAAAGAAGAAAACAATGCATTTAGATTTGTGTATTTTCATGAATAAGTAAACTGCACTTCAGAGCGCTTCACATCCTAACATGCGTGTTTGTGTTTTATTTTATAAATTAATTATGTTCGTTTGAGCGGAACGAATAAGAACATAAAGGTAAAAATGATGACTCTTGATCCCGACGTGAATTTAACATGCTTCACTTTCCGAAGTCGGTGATTGTGTTTAGGAAAACGTATGAGGCAAGTAAAATGTTGAATCAGTAATAAAATTTCTCAGGAATAGTTGGTATGAAAATATTTACAGAATATATTCCTAAATTAGTTTAAGTATAGTCCAAAACCGTGCGGAATAAACATACAGTCAGTTTTTGTAGGAATGGAACTTGTAACTCTACGGTCCGTCAACCCAAATTTTCCTAAGAGCTACAGTTCTGCTAACGAAAATCCTAAGTTATATTTAACTTAAAGACAGTTAAATCGATGTCTCAAAGCTGAACACCGCTCGTAAATAGGCACCATCACACAGGTACCTGGTATATAAACCCTTCGATTTCGTTACACCCGATTGCACAGCTGAAACACGTGGCTAACATGTAGTATTCTTTCGTGGTCTTTGGATTTTATGCATTTATTTCTTATTCTATATGCATATTCTGTTTGTAAATAATGCATTTACCAATGTATTTGATTTTAGTATTCTCCTGGCTTGAAAAAAGTGTGTAAAATTTGATAATTTCATCGCGACCGAGTAACACGGCGAGGCAACATGTACGTCCACACAGGTGAGACCTCTACAGCGAAGTACTTTGAACTGTTTAGAGGTCTGTCCCTTATATAGGGGTTGTAGGGACATCGGTGATGAAAGAGAAATATGGCGGACAGGCCTATTTACGAGCGGTGTTCAGCTTTAAGAGCAAACTAAACATGGCGACTGTTTATGTTACATTGAAATGAATTATGTGCACATTTAGATTGAACAAATAATACTTTATTTCAATACATGTATTTACATTTTCCTGTGTCTTTGTCTGTAATAACACTACGAATCAGATTTGTATTGTCAGTGACTCAAATGACAGTGTGGAGCTCAAAGTGGGGTTCGCATAGTAAAACAAAATGAAAATATCGTATTAATGTCAATAATTTAAAATTTAATAGTATACAATTGCTGAAAATGTACGAATATAAGCAATACGGTAAGATATTCAATGGAGAGTATTGTGCATAAACTTCAGTGAAACATCAAACTATAAAGTGAAAAAATAATATCTCAAATGAATTTAATTATCTATGTACAGCTTAGAAATAAATAATTACATTATTCGATTTACAGGTGTCTACAGTCAGTAACAAATAATTATAAATGTCACGTGCGCATTTCGACCTTAAAGGGCTGATTATATATTGAATTTCAATGTCTTGCAAGTCAAAAGTTGCTAGTAAAAGAAATTATTCTTTGAATATAGTAAGATGAAAATTATGGTCGGGGTGTGATAAGATCCACGAGGGCTGTTTGATATGTGATGTGTATTGTAGCGTAGCGCAATAACGCTTTGCACGATTTTGTGGATGATGATACTCTTGAATAGCTCTATCCAATACCTTTCAAACTGTATAAACACAAACCTGTAGCTCCACGTAGTTTTAAACTTATAGACACTTCAATAGAGCCAGTCGTTGACCATTATTGTAAAGCTGATTGGGAAACGAATATTGAAGAAATTAGAGCTTATATAAAAATACAAAACAAGGATCAGTCGATTAAGCAGATTTTTACCGAACAAGGGGAAATTTATGGGTATCTTGTTAGGCAGGTAGAGAGAGAAAATTTTTGACTGTCACAGAGTCCGTCAAAGATGCAGCAAAATCTGGCCAACCTGTGACTGTAACAGGCAAGGCAAATGTCTCAAAAGTCAGAGAAATAATTGAAATTGATGAAAGATACACGATTTGTGATATTGCCAAAGCCGTTGGCATATCACCATCGCGGATGTATTTCATCTTGAAGCGTATTTTAGAAGTACGAAGGATTTCTGTCAGATAGATACCGTACATATTGACAGATGACCAAAAACGGGTACGAGTACAAACCGTTAAGCAATTGCTAAAATTGTTTCCAAAATTAAATCAAAAAGACAATTTGCAAATATTGTTACTGGTGACGAAACATGGATTCACTTTATTTTACATTCTTCTCATATGATTTTATAACCGTACAAATTCCGGTGCCGAAGGGCAAAAGTGCTACAGGTCGGTATTACCGATATGTTATACTAAAAAAGCTCAAAAAAGATGCTCTATGTCAGGATTTAGGTATGTTCGTCTACTTCATGATAATGCTCCATCATCTACATCTGTGCTTGTGAAGGAATTTTTGAAGTCGGAGAAGTTTACCGTCTTGCCACACCAACCATACTCTCCAGATCTAGCCCCATGCGACTTTTTCCCTTTTCCAAAACTTAAAAAGTTCTTATCTGGTCGTCGTTACAAATCCCGACATGCCCTTGGCTCAGCCATCAGTCAGTGCCTCAGACATCTACCTAAATCAGAGTACCATGAAGCATTTCCGATATGGATTCAGAGATTGAAATTATGTATTTTAAACAACGGAGAAAACTTTGAACAGATGTAATGTTCATTTCACTATTTGAGTCGATTGCTTTTGAGATATCGTACAATATTGTTAAACATTGCATATCGAACAACTCTCGAAACAAAATGAGGATAATCCAATGCACAAAATATCTGGAAGTTTGGTCTACACTGACAATTGACATCATACGATTAAAGAGAATTATCTTTTCAAAAACGGCTTATTATTGACGGGCATTTTAAGTAAAAAGTTCTGATAAACTTTTAAAGAAGTTGATTAATATACATTTTTAATGAATTGTACAGGGAAATCAAGAAAATGCTTTTTAATATGACGCTCAATGACATGTAAGAATGCAAAACATTAACAGAACACTTATTACATTAATAAGTATTTAACTGTTTTCACACTCCAAATTGTTTTATTATTTGTAATAATTTCACAATTACTATAAAGAAAACCTTTAAAAGGGTGGACAATTTTGACGAACTTTTCGATTAACATTCAGAGGTCACTAGCATCAAAAGTAGGCCATTGACCATTTGAAAGTGAAAATTAGTTTAACTTAGCACTAAATTAGTAGGGCTACAATGTACAATAAGTAGGGTTTTTTTCGTTCTAATAGTGGTCTTTTTGCGCACCTGAGTAAACTAACTCCTCAAGCGGAATAATTTATAAAGGAAACAAGAGGCTTAGGGGGCACATCGCTCACCTGAGCAACAATTACCAATCAAATCAGCATTACAGTATCATATTCAAAATATCTTGACAATTTAGTACAGTAGATTCTGCACAAAAAGTTAAAAAAATCTTTTGAATTTTATCCACATATTTCTATGGTTAATATCAAGCCCCTTTTGTTATTTTAGTATTTGTGAGAAGATTTTTCTCTGAAATGTTTAACCCCACCCCCTCCCGCCCTTGTAGCCCCAGTTTTCTCCAGGGAATCATGATTTGATCAAACTTTACTTTGCACAACCCTGGTAGGGTTGAGCCACAAAAATTGAAGAAACTTGAATCTACACTACATGCGATTTTTTCCTATATCTTCCTATATAAAACTTCATTCCCCATTGTGCCCCCATCCTGCCCCCCGGGACCATGATTTGAACAAACTTGAATCTACACTACCTGAGAATGCTTCCTCACAAGTTTGAGCTTTTCTGGCCAAATGGTTTTTAAGAAGAATATTTTAAAAGATCTTCTCAATATATTCCTATGTAGAAATTCATTCCCTCATTGTGGCCCTACCCTACCCCCAGGGAACCATGATTTGAATAAGCTTGAATCTACTCTACCTGATGCTTCCACACAAGTTTGAGCTTTTCTGGCCAAATGGTTCGTGAGAAGAAGAATTTAAAAAAATCTATAAGTTCCTATGTTAAAATTCATTCCCCCATTGTAGCCCTACCCTGCCCACGGGGACCATGATTTGAGCAAAATTGAATCTACACTACCCAAGGATGCTTCCACACAAGTTTGAGCTTTTTATGGCCAAATGGTTTTTGAGAAGAAGATTTTTAAAGATTTCTTTATATATTTCTATGTAAAACTTCATCCCCCGTTGTGGTCCCACCCTGCCCCAGGGGACTTTAAACCCTACCTGAGGATGCTTCAACACAAGTTTGAGCTTTTCTGGCTAAAAAATTTTGACAAGAAGATTTTTGAAAAATACTAACAAATTTTCAATAATTCTAAATTATCTCCCCTTTAAAGAGGGCGGCGTGGCCCTTCATATGAATAAACTTGAATCCACTTTACCCAATGATGCGTTTTGCCAAGTTTGGATGAAATCGGCCCAGTGGTTATGGAGAAGAAGATGAAAATGTGACAAGTGTACAACGACGACGACAACGACAACAGACAACGGACAAATCTTGATCAGAAAAGCTCACTTGAGCCTTTGGCTCAGGTGAGCTAAAAAGTCAAAATATGGTTTCATAATTTTTTATTTAATGGTTTTTAAGGCAACAGTTTGATGACATAGAAAAACAGTGGATTTCATTATCACTTTTTAAAGTATAATATTGTACACTCGAGTTTAACACTTGGGATAGTCTTGGGAGCCATTATTTCGGCAAGTTCTTGTGTAGGCCTAATAGAAACACAAGCAAAGCGTTCTGTTTTCATCGCGTCGTCGGGATAAATGCCTTGATAGCTAACGTAATTTGCAGTTTTATTAACTTCACACTTATTTGTTTTTTTATTTGTTGTAACTTAAATTTTCGAGAAACTGCATTAATTTTAAATCAGATTTTGGTAGTAGGATTAATGGTGTGGAATATACAAGAAAGTCTTCAAAAAACTAGGCCACTAAAGCATTGAAGCGAGGGGCTGTGTCAAGAAAAGGTTCTGACCGAAAGTATTTGATAAAGCATCACCCGTTGATAAAGCAAAGGTTTATTATACGGGCAGTATACACCACACGTATGAGAATAAAAACAATATTATATGTTACAATATCGTATAAAATACTATAATACTGTACCACATAATACGGTACAATAAATTATTTTATGAAAAATATCATATCATATTATTCAGTATCATAGAAATGGGAATCATATTATATATAGTATATCAACAAGTATATCAACAATCACATCTATCAAGCAAGTTTGAGTGTGGTCGGACAAGGTTTTTGTAGCATCCTTGATAATCGAGATCAGGCTTTGCATCTTAAGCTAGCCTTATGTTTCAAATCCAAAGTTAAAGGAGCCATGAAGGTTGGTCAGGGCAACTTTTTTTTCCAGCATTCAAACATCCATTTAACTACTCAAAACATAGGTAATCACAGATTACAGAGCTGACTGAGACGAGGCACAACCGTTTCATATGAGACCACTATTATCATCATATGTATATAAAAACAAAGTTAATGATCTTTTATTAAATTTTGGATATTGTAGCGTGGTTTTACACAATATAGTATAATATCATGTAATAATAATAAAAATTGTATTGTATATTTTAGGTAAATTTCATTGTGTATTGTATGATTCCATATTTATCAATACACTACTATACAATACAATATTGTATCGTATGATGCTATATCATATAATATGATATATCATATGATACCCTATTATACTGAATAATATCATGATACAAAATAATATTGTATCATATGATATTATATATCAATCAAATGATATTTTAACATATGATACGATGTTGTACCATGAGACATGAAACGATGTTGTATCACGTGACACGATACGATATTGTATCATGTGACATGATATCGTATCATATTATATGATATTTATCTTCTTCATTTTATATGATATTCATCTTATGATATATGATATTGCATTATATTGTATCATAAGATACAATATTGTACTATATGATACGAAAATGTATCAAATGATAGGATACAATATCGTTTTATGTTATTTGATTCAGTATTGTATTATATGAAATTGTACCATATAATACAAGATCATATCTAATGATAAAACAATCATATTATATAATAATACACAAAATTTGATAAAATATCATATTTTTGATATTTTCAAAATTATATTCATTTTGTATGATACAATATCTTATTATATGATTTAATATCATACGAATATGAATCATGATATATCATAGATCAACAATCACACAATCACAATCACAATCTACATGTATAACGCAAGTTTGAGTAAGGACAACGTTCTTTTAGCATCCCTGATATGGAGATCAGGTTCTGTATCTGACTCTAGTCTTATGTTTTAAATCCAAAGTTAAATGAAGCATGAAAGTTAGTCAGGACAGCATTTTTTCCAACATTCACACCTGTGTTTAACTACTTACACCTGCTTGAGCGTCAATTTTTTCGACATTCAAACCTGCATTTAACTACTCAAAAACTTACATCTGCTCCAGCATCAAGATAATCAAGATCAAGCTCTGTATCTGAAGCTACTTATTTTTACACACCCATAGTTATATTAACTGTTTAAGTCTGACTAGGTATAAACAGAATTTACTTAATTTTGTAACCATGTCCAAGACCCTAACAATTTGTTTTGTTCTAAAATCTTAAACCTGCCTAAGCATATACATGAAGTTAATCAAGATCACTCTCCGTATCTGAAGTTAGCTCTGTGATTCATTTTCATAGTAAAATCAACCATGTAAGTTTGAATTAGTACTATTATTCACATTAACACGAGACCAGCTTTAAAAACTTTAACCTTCTCCAGCATCCGAAACTTATGGCTCAGATTCAGCATTCAAGCCTATATAAGTATCATAAGATGTCATACATGTAAATGATATTAAAGTAAAAAGTCAAATTGTGGTTTCATATTTTTTTTGATTTAATAGTTTTTAAGGAAACAATTTGTTGACATATAAAACAGTGGATTTCATTGTTACCTTTCGTTATATATACACATGTTTAACACTGACAAAATTATATTGTAAATTAAACATGACCACTCATTATTTGTAAGAAAGATATATAATGAGAGTGTGTTTAGAACACCGAAAAAATATATTTAAAATTCCTACTCATAGAAAGAAATACACTGGTAAAAGTGGTCCTTTTTCTGTCTTGAAATAGTACACATCATTCAAAACAATATGAAATCTACATATAAAATGATGCAATATTGTAAAATAAGATATTTTAAGATATTGTGTTAAACAACACTTAAATATATAATATGTGGATAAAAATCAATAACTATGATTTTCATATAATATGATAAAGGTGATCTCATAAAGGTGATGCCTCATCTCGGTGAGCTCTGTAATCTTTGATTACCTTTGTGTTACTTTTACAATGCTTCAGAAAGCATTTTCAATAGTCCAACAAAAATTGAGTGTCAGTCGTCGAGTTATTAGCAAGATACAGAGCTCACAATTCTTTGTTATGTAAAAAAAAAAAGGTAAGGTCATGTTTTTGTTTACATTTTAAATGTTTTTTTAAAAAATTCCAGGCTTAGACCTAAAATGAATGCGACAAGGCTAGTAACTGTTTATTTATGTTACGAATTATCAGATCAAAAAATCAGCTTGAAAAAGCGTTATGGATATTCTGAATATTGTCCAATTTATGTAACATTTTCCAAGATGTCTGGGGTCGGGAGAATCTTGTCAATGCTGTTCATTGTTGTAAATTTTGTCACAGATTTGTTGTATTTATAACTTTTCTTCCTGTTTGCAAAGTCTTCTTTTTTATCTATATGTGTTAAAAAAATTCTCCATTGACAATTAAAGAGAGATTAGTTGACCAACGTTTCAGTAAATAATGTTGTTTTTATATGAGCTTCGACTTTGCAATGAAACTACTGTGTTGGAAACAAGTCATACGTCTATATCACACTTAAGGTATTCAGGAAAATTCATCTGAATGTTACACATAAAAATTCGGTGCATGGTGCATGCAATTAAGTTTTGAAATCGATCTCTGTAGAGAAATAAAAACACGGATTTTGATTTTTTTTTTTTTTTTTTTTTTTTTTTTTGATACAAGTAAATACCAACGGGCAATTCAGTCTCAGAATTTTAATGGTTTAGTGTTTTGTATTTCCTTCTGTAGAATTACATGTCCGAAAATCTCCTTCACTCCTAAAACGGTGTTCATTTTAAAACAACATCAAAGTACTGATGTACCGAAAAGTGCAAAGCTAACTTTGCAACTTCTAAATTATATTATTATAAATTTAAATCATCTTCATACTACGATCTTTTATAAATCAAAAAAAAAAAATAAAATTTAAAATGTAAATTCAAAAGATATCTTTAATCACCCCACCCAATATTCTTTCTTTTCTAATTATCTCATAGCAATGGTCCTATATTTGAACAAACTTTAAAGCCCTTAAAATTTCCATACGAATACTTTAGGTCATGTTTGATAAAAAAAAAGCCCAGTGCTTCTGGGGTTCATGTCAAAAATGTAAAACGTTAAGAGACAGACAGACGGATAAACGGACATACATACACAGAGGGACGAGAACTGAGTATGTTTTTCTTACTTATTAAACATTACAAAACATGTATCTATGGTTGACATTATCAAAGAGGATAACAGAGAGCACTCAGTGAAAATTAAACAGATGTTACCTATTATATATCTATGTTATGCGTTTTCAAATAGCAAGCACTTAAAATTTAAATAATAAAAAGCATAATTATTTCAAAATTGCTTTGTAATATCTAAGTATACCCAAAAGGCAAATGTACAAAATCAAAAGTCACAGCAACACCTTACATTTAGCATCTTTAATATTGATACAACACTTTTTTTCGAATTAGACAAAGATAATCACCACAGAAAAATAGTTGCAAAAACAGATAAGTAAGTTCTTAGATTATAGAGACTACTGGAGGATGGATTTCCATTTATGATTCATTACAAAGATAGTTTATGAATAAAATATGCTTATCATTTTTGAGACTAATCAATGAAACTATATCTTATCGTAATCATACAAATAATTTTTATTTTGCTATGTACTTGTTAAAAACATTCTTTTTCCAAACCATATGATGAAAAATTGTCATGGACACGTTCAAATAAACTTTCCTTTTTTCAATTAGTTATTAAAAAAATAAGGTCATCCTTTAAAAACAGTTCAAAGAGGGTGTTGCAGTTCCTATGCTATTTTTCCCTAAAGTAGTTGCAGATAAAATGGAAAAATGAAAGTTACAGAATGTAAATCTTGTTTTGCATGCAACGTTGTACATAAAGCAGTGTAAAATTTTATCTGGAAAGTTTGTACTAACATTTATAAGACCATGAAATAAATTTAAAAATGGTTACACAGACAAATTGGCAGATTTCACGCTTTATTAAAGAGGAATCTTCATTCTTGTGAAAAACTGCCTCCTTGAAACAAAATTAATTTAATTTTAACGTCAGACAATGTCTTGAAAACTGCTATTTCCAATTTTTGTTTCAATTTTTTTTATACATAGTTCTTTTGATCACATGAAAGCGTAATGCATATAGATAATTTAAAATGTCTGAATAAAGTTATTTAAACGCTTGTCAATGTAATATTTTGCATGCGTGCTTAATTTTTTTTTTCAACATTACTGTGTGAAGTCCCCGTAATAAACTTAATATTATTAACATTTTCTTCTGAACAAGAGATTTCAAAACAATGCACGCATCAACATAGAAAGTTGTTTTTCCCCCTCTTTTATGAAATAACCTGGTATGCCGTTTTCAAGGTTGTTAAAACCAAACAATTCTTTTAGAAAAGTATGAATTGGTGATGAAGCAATAGGTAAATGAAATATGTATGGATAAATTTGTTCCACCTTTTAATCTAGTCTATGCGTTTATCTAGATATTATAGAAACATACTTTGACAATAATCACAACTCTGACGGTTTTAAAGAGCCAGAATCAGATTTATTCATTTAGCTCCAAAGAATGATATTTTAAATACGCTGGACAGTGGAAATCAAATTGATATATGTTAACATCAAAATACAGAATATACGGTCATCTTCTTAGCTGTATTTATGAAAATCAAATGGTGGTTGCCGTGTTCGATAGAAATGGGCGTGAAATGTTTGAGTATTTTGCCTAGACAAGGAACATACTCGTTATGTAAATATAGTCGTCTACGTAATGTGTCTATATTTAGATATGTCTCTTCAAGCAATACGGATATTTAAAGGTCCTTTCCACGTTAGGTAATAATCCCGCTTTTTTGCAACACCCTCAAATATAACCAAAAATTAACTACTAATTTGAAAAAATTAAGCGTAGACTGAACATGAATTGGTTTAATTGTTGTAAGTCAAACAAAGGGTTGATAAAAAGATCATGAAATTTCTCTGTTTCAACGTAATGCTTTGAGATCTTACTGACTTCTAATAAAGCAGTTTAAAACTTGATTGGACACACCGTGTTGCTCGTCAATTAAAGATTGACGCAATTGTGAAAAATTGGAATGATATACGAGTTTGGTGTGTATAGCTTGTACAATGACACTTCCTCCTTGGGGATAACTTGTTATGAAATTGCCATCAACATTTTGTTAAAATTATGTTCTAACAAAATGAAACATTTTTTAATGGAATGGGTAAAAACAGATGCAAACACAGCTTCCTCTAACGTGTGGTAATGATCACACATAAATATCATATAATGTATCCCTACGTTTATTCGTTTCGAGAAACTTTCCGCATCAACAACGCTGGTAATAAGCAGGTTAGATTCTTCCAGAAAGTAATTGTTTGTATTCTCACTTGTCTCCAACTCTCACGCAGCCAACATTCTAGATGTACAACCTACACCATGAATAAAAGGTGTATCGGGTCATTAAACGAAGATCGAGCAAAGCCTCTCTGGGAAATTGAAAAAGAATCTTATGGTTTGGTCATGCATTCATGTCTCCGTCGATGTGAGAGAGACCAGCGATGCGTCGTGATCGAGATTTGCACGATACGGTCAGACTTGTCCCTGTAGGGGATGCTGCGAGTAGTACGTGGAGGACAAGAATGGCGATCTCTCCAGCAACGCCCCGAAAGGTTGCAAATATTTTGAGTTGGTATGTACCTTTCATTAATCAAAGTCATCCGCATCAAGTTCATTTAAGCTGGATGGTCGTGACCATGTTAGGCTCCATTAGTCTACTTAAGACGAAGAGCTGCGTATAAAGATGTAGGAAAATATTCAAATGTTAACAAGCTTAAATACTTAACGTTTTTTTCTTTGCAAGATGATGGTGTATGGCTTAAAATCTTAGGGTAGATCTGATGAGTAATTTGTTGACCAACCAGCCTCCTTATATATATTACAGTGAAAAATTCACTTTTTATACGAAAGTTTAGATGTACGCCTATTATCGAAATATATATACTATATAGAAGAGGTTAAACATATATTCTCCCACAATATATTAATGTAAACAAGTCTTCTATTATATTTATATATATTATACATAACATATTCTTTATTGAGCGAATGCTCCTTTTTGCCATTACATTTATATTATCATAGCCCTAAAAATTTCAACAAACATGTACATGTGTATATACTAGTAGTTTTAATTTATTTGAACAATAAATGTTTTCTTTTGTGATTCATGCGGACTATGAAGGTAGCGACATTGCCAAAAAAAAAAACCCCCAAAAAATACGTAACCCGCGTAAGCGCTGTGATTTACAATCGGTTTTTCTAAGAAATAGAGGAGCCAAAAATACTCGTTAGATGTGAATATTTAAACAATTAAATGCTTTCTTTGGTGACTCATGCGGGATATGAATGTAGCGACATTGCAGGGGAAAAAAAACATAACCAGCGTAATTTTTTTCTGCAATGATCGCTACCTTCATAGTCTGCACGAATCATCAAAGATAGAATTTTTTTGTTTTTACACCTTTCTTGTAACAAATTATTGAATTAATGGCACGGTGTGAAATTAAATCATTCGGACTATTTTTAATTGCTGTGTAAATTAACTTTTTCGGACTTAGTGTTTATTGCTACAAAAACTTTTCCTCTATTTTGACAACTGTTTTAAAAACGTTTTAAATTCCGCGCAGCCTAAATCCCACCTGAGGCAAAGTCAGAGATGGACAGTTAATCTAATTGACTTTTGTTTATGTTTATTGACACTTCATCTTTCATTTTATTAATCCTTTTATTTACATGCTGCTAAAATGTCAAGATTTACTCAATAGCTGTTTGATAATTAATTTCCTTACATCTGTACATATTATGTTAATCCTTCATTGTGTTATTCAATTGTTCATTATAGATAATTTTCAATTTTAAATTATCGTGAGTTGGAATCAGACCTTCGGTGCTGATACATCTCAAACTCACATAAAAGTATAGTCCATGCAAAGTACGGGAGAGAGCGTCCCGTATTATTAATCTTAAATAGTACGTAAAAGTTAGTAAAATATTGGTCCATACTGGTCCAAGTGAATATAAAACATGCAATAATTGCACTGATTTTATTCTGTTCAAACTTTACATCCACAAGGTTTTCACGCTAAAAAAAAATTTTGCAATTAATATTATAGTGACTTCTGTTACAATTTTTTTTTAAATAAGGATTAGAACTTTTCTGTTATAATCTGAGCTAAAAGGGTTTAGCTAATTAGTACATTTTCATATGTCAGATTAGTGACCCCGGCGCAAAATCTCCACTTCAGTAAATGTCATGCGACATTATTGCGTAAAGTGATAGGATTAGAGTTTTATCTCTTGACATCCAACCATTCCTGATGTCGTGACACACAGAAAATAATCGATCGAATCACAACAAATAATTTATCTCTCCCTATAGTTATAACAATATATATATATATTTAAATTTTTCAGTGTCTTTGTCTGTGATAACACTAACAAATCGATTTTTGTGATGTATAGTCCAATACATTTCACCAAAGACTATTTTAATATTTAATCGTACATAGGCTTTATTGGATTTGATCACCCCCGACCGTATTTGATCACCTCATAATACTGAAAGAATGATTCCTTATTCCGTATTGAATATCTATACAGTTGTACTTTATATCCATATGTTTCGTATTTCTAGGCAGTTGTAATATTCGTCCACAATACTGCTAAAAACATAGTGTATGTACATGTATCTATACAACAAGTGTTGTATGCAACATATTTTTAATATATCCACAGAACAAAGATGATGTGATAAAAACAAAGGTACTAGAGGCAAGTAAATGATTAGGTAAATGCTGTAATATATATATATACAATGTATATCATTAAAAATATTATCAATATAACAAAAGCCTAGAACCAACCTCCCAGAATGTTTTGGTTTCTAAACTAGAATATCTCATTTTGGAAGTAATTGGTTGATCAAACAATGTCACTAAATCCAAAAATAGTAAGTAACATATATTGTCTAATGGAAATTTATTGCCTTTCACGTGTGTGCACCACTTCTTTTATATTTCCAATTGGTCATGTTCTTTTAGTCTCTCAATAATGTCTGGAAGGGTAGACACCAAGTACTTTAAATCACTAAAAGAGTCATCATCATTTTCATTGTTATTGTCATCATCTTCGTCTGCATTTATTTCCATTTTCTTTAGTATTTCTGATAAAGATTTTTTTGATTTTATACTGCATTGTTACGACGCACTTTGAAAAAAAAATTGGGACCAAGTCAACGCACTTTGAAAAAATTATTTTTTTTCAACGTGCGTTGATATGGTTGATATTAACACACTTTGAAAAACACTCAAATATATTAGTTAAATGTTTTAATCTAGTTTTGCTCGATAAGATATTGAAAAGAGAACCCAAGAGATTTTTAGTTTTCCTAAATAGCAATTTCGCAATGAAAATGCTTGTCCATAAGATCATTAAATGTAATAATTTACACATGAAGAAAAAAAGTTCAAAAGTTAATTGAGATATGTATATCAAAATATCAAATAAACTGCACCAATTAGTCGTCAGCCGTCCTTCCAAATTTATCTTTTTACTTTGTGAATATTTACTCTCTAAAGAAAAAAGAAAATGATTAATTGAGAGACACAATAGCTGACCTATATACGGCGTTTATAGGCTTATGAGCAAATATAATGATTAAGAATATCGAATACAATACTTGAGTTGATATGTTTCAACGGCTGTACATGTAAATATCTTACTATATATATCGAAATAATTTATTTTTAATTTGAGAAATGGATTTATGCTTAAAAACCTGCAGATACATTAGTTTATGGAATTGATATAATGTTTGGGAAGAAAAGATGATACGGATGCATTCTTCAAGTAATTGGTATGAATATTTTATTGGAAATTGTACTGTGTCTTTAGTTGTGCCCTCCCTATTCCCAGTGATGCTAGACCATATTAAACAGTGTTTACAAATCATCTGTGACAGTTATGGAGTAATTTTCCGGTATGACATCTTGTATAACCGAGTTTGCCAGATGAAGGACATAATTCTCTTTCTTTGTATTTTATTTCACATTTATCGTGATTGTTGCATAAATGATAAGTCATTTCACAAAAAATGTTAGATTTCTCATGACACTAGTACTAAGTAGCAAAGAAATATATTTGAATACATTGTCATTTACTGTGCTATATCTTTGATTGTATGATCTGAAAAGAAAGATTAATCTAAATGTAACGCTGTCGTCTATTTATTTTTCAAATACTTCCTTTTCCAATAAAAATGTATCATTTTAAGCGATAAAACACTGTCATTTTGGTTTAATTTAACTCGACAAATACAGCACATGAGTGTATCGTTACTGGTTTAAAAAACATATTTTGAATGTATCATCCATCGGACGTTGAACGTATCATTTTTCTTTGAGGGTGTGTTGATAAAATTGAAATATCAGCTACAGGAATGAATTATAGAAACTTTTGCAAATATAAAAAAAAAAGCTTAGATAATAGGCTATTTTTCTGATATTGTATTATTTTGATAGCACACGCCGTTTTAGTTTCATAAGTGTCCAAACCTCAAAGTTTGCATTTTTTTTTTAAAATGCATCAAAAAATGGCTCAAAATTCTTCATGTGACAATGTCAGTTAAAAACGAGATTGATGATAAAAGAACAACTATATAACTCTACATCTAACCAAATATTATGTGAGAATAATATTTGTTTAATATTGACTATAAAGAACATTTCTTATCTCAGTGAACGTCTGCTGTTCAGGTAAACAAACAATTTTGAATGTATCATACAGCACATGAATGAAATGATTCAAAGCGATTGTACGGTGTGTTATTGTTGAGTCGACTTTACAAGACGTTTTTAAAGAGGTTATATATTATTTATCCAACATTTTTAATTGACTCTGTCGGTCCCTTTGATTTTTGGCTCACCTGAGCTGAAAGCTCAAGTGAGCTTTTCTGATCACATTATGTCTGTCGTCCGTCTGTCTTGTCTGTCTGTCTGTCTGTAAACATTTCACATTTTCGACTTCTTCTCCAGAAACAGTGGACCAATTTCAACCAAACTCGGCACAAAGCATAAGCATTTTGAAGTGGATTCCAGTTTCTTAAAATGAAGGGTCACGCTCCATTCCAGTGGGGGGTTATTAAGAATTAATGAAAATTTGTTCGTATTTTTCAACAATCTTCTTCTCAAAACCAATTGATCAGAAAAGCTGAAACTTTTGTAAAAGCATTTTCAGGTAGTGTAGATTCAAGTTTGTTTAAATCATGTACCCCGGGGGTAGGGTGGGGACACAATGGAGGAGGGGGGGTGATGGAGGGTCAAATTTTTAAATAAGAAATATATAGAGAAAATCTTCAAAAATGTTCTTCTCAAAAACCAATTGACTAGAAACACTTTAACTTGTATGGAAGCATCTTCAGGTAGTGTAGATTCCAATTGTTCAAATCATGATCCCCGGGGTTAGGGTGGGGCCACTATGAGAGGGGTGTCGAATTTTTATATAAGATTATATAGAGAAAAATCTTCAAAAATCTTCTTCTCTAAAACCATTTGGCCAGAAAAGCTCTGACTTGTGTGTTAGCATCATTGGGTAGTGTATATTCAAATTATTTAAATCATGATCTCCAAGGCAAGGGTAGGGTAGGGCCACAATGGGGGGTTGAATTTTAACAAGTTTCTCCTCAAAAACCATAAGATTCAAGTTTGTTCAAATAATAATACCAGGGGGTAGAAGGGGCTCACAATTGAGGGGGATTTTTTTTTTACATAGGAATATTTATAGAAATATTTTAAAGATTTTCTTCTTAAAACCAATTGGCTTGAAAAGCTGTAAATTGCGAGGAAGCATCCTCACTTTATATTCAAGTTTGTTCAAATCATGATCCCCGGTGGTAGGGCGGGGCCACAATGGGGGAGGGGAGGTCAAATTTTTACATAGTAATATATAGAAAAAAACTTTAACAATTTTCTTCTCAAAATCCAATTCGCCAGAAAAGCTGTAACTTGTGTGGAAGCATCCTCTGGTAGTGTAGTTTCAAGTTTGTTTGTTTTCTGTAAATAAAGGGTTTATACCAACAAGGATTTTTTAAGAGCTAATATTTCAGTTATACATGCTCTGTTTTTCCTCCTGATAATATGCACATCGACTGTGTTATACGATATTTATTCTTTCAGCATGGCATAGATGAAATATTTGAACATCAGATCGGAGTAAACAACATTGAGGATTCACTTTGCAATGATGGAAAAATGACTTTCTTAATTTTCATTTGGACTTTGAGAAACATCATTGGGAAATGGACAGGCATATATACTGAATACGGGGTTATTTCCGCCCTTTTACATCTGCAAACGGTGTCACCCAGTGTTTAAATTTGCTCAGTTTTAAATTCGCCCACTAACAACGAGGGCGAAATGGGCGATAATAAAACGGAGGCGAATATTTCCCTGTATACGGTATATCCTTAATCCACTTCATTTATGAAGGTGCCTGCCCACTTCCCAAATGAGTATAAGAAAATTTATAGGACATTAAGGTGTTTATATATTGAGAGTTCGAGTTTATATTTTTCAGCATAGGGCATATGCCTTTTACCCAGATAAAAACTTTAAAAACGTTCAAGACGACAAAGTATTCATATATAATTAAACATTTACATTTGCTAACTTATTGAGAAAAACACATGCGAATGCTTGTTTTTCCATGATTCTGGAGTAATAATAATTAGATAATGTATATTTGAATTGATTTCAAACTTAGCCGTATACTATAGATTACAATTCATTTTCGTTATTTCTAACTACATTAAAAACATTAAGACTAGCAGGTAGTGTACAGTCTAGGTCCGATGTTTGTAATATTCTCCTTTACTTTTACATTTGTACAGGTGACCGTTTGGTCAACTTGAGCGTCACATATAGTGACAACGGTATCACCAACATATGTGGCTTTTATCCTGGCATTTCGTCAAGTGACGGCGATCTTGTTATGACACAATGTCCACCGGAAGCTCGGGCCACTTCAGTAAAACTCCAAATCGAGTCACAGCCGGGAAGTAGAAATGAACTGAATCTTTGTGAAGTTGAAATTTACGAGAAAAATTAGGAACATCCTTGTATTTTCTATTCTGTGTACAATTTAGTATGATTATCCTATGTAATGTTCTAATAAAGAGCAGTGTTCCTCAAAACACATTTTAGGTCACCTGAGTCACTAAGGTGACCTATTGCTATTGGTCTTCGTCCGTCGTCGTCCGTCGTGCGTCATCCGTTAACAATTTTACATTTTAAACTTACTGGGTATTCTTTAAAACTACAAGGCCAATTGATTCCATTTTTAGTTTCAAATATCTTTAAGAAAAGAGTAATCAAAATTGTAAAAAAAATTTAACCTTACACCCCCGTGGCTTCAAGGGCGAGGACAAATAATAAAAAAAAGCCAAATATTAAAATTTTCTTCTCTTTCTTCTCTTTGGAAAAAAAATAAATGTTTGGTGATAATGTCCTGGAAGCCCTCTACAAAAATTGTTAAATTCATGGCTCCTGGGTCAGGGTCAATATGGCCAGATTGTGAACATATATTTAAAAATCTTTCTTCTCTTCTCTCATATATATTTGAGAAAAATTAAATGCATGGTTAATCCATTAAGGCTACCTTAATTGTAAAATAAAAACATAAGCTATATGCATACATAGTTATGAAGTCCTTGAATCATTCTGCCTAATTTGTTAAATTTATGACCTCTGAGTCAGGGGTTAGGCCCTTGGGTGGGGCCAATATGGCCACTGTGAAAAAAAATTATATATATATATATATATATATATATATATATATATATATATATATATATATATATATAAGGCTGTCCAAAGTTAATTCTAAGTTTAACGTAACCCGCGCGCGTAGGTTAAGGAGAAATTGTGTTTAAACAAAACAAACAAATTCCTATTTCAATTTAATCTCTTCAAGTTTGATTTAACTAAAACACTGCAATCTGTAGAAATTCGAAATGTTTAGAGCACATTATGGACTATAAACCAGATAGGGGGTGTGACAATGTATTTGAGTTATTTGGGTTACTTATTGCTGTTGGTAAACACCAAATAATAAAAGCGGTGGTAACAGTCAGAGGAGTCTACGGGCTATATGTTACTCAGGTGACCGCCAAGGCCTGTGTTATATGTGACGTCAAAGTACATCGTAAAACGTGGGATTAAAAAACCAATGATGTACATGTAAAACTCTCAAAAATATAAAATACACACTATTTATTACTAATACTACATAATTTATTGTAGGTATTCAATAGAAACATTTAGAATTATTATACATTATAATTAATTCCTAGATCTCCGATTGGCTGATATCCAACAATCTAGAAAAAATAAAACGTTTTATTATACCTCTATGAATATTTTCTATGTAAAATAACATCGAATAAAAGTTTTCTTTTGTATAATAAAATACCTATTTACAGACTTTTCGGACGATAGCAAGTTTATTGTCCCCCTCGACAGCAACTATTTCCCTCGGCTTCGCCTCGTGAAATAGCTGCTGTCGCGGGGAACAATAAACTTGCTATTGTCCTCATAGCCAGTAAATATGTGATATTAATGACTCTTCAAAAGACCAAATATATAGAACATATTACATGTATATAGAAATAATAGTTTATGCATATATGATCTATATCATGATATAATGCAAGAAAAATGTAATGTCCTGTTATCTTATACAATATGATATATTTGATATAACTTTTTTCATATTCAAATCATGTAAATATCATATTACATAATTAAAACCATTTCATTTAATGTTGTATGTTATTTTGATTCAATAACAATCATATGGTATGGTACAAAATGAAACAATATTTATTGATATGATATCATTTGGCAGTAAATACAAATTTTCAACATGACAACAGTTGTCATTTTGTAAATTTTGAATTTACCGGGTGGCAGTTAATACAAAATTTACATATTACTGCTGTAGAATACAAAATAAGCATATTTTTGGTAGGGAATGTTAATATTGTATTCATACTTTTTCTCGGATCCTGTTCGTCATGGTTTTTTTCAGTGCGTGATTCCAAATCTTTAATTTCATTTGTTTGTAAACTTTTGAGTCTTTCATAAGATGAACGTTCTGGAATAAAATCATATGCTTTGATTTCTTGTGAAAGATGTATGAAGAGGTAATGATTTCAAACCATTATTTTTTTATGGTTTGCATATTATATTCTATCAAATTAAACATCAAAAGTAATGATGATTACAACAAACATTATTATTTGCAATGATTTGTAGACAATTTTTACTACATTTATGTTGCATGCTGTCAGTAAGATTCTATCTATATCAATTAGCATGAACATGCAGTATTTTGATTAATATGTCCCAACAAAGTAAGAAGATGAGTTATAACTAACATACTGTTACTTCTAAAGTAGATGTACGTCATGAGTATCAGACATAGGGGGACAAATATACCTAAAACAATTGTTGCAACCAAGTTCCAATTTATTTTGTCGTTGATAGGTTTCATCTCTAACTGTATCGTCTGAGTAGTTTCTTCAGAGATAGTTGCTTTACTATCATTCAGGCCATTCTCAAATTGTATGAGCGTTGTTGTTTTTGGAGTGTAGGTGGTTATTGCAAAGGGAAGTTAAAAAGAATTTAGGGCTTTTTATCAATTTCACCAAGATGTTAATTTCTTTATACAAAAAAGATCCCTTTATCTTTTTACTATTTCATTTTTTTTTTTAAGAAAAACCCCTTTTTATTTACTTTAATTCTTTTAGTTATCACGTTGTATTCCGAATGAATCATTAAATGAAATGATATTTAGATTGTTATACTATTTTTATGATCGACAAAAGAAAAATGATAGTTATATCTCAGCAGAAAGATTCTCTCGTCACCCATCGTAAATATAGGAGCTATCATTATTTGAACAGGACCTGTTGAAGTAAAATACGTTTTTTTTAACGCATTTGGAAATTATAATACAAATATTCCTACGCGATGTGTACTTTTCTCCGTTCGAGCCTAGGCAAAATGATAGAAACCATAACAAAATAGAGAAAAATCATATTCAACAATAAATCACGGAAGATTCACAAGTCTTTATCTTGATCCACATTTGGAAGCCTTATAAATACATTGCTAATTTCATTTCAACAATATTACGCAATACCGCTTTGACGTTATCGGAGTCTAATCTCCAAACCAATCAATCCGAATGACGTAATTGATTGTAGTTGAGTTTGCCTTCAATTACAAGGAATTGAATGTATTAAAAACATTCCAAAAATATCATGTATTTTCAGTTACTTTTCAATTACATTTCAATTACTTTTTTCCAAGTTTAAAGTTTAAAAAGGTGTCTTATAATGATGTCTGTATACCTGTTTGGTATGGGCTTTTTGTTTATACAATAATTAAATGTCTCATAAAATTTAATGTGTTTACACAGCATGACACACTGCCCAGGGTAATAGGTAATTTTGTTCAGGTGTAAACCCCTCTCATACCCAAGAACAAAGATATTTAATAAAAAAAATCACTATAGAGAAAATCTTGTTCAGAACCAAACATGAACTCAATAAAACTGGGTGAATTTAATGTCAATGAAAAGTTTTTTATAAATTTTAAAGCAAAATCTATAAATGATGATTAAAATGAACTCAAACCTTTAAAAACATTTCCGTATACGTACATAAAACCTTTTGTATCTTCATGCTGTTTATACATGTATTTGTTCTCAAGATTTAAAAAAAATAAAGTAATTGAAACGTATTTAATTACATTTGTCAAAGTAATTCAGATCGAGTAATCAATAACATTTTAAAAAATCAATGTTATTGTAATTGCAAGTAATTGACAAAATTATCAATGTATTTGAAAGTATTTAATCGCATTTCAAATTAAAGTAATTGACCCCAACCCTGATGTCAACACTCACATCCATCAACCAAGTTTGAGAGAGGTAGGACCAGGTTTTCTTAGCATTCTTGATCATCGAGATCAGGCTCTGTATCTGAAGCTAGCCTTATGTTTCATATCAATAGTTTATAAGAACCATCAAGTCATAGTTGGTCAGGACAAGGATTTTTCAACATTCAAACCTGCTTGAACTACCCCCCAAAAACATCCGCATAATTCAGATCAAGCTGTATCTGAAGCTACCTCGATGTTACACATTAACGTGATACATACTGTGCACAAATGAAAGTGGTATGACCAGAATTTACTTCAATATGTAACCAGTTCGAAGACTAACACAATTTGAGTTGCTTTAAAATAGTAAACCTGCCTAACCATCTGGATAATCAAGATAACACTACGTATCTGAAGCTACACCTGTACTTCATTTGCATAGTTTAATCAACCATGCAGGTTTGAATAAGTTAAGACCATTATTTACCTAGATATGTGACCTGCTCTAAAAGCTTAACCTGCTCCAAAAACCTTCACATCTCTAGCATTCGAAACCTTTGCCTCAGATCTAGCATTCAATTGAGCCATAAATACAAGGTGCCTCAAGATGCCTCATCCATCTAAGTTTGGTAAAGATAGAACCAATAATAACTTAGATATGGCCATCAAATGGCACCTGCTCCAAACACCAAACACCTTAAACTGAAATCCCCACACTGTAGCAATGGTCGTTCTTTTTGCCAAAAACCTGTTTTAGTCGATATTCCATAAAAGTTACAAAATGTCTGGTCTTCTCCATTACTTTTCAAGTATCACATCTCATGAATAAATAATTTTATTGTCAAAAGTGTCTTGTGGTGTTCAATTCAAATTCTTGCTTTTACAATGTAACAATAGCCAAGATTTTCAATTTTCATACATAAATTCTTTGTTGCAAACCAAAGTCATTTTAATTTTCATTTTGATCATCTGCCACCATGACAACGGAGCCACATATCAACTTTTTAAGGGTGTCTTGCTTCTTTATTTTAAAGTGCATCAGACTATAAAAGTTGAAAGAAGTCGGTGATTATGCATGACCATCAAGTTTTGGTAAATACAGAAAATTTATATCAAGCTAAAGACATTGTCTTATACTGTGTTCATTACAGAGCCCTTGTGATCTAACAATTGTTTTTGTGTGCTAGTATATTGCAACGCAATTAAAACAGATTTCCTGTCGCGAGGCAGTGCTTTGCTTTGTAGTGCTCTTGTTTAAAATTTATTGTAATGCCACATCAAGCTAAAAAGTTTACAGAGACATATATGAAGATAATATACTGAGAAAGTATTAAATTACATGATCATTGTACTATTTTAATCTCTTCTGTTTATTACCTCTATAACATAAAGTAATAATTTAAGTCAAAATATGGTTTCATCATTTTTTAAACAGTTTTTAAGGCAACAATTTGATGACATATAAAACAGTGGATTTCATTGCCACATTTCTTTATAAATACACAGGTTTAACACTGACAAAATGACACTGTAAATTAAAAATGGCCCCTCATTATTTGTAAGAGAGATATATATAAAGAGAGTGTGTTTAAAACACCAAAAAGATACTTAAAATCCTACTCATGGAAAGGTAGTATATTGATAAAAGTGGTTCTTTATCTGCTTTGAAATAATACACTATAAAACATCATTGTATAACTTGATATTCATTAATAAAGTATTTTTTCAACAATCCCCCTCCCCTATAAAAATAATTATATTAATCAAAAGAAGTACCGGTATATGTTTCTAATGTTTTCTAGTCAGAAAATGAAAATTTAAGTAAACTTCACCTTATATCCCACCGTTTTTAAACAATATAGAAAACCCCCAAAAAGCAAGAAACCAGCAAATCAGCCATCATATTGCCAAGCAAACAAGACATTTGAAGGTTTATAATGGGTCACAACCTATAAGAGTTTTTTTTAATTCCATGTACAAACTGTTAATTTTGTTTTAATTTGATAATTCTAATGAATTATATTGATACATTCACTTGATCTTTTAGTGAACTTTTTTGTTTTATTGGGGTTAAATATACACATAAAGTAATCAATGCAATATCCCCTCTGAAACTATTGTAACTAGAGTATACTAGATTTCTAACAACTTAAATTTTAAACAAACTCGATTTCCTTTAACACAAAGTCTTAAAATTGACCCTAGAATACGAAAAAAAAAAATAAATACATTTAGTGATGAAATATATTATCTTACTGAACTTCCCTACATAAAATCTAGGGCTGTAACTATGTAGTATTTGAATGTTCTGTTGAACTAATGTAAACAAAAACATGACATGAGCCTTGTCTACATAACAACGAATTGTGAGCTCTTCATCTTGCTTATTAACAAACTTGCATGCCCTGAAAGTTTCCGTTAGAATGCTTAGGGTCGTTTTTTAAAATTAAAATTGGCCCAATGGTTCTGGGGTTCATGTCAAAAATGTAAGAAATGTTAACAGACAGACAGACGGATAACGGACATACATACACAGAGGGACGAGATCTGAGTATGTTTTTCTTACTTATTAAGCATTACAAAACATGTATCTATGGTTGACATTATGAAAGAGGATAACA
Source organism: Magallana hongkongensis (assembly GCA_016163765.1). Classification (NCBI taxonomy): domain Eukaryota; kingdom Metazoa; phylum Mollusca; class Bivalvia; order Ostreida; family Ostreidae; genus Magallana; species Magallana hongkongensis. The sequence continues at coordinate 22,698,306 of WFKH01002636.1, read as the reverse complement.
GAGAGCACTGACAATTAAAGAAATGTTATCAACCATATATCTATATCTTTTTCAAAAAGCGAACAACTTAAAATTTTAAATAGAAAAGCATTATTATTTGAAAATTGTTTTGTAATATCTAAGTATACCCAAAGGCAAATGTATGAAATCAAAAGTCACAGCAACACCTTATATTTAGCATCTTTATTGATACAACATTGATACAACATTTTTTTTTCGAATTAGACAACGATAATCATCACAGAAAAATAGTTGCAAAAACCTTAGATTATAGAGACTACTGGAGGATGCATTTCTATTATGATTCACTACAAAGATAGTTTATGGATAATCCGACAATAAAATATGCTGATCATTTTTTAGACTAATCAACGAAACCATATTTTTTCGTAATCAAATGAATTTTTATTTTGCAATGTACTTGTTAAAAAAGAATTCTTCTTCCAAAACATTTGATGAAAAGAAGTCGTGGAAACGTTCAAGTAATTTTCCTTTTTTTCAATTAGTTATTAAATAAATCAGTTCACCGTTTAAAAACAGTTCTTTAACCCAAAAATAACTACTCATTTGCAAACATTAAGCGTAGAACATGAATTGGTTTACTTGGTGTAAGTCAAACAAAGGGTTGATAAAAATATCATGAAATTTCTTTGTTTCAACGTAATGCTTGAATTGACTTTTAAAAAAGCAATTTAAAACTTCCTTGGACACACCGTATTGTTCATCAATAAAAGATTAACGCAATTGTGAAAAATTGGAATGATATACGAATTTGGTGTGTATGGCTTGTACAATAACACTTCCTCCTTAGGGATAACTTGTTATGAAATTGCCATCAACATTTTGTTAAAATTATGTTCCAACAAAATGAAACATTTTTTAATGGAATGGTAAAAACAGATGCAAACGCAGCTTCCTCTAAAGTGTGGTAATAATGATCATACTTAAATATCATATAATATATCCCTGCGTTTATTCGTTTCGAGAAACTCTCCTTATCAACAACACTGGCAATATGCAGGTTAGATTCTTTCAGAAAGTAATTGTTTGTATTCTCACTTGTCTCCAACTCTCACGCAGCCAACATTCTAGATGTACAACCTACACCATGAATAAAAGGTTTATCGGGTCATTAAACGAAGATCGAGCAATGCCTCTCTGGTAAATTGAAAAAGAATCTTATGATTTGGTCATGCATTCATGTCTCCATCGATGAGAGAGTAAACAGCAATGCGTCGGGATCGAGATTTGCACGATACGGCAAGACTTGTCACGATGCAGGGGATGCTGCAAGTGGTACGTGGAAGACATAAATGGCGATCTCTCCAGCAACGCCACGAAAGGTTGCAAATATTTTGAGTTGGTATGTACCTTTCATTAGTCAAAGTCATCCGCATCAAGCCATTTGTAGCTAAGAAGGCTGGAGGTTCGTGGTCATTTTTAGGCTCTATTAACCTCCATAAGACGAAGAGCACTGTATAAACATTTAGGAAATATAATTCAATTTTAAACTAAAATACTTGGATTTTTTCTTTTTAAAATGATGGTTTATGGCTTAAAATCTTAAGGTAGATTTGATAAGTATTTGTTGACCATCAAGCCTCTTTATATATATTACAGTTTTTGAATTTAAAGTTTAGATGTACGCTTTATTATTGAAATCTAGAACGGGTATATGATATATTCTCTCACAATATAATGTACACAAGTCTTCAATTACGCATGTATTAATAAATATTATATATTCTTTATTGAGCGACGGCTAATTTTTTGGACACTACATTTATATTATCACAGCCCTACAAAACTTCAACAAAACTTCAACAAACATATAGTTGTATAAGTTTCATTATTATTAAACAATAAAATGTATGAAGGTAGCGACATTGCAAAAAAAATTACATCTTCTCTAAATTACAAACGAATGACAAACAGACATCGGACGACGACAATTTAGAATGAACTTTTATTCATTACATTTAATCTTACCGGGACAAACAACCCTAATTCTCATGAGGGATCCTCGTGTAGCGACAATAAAATAAAAAGGAGCAGATCAAGAATCTGATTTTAATCAGATTGCCCTAATTTTTTAAGTATATCGCTATTAATACAAAATATTGGTCTGACCCGTTCTAGGGCTAGGCGTGGAGTTCCAGTCCTGTGTGAGATTTTGGCGGAGAAGAGATCTGAATTTGTCGTGTGACCGTATTGTATTGTCTAGTCTTGTCATTGTCCAATTTAAGGTGGTATTGGACACTTCCATGCTGGACGTATTGTTTATCGAAATAAACAATAAAACTAAGTGTAATTATATAAGTAGTTTCTTTCCCAAACAAGCGCAGTGGGTTAGAGGGTTTACTACGAATCTGTAGGTCATGAGTTCGAATCCCGCTGGGGGTTTTACAGTTTTTACCTCTCCAAATATTTTTAAAAGCTATTTTTGGTTAAATATTGTAAAATTTGAAAATTCTAAACCGATGAAAGTATTTCAATTATAGTGTACTTCAATCTACATTAATATCGACAGATGTCCCATACCACCTTAAAGATTTTAAACTCTCATACATAAACACTTACTCTATAATGTATACAATCAAAAACGTACGCTACTGCCTAGCGCTGTGATACACAAATAATATAACTAGTTACATATGCATAAAAACATATTGTATTTACCTATACAACAAGTCTTGTATGCAACATATTTTTTTATTTATCCACAGAACAAAGATGATTTGAAAAACAAAGGTACCAAAGGCAAGTAAATGATTACGTAAATGCAATAATATACGTACAAAAATAAAAAAAATTATCAATATAACAATTTTATTATTATAATTATTGGTAAATAAATATTTGACTTTAAATTGTATATCTTATTTGTTTATATCTTATTTTGTTTTTATTGTTTGTTTTCAGTGAATGTGCAACAAGTTATGGCAAGTTCAGTATTACGAAGTAGATATTTCCCAAACTATACCGTAGACGGCGTAAACGGTAAATATTGCAATAATTTGAAAAGTATTTTCATCACAAACCCTGAACAAGACCCATGGCTTAGAATTGACTTGTCAAGAAATATCGTTATTTGGAGGATTTTGGTCTTTAACCGTTTCGATTGCTGTGGTAAGTATTTTTGTGAATAGAACTTATTGTTTTTACCCAATTAACAACTTTCAAAACGTTCAAGGCGACAAAGTATTGATAAATAAACAGTCATTTACATTTGCTTAATAGTACTTATTGAGAAAAACACATGCAAATGTTTGTTTTTCCATGATTTTGGAGTAATAATGATTAGATAATGTGTATTTGAAATGATCACAAACTAGGCCATGTACTATAGATTGCAGTTCAGTTTTGTCATTTCTAACTTCATTAAAAAACATTAAGACTGGCATGTAGTGTACAGTCTAGGTCCGACGTTTGTAATATTCTTCTTTATTTTGACAGGTGAGCGTTTGGTCAACTTAAACGTCACGTACAGTAACAACGGTGTCACCAACATATGTGGCTTTTATCCTGGCATCTCGTCATCTCGCGGTGATCTTGTTCTGCTCCAATGCCCACCAGAAGCTCGAGCCACTTCAAACGAGATTTGATTGGCTAATGAGCCGGGTGTAAATTTCCGTACATCCGACTCGAGCAAGAGGTAAAAAAAAAAAAACGTGATGTCACAATGCATTAGATGCGTAGGCGGCATATCTTGAAAGTGCAATACACCCTTGATTGGACATGGAAAACATATTTATTTTGTTTACATACATGTAGAAAATAAATTCGTTATCCAGGTCCAATCAAGGATGTACGGGGATTTACCCCGGGTTGTATTCAATACACCTTTCGGCCTTCGGATGTATGGAATACAACCCGGGGTAAATCTCCCTACACCCATGATTGAACCGGGATAACTAATATTGTGTTTTCATTGGAAATCTTCTGTAAATACACGGCGCATGAATACAAATATAAACGTCATCACGAGTTTTGAATATATTATACATTTATTGCATGATGGTGAGGGAGATATGAAAATTTATGCCCCTTGAAATATCATATTTCCCGAAGGAACCGCCCGATGGAAACATGATTTTTCTGGGGGAATAAATTTTCATATCTACTAAACATTCATGCAATAAATTGTTTACTATACCGAACGACATACGTTAAATACAAATTACATCGATTTCTAATAGTTATTTACATTCTAAAAAGGCAAAAACGTCGTGAATGTTTGACTTTGTATGTAATTTTTTAGCTATAAATTCGAGTCATATACATTTGAATTTATTTTCTGATTTAATTTTTATTTTAAATTTAATCTAATATTTTAGTTACGTCGTATGCTTATCTCTGCTTTTTCATACAAATAGAATGAAAAATCCCAAGGTTTCCGAAGTGTTGGAATATGTTATTTATTTCCCGGGAGACATGAAGTTTTGTTCGCCCTGTCACGTGACGTTCTAAACCAATCAGATGTCGCGTTATAAAGAATTATCATAATGAGGTTTATTATAATATCGTATTGTTCCCAAGCATATGATTGATCGATTGCTGTCATGTGACCGGGCTATAAATTCTGTTATAGACCTTACTATACTAGAAATAGAAAATTTATTGACCTCACTATACTAAAAATAGATTTTCATGACAAAATACTGATTTTGGCACGCGCGACATTGTGACGTCATAATAGCGAAATCGACAACTTTACATTATGAACAAAATATTTCACTATTAAACGCTTGAAGAGAGTGAAGAGAATTAGTTGTTGATATATTATAATAAATCAGTTATAGCCTTTTGATATCGGTCAAGACATGGTTTTATAGACCTGATGAGAGTATATCAACCTCGGACTTCGTCCTCGGTCGATATACTCTCATCAGGTCTATAAAACCATGTATTGACCTCATCAAAAGGCTATAATTGTATATTATTATATTGTATGATTTTGTATCATGAGATACGATATTGTATTATATAATACGATAGAGTAAATATTAATGATATGATACAATACTGTTTAATGTAATATGATTAAATATTGTATCATATGATATGGTACCAAATATTATACTGTATAATATTATACAAACATTGTATTTTATCTTATGATACAATATAATAAGGTAAAATATCATACAATACAATGAATGAGACAATATCATATGATACAGTATCAATCATATCATACAATTCCATATGATACAATATTATATCTTATAATACAAATATCATATAATACTAGATTTTATCTTATGATACAAAATAATATCATATGATAATATAAAATATGATACAATATCATATCTTATCATAGAATATTTTTAAAATTTTATTATATGATACAATATCATATTTTATGACAAAATATCATATACTTTTAAAATATCATACGAATATGAATCATGATAAATCATATATAAACAATCACATCTATCAAGCAAGTTTGATTTAGGTAGGAAACGGTTTTCTTAGCATCCTTGATAATTGAAATCAGGCTCTGCATCTGAAGCCAGCCTTATGTTTTAAATCCAAAGTTAAATGAACTATGAAGGATAGTCAGGAAAGCATAAATGGTTAATATATTAGCTCTTCTGTCAATTTATATCTTTATATAAAGTCTTTATAATATGAAAAAATCAGAAACATTTCAATATTGGAAGCATAGAAAAACTAATCAAAATTTAAGAAAATTAGAGGAAATGCGGGCTATATCAATTTTCGTTTGAATATATATTTCAAATTAGTAGTAAAGATTGATAGACATTATGATATTTTATCATTTCATTAAAAATTAGAAATTTCATATCTTATACATATGTCTACGTAACTAAAAATAATTACATCTATTTTTCTTTCTACCATCCTTTAAGTTAAGGAAAAAGATAGTGACCTTGACCTGACATTGAGGCGAAAACAAGATGGTCAAATTTAATTATACTAATACTATAATTTTGTAATATGGTTTGTTTGACTGTGTGAAAATTTCATGAATTTCCAAATACAATGTATAAGAAGTATGTCTGATAACGAAGAGACTCCTTCATTAAATATTAAACATGCATAAGCATCTAGATAATCAAGATCATTCTCTGTATCTGAAGCTCTGTGATTCATTCACATAATTAAATCAACATGCAAGTTTGAAATAGTAAGTACTATTATTTACATAAACATGTGCCCTGCTCCAATAACCTTTACCTCCTCATGCATCCAACACCTATGGCTCAGATTCAGCATAGCAGCCTTTGGAGTACATCAGTATCAAAAGATGCATCATCTATCCAAATTTAGGAAAGATGAAACCAATAATAACTAATGTTTGTCTATCAAAAGTCACCTGCTTCACAAATGTAAACCTCCTCCAGCATCCGAAAGCTATGGCTCAGATCTAGCATCAAAGTCTGTCACGTGCATCAGTATCACAAGATGCATATGCATCAACCATGCAAGTTTAGTGGAGATAGGAACATAATAACGTTAACTTTGATATGGTCATCAAAAAGCGCTTGCTCCAAAACTTTAACTTGCTCCATGACCCTTAACCACCTCCAGCATCTGAAACCTATGGCTCAGATTCAGCATTCAAGCCTGACAGTTGTATACGTATCAAAAGATGCAGCAGCCATGAAAGTTTGGTGAGGTTAGGACCAGCAGTAACTTACATGTAGAAATGGTCACCAGAGGGCACTTGCTCCAAAACCCTTAACCTCCTCAAGCGTCCGAAACTCAGCATTAAAGCCTGACCAGTGCATGAGTATCATAAGAAGCATCATCCATGCAAGTTTGATGAGAATAGGGCCTGTGGTAACTTAAATATGGCAATCAAACGGCTCCGAGAACCTTCACCTCCTTCAGCATCTGAAATTCATAGATGCACCATCAATGCAAGTCTGGTCAAGACAGGAGACGTTATTACCTAGATACAGGACCTGCTGCAAAAACTTTAAACTGGTCCGGATACCGAATGTATAGCATAAGCTCCCCCAGACTTTGTCACGGTAAGCTAATGAAAGATTCATGAAATCGCTTCTCTTTAGCTGCAATGCCTTCAATTTTAGATGCATACATGTCAGTATTCGGACATTTTAGACAATTTGTATTGTGAAAAAGTATATATTTGTAAGACTCCAAAGTCTGTTGGTAACGCCAAAGTCCGATTGTCAAGCCAAAGTCCGATGGTGACGGAATAACACAGTCTGTGACGTCAAGGGTAACGTCGAATTAGCAATTCAAAATCAACAAGATGGGAGCCACAGGCTGTCTGGACAATCGACTCTTGATACATTTCGACAAAGTGAAGAAAAAGAGAGAGACAAACAATCTCCGTCTGGAGTATTTTTTTTTTGTTTGAAGCGAGATGCAAACAAATAAAAGGCGTAACATTCTTCATTATATTGTATAATGAGAATTTACGGTAGAGGACTGCCAAGGGGCAGGCCACATTGCTTACCTATGCAACAAAAGCCATAACTCTGATCAAATTGGCATTACAGTACCTAATTCAAAATATCTTGACAAATTAGTACAGTAGCTATTGCACAAAAAGTTAAAAAATCTGCCGATTTTAATTCACATACTTTTATGGTAATTACCAAGCCCCTCTTGTTGATTTAGTATTTGTGAGAAGATTTTTCTCTATTCCTATTTAAAATTCCCTCTTTCGTGACCCAACTCTCCAGGGAATCATGGTTGGATCAATCTTTAATCTTCATCACCCATTATGGCCCCACCATAACCCCAGGGACCATGATTTGATCAAACTTAAATCTACACTACCTAAAGATGCTTCCACACAAGTTTGAACTTTACTTGC
>WFKH01002636.1:22669733-22687033 GCA_016163765.1 Magallana hongkongensis | reverse complement strand
TAAACAATATCATTTATCATTTATACACTCATGAATATTAATTAATAAAAAAAAGACACAAACATAAGCTCTTGAAATCCATTTTCTGTCTAATAAGAATATATTTATGAAATAATTCCTTTCTTTTGTGATAAATAAAACAAATTTCTGAATATCTGGCAAATAATTGAATGATATTTGTACCCTTATATGCATGTGTTGAAAAATATTTGGAAGTTATTTGCATATCTTGAACAAATTAGCATAAATCTGCATAAACATGAAGTGATTGTATGACATCTGCATAATAATCTGGCTCTTTGTTGTGGTCCACATGTAAATGATAAATATGGTAATTATCACATATGGTGCTTGTAACTCTTTGTGTGATCCTTGTCTGAATAAGCAGGAATATGAATGAAATGAGGATGAAGCATGTTCAGTAAACATAATCCAGTAGACACACAGTTGTATGAATTGTATGCTGTTGAATATTCATATAATCCTCAAGGCTAAGCTGTTTTTATGCAGCAGCATAATCACCCCTTTGCCGTTCAATCATCCACAACAAAGGAAAAGAATCTCTTGGCCTTGATTCCTTAATTTTCACAAAAAAGGGAAAAAATTTGATAGATCTCAGGACAGCTCCATGGATTTCTGGCAGTAGAGAAACATAATCTATCACAACACTGGAGAGCTTCTTTCACAGCATTTAAAAACAGTTTTAGCATGTCTCCCAAACAACTACACTGCTGTCTTCAGCCATTCATCATATAAAACAGATATTTTTTGCCATCAACTTGAACAATCACTGTTGTCTTCAGTCATTCATGGCACAACCATGTTCTATGTCAACTACTAAAACAAAACTCACAACCACAGGGTCCGTTAAGTTGATCTAAGTCCCAGTTATTGGGGGAGGGGTCAGACTTTGGCTGAGCCAGGCTGTGAAGACAGAGACTGTACAGAACGTTTACCTGCCATGGAGGGGTAGATGGGGTCCCTGTATGCAAAGATGGGGTCCCCATACTGAGGTCCCGGGCCAGGGGGAGCCTGGGGGTGGGGGAAGTGTTTCATCGATGCTGGGGCACTCTCTGTGTTCTGCCAGTGTTCCCTTGGGGTGTAGGGGCGGGGCTGTAGAGGGGGGCGTCGGGAGTAGAACTCCTGGGTGTGCTGCTCCGATAGGTCACTGTTCTGTCTGTGATGCTGGAAGTGGTCGATGGCCTGCTGGCGCGGAGGAATGTACTCATTACTGCGCTGACGCTGATGAATGATGTTGTCATGGTAATGGTAGTTTTGGTGATAGGATGATGGCTCCTGATAGGCCGGTCTGCTGTGTGGTCTACAAAGCAAAGAAATCATTGAGGTCAATTTGTGGTGTTCTGGTTATTCTCATACTATAGGATATTTGAAATACATGTAAATATGGGATCCCCCATGGTTTGTCAGGTATTAGATTTTTATCCCAGAAGTTGTCTATCCTTGAGCATTGGCAAGGGTAGAGAAAACATACAATCACACAACAAATCATTGGGGATTCTGTTTATCAAATGTTTTAATCCTGGTTTTATCTACCTGGGGTATACATCCTTATTCTATAGACCAATTATGAGATGCAAAACATACTACCTAATCCACTACATAAAAATGGTTAGGCATGTGACAATTGATAGTTATTTTGAACTACTGTAAACCTACTATGTAAAGTATGTATATTGTACTTCCTGCTAATTGATTTTTAAACAGGTTAACAAAACTTTGATTTTTTTAATTTCAATAATTTCTGGGGGAAGGGGTAATTTTTTTTTTTTTGGAGGGGGGGGGGTTTAATTTGTTCACTTACCTCTCAGGATAGGAATGTCCCGTGCTTTGTGTCCTGTTTCCCTGGTATCCATGGTAACTGTTGTCAGGGACAACAGAGCTGGGTGGATGATGTGGATACAGGATGTTTTCTGGTATTGCACTTTTCCCATACCGCTACAACAAAACAAAAAGATCTCTGTTACAATGTGTTTATAAATACTCGTAATGGGCAATTAACTCATTAGTTTTACAATGAGTAATTTTCTTTTATCTCGTTTTTAACTGAACAATCTTTACGCAGATTTAGGAATTATTTCTCAGTCTCATTTTTTATCTAAACACATTTTTCATATAGATATTAATATACTTTATGGATTATATCTAAGTAGTTTAATAATTATTGTATAATGTTTACAAGAAATTAAATGCATTTAGAAATCAGGCTTCTAGCAGCAGGAGATGGAATATATTGTAATACAAAAAGGATTTTAATTCATTTATTTGGATGCAGCATGATTTTCTGTGAACAGGTGTGAAAAAATTGGGTCAAATCATACATGTAAAATCTCATTTCTTAATTTGTAGAAATTGGATATTAGTGACCAAAAAAAAAAAAAATAGCACCTGTCTTTATACATCATGTTAAGATGCTTATACAATATACTGTTTGTGAGTATTTCAAGTACATGATATATACAGTACTAGACATGTCTCAGATAATATTATAGTTAATCATAATCAGGTTATGCTTATATATGATATGTATAATTATAAATATATATGGAGTTAGTACCAATACTATCAAATGTAACATACTCATTAAGGTCCTATGAATTTGTACACTTGATTATATGCATACCTTTTACATACTCCCATTATATAATACAATAAGCAATTATCATAATTTTAAATCATTTATTAAAGCTGTGGCATTTAACTATTTTCTTTTTATGATATTTTGATGAACTATTTTGTAACCATCAGTTAGCTATAATTTTGACAATACGATTACTCAATAAACACAATTCTAAGTCTGCCAAGTCTTTGTTTACGTGGTACAAGGGTTTACAGCAATTTACAGAATACGTAGAGTTTTCAATAGCTTGTCAGATTGCTCAATAGGGTATTCAGTTTGGTCAGCCAGGTATCACATCAGGTTTAAATCTAGGTCATGTGGTTACTCAAATGTAGATTGTTCTTTTTCATTTAACCCATTCATATTGCACAAAGAAATCCTCTAAAACACTCTCCTATTGTTAGTTATTCTATTCATAGTCTTTTGAAAAGAATGTTCACCTGGCCAGCACTGGATTCTAGAGTATCAGCTCTTTTCAGAATAACTTGGAAAATATTTCATAACTGTTATTCAAAAGACATTTCTGAAGAAACAAAAGGGAAACTTAAACAAGTGTAAGCTTAAAAAGAATTTTTTTTTTTTACTATACATTTTGGTTCTTCAATTCCTGGTACAACATACAACACTAGTAGTATCCTTGTGCTATACTTGTTCACACTTAAGCAATACTGTTGAATAAAATATACAGAAGATGTATTCCCAACAACAACAAAAAAATCAAAAAGTGCAAATATTTACTATATATAACTCTGTCACTTTCTTGAAGTCATACCTGAGTAATCAGATGACCTAGATTTAGACCTAATGTGACACCTGGCTGACCAAATTGTATACCCTATTGAGCAATCAAGCAACCTATTGAAAACTCTACCGGTATTCTGTAATTCGCTGTAAATACATGTGTGTATATATATATATATATATACAGACTATATAAAAGGAATAGCTGAGATGTATTGTGTACTGGGGAAAAATGAGACATAGGAAATTATAGTGAGGTGAAAAGCAAGAAAAGTTAATACTTAACAATTTATGCTTTAAATTTGTTTTGTATGAATAATTTAGCTGCAAGATTCGAGATGCATTCACTGTGTTTTACATATTTCAAAGATTACCTGTCAACCAGATTCTTGTTTGTATTAGAGCTTTTCCAAAAATGGAAACTGATCAGTAATTGTTATTGTATCTTAGTTCAAATAGAAATATAATCCTCAAACAGAAAAAATCTTTGCAATATTTAAAGGATGAGCAAAATTCATTTCTTCAAAAGTAAGTTATCTTTCTTATTAATGGGCCAAAATACCTTAATAATAGCAATTCCTTTTACATGTTTTACTTTCCTAGGGTAAAGAATACCAATTATCTATGATTATACGTGAATATAATAGCAGCTAAATAGAAAGAAAAAGGGCACTTCATTTAAAACCAAAAATGTTTTTTAAAACAGAAACAAAGCAAGCACTTAAAACACCAGTGTGGGCTAAACAGAATTTTTTATTGCATTTGTTTGATGATTCAGCACTTTAATTTTATGCAGTATAGAAAGAAAGCACTGAAAAAAGCAATTTCTTAATAGAGTCTAACATTCCCCTGAAAGATATTTCTTAATATTTACATTTTTCAGTGTCTTTGCCTGTGATAACGCTATGTATCAATTTTGTACTATACAGTCCAAGAACTTCAAATGACGTATAATTTGGGCGCCAGCGGGGTTTGCTTATTTATTTTTAAATATTTAATCGTACAATGGCTGAAAATTATATAAATATAAGTAATAAGGAATCATTCTTTGAATATTATGAGGTGATAATTTCGGTCGGGGCGTGATCAAATCTATCATAAAGCCCTTCGGGCTTTATTGGATTTGATCACACCCCGACCGAAATTATCACCTCATAATACTCAAAGAATGATTCCTTATTCCTTAAATAACCAAAATTTCTTTTGTCAGTAAAAATGTTTTTACCTGTTAAATCAAGATCCCAACCCCTTAATTTTCAAAAGCTTGCAGATGGAGGCCTTAACACTGTTGTAAGGATTTCTGATGTTGAATATGCCTACACTATGTAAATGACAAACTACCCAGTAATCGCAGTAATCATGAAAAAGACTGAACCACAATATATAAATATTTTATAATTTATTCTTATAGTTATTTAGAGGAAACACTAAATGATAAGAATATGATTAATTAATCAATTTTGTTTGATAAAGTTAAAAATCAAAGTGAGTTTAAAGGTAGTCTGGTTCCTGCAACTACCCCCAACAACCCAAAAAATAATAAAAACCCCCCCCCCCCCCCCCCCCTCAAAAAAAACCCCAAAACAAGAGGTGCCCACAATCTGAATGATTCTTGAAAAATCACTTTAACATTCACATAATTTAATAATTTATTTCTTCCCCATCCCACAATTCCCTTATCACAAATGAAGTGATCTTTTTGTGGGGGGTTATATATAAAAGCCATCTAACCTGGTTAGCGCTGTGCCTGGCATTCTGCCAAGCCATGTCCCTGGCATCTTGCCAAGGAGTCCCTACCCTGGTCTCTTCTGCCTGGATCTCCTTCTCGTATCTCTCCTCCCTGTCATCGAGTGGATACTGCCCCTCCCTCTCCTGATGACGACGCTGGTGTTCACGCCTCAGATGCTGGATCCACTCTGCACGAGACATAGATTCCGGATCCACAATGGATCTAGAGGGTTGGGGGTGGCCGGCAAACTGTGACTGGTAGTCATTGTAAGACGACGGATTATTATCCATCAACCTTGATGAGCTTTCTGTGTGGTGTGAGGAGTGATCAGTGAAGCGTGAGGATGAATTATTTGAGGTTTGGGAGTGATCCTCCGTGATTATGGAACTGCCCTGGATTTGAGGCGAGTGGAGAGAGAATTGAGGAGCACCATCCGAGTATTTCTGCTCAAGCCTCATGAACTCTGCGTTGGATTTTTGATCCTGTAACTGTCGGACTTGCTCATGAATTCTGTGGATGAAAAAAAAATAGAACTCAGTTAGAATTGAATTATTATCTCATGCATCCAACTGCTAAATTATCTAAAGCAGACTCTGATTTTAAAATTTTTCCTTTTACCTTCCTGGATAAGGCAACATTAATGAGAATGGCAATTTTAAATATATTAATAAAATATATAAATGCCTATTATAGGAATCATTCAATTCTTGAGCCATCAGTTTTTCACTGATTTTAAGGAAGTAAAATTTGAGATATTTACTATCAAATACAAACATTGTTTTTATTCAAACATTGTAATGAGAAATGCCCAGATCTCTGTTTAATATATCATGACTTTGGGGGTCGATTGATAATTTAATTTCTGTAATGAGGATACAAAAGGAATATTAAGGGAGGGAATGGGATTTCAAGATTCAAATTATTGGATAAATAATTACAGTAAAACTCATTTATAACCAATTCCTACGGACCATTGGATTTACTTTGCTATTTTGTTATGTCTGTACAACGAATTTGTAATAATAAGCATAGCATATTTGTTATAATTAATAAACATGTTCCCTTCCACATGGCTACCATTTGTGTTTACTGAGGCATTTGATAAAAAAATACCTTCTTTTATACATACAATAATCAAATTGTTAAAATGTTTATTTGAAATATGTGTGGAAAAAAAATTCATTAAAACAATAGTGTTACTTAATATTGCTTACTTTGAACACTATAAAAGAGTTTGTTGTAAAACGTAAATTTCATTATTTCCGCTTTTACTGGTTGCTATATCTGTGAATTTGTTATAACAGAACTCATTATAACTGTAAAATTTCACTAGGATTTGTTAAAATTTTGCTGGGGACTCTACAAAACTTCGCTATATCCAAGATTTTGCTATACCCATGTTCCTTTTGAATGAGTTTTACTGTAGATGGTTGCCATGGATACACAATTTAAAAAAGATACCTTTAAATTTTTTATAAATTATTGCAACACAAATTAACTGAGGTAAAACTTGACATAATTAAAATCTCTGGCAATATCAGGATTAAAAAGGATGCCTAACTTTTACTTTGAGTTCACTGCTGTATAATCAGCATCAATTTAGTTTACAACATAACATCAGTCCTTAGATTTCACCAAGTAAAATAATTAGTCTTTAATCTTAAATGCAGTACCTGACCACAAAAACAACATTCTGCATCTTTTTCTGGTTATTCCCCATGTCCAAAGTCCAAACACAATCAAATCACACAGTGATGCTTCCAAGTCCCTGACTATCAAGATTATTTTAAAAATCCGATACCAAGTCAAACATACCGACTCTTCATTCAAATTCATAAACAAAAGACCATGAACAGCTTGATCAAACAATTTGTGCATTGGGAAGTGTTCATGAATCTGTTGGGATTTTCATAGGGTTCTTACTTGCAGTTTGTTCTGACTATATGTGAATTATGGGAGAAGAGTTTGTGATCAACAAGTAAAAATGTTTACCTCTCAAACTCAGTTTCTTCAAATAAATTCTTAAAACTGCCAAGGCAATAAAGCGTACATGAATTTTTACAGTTTATAATACAAGATTTTACAAGTTTCCCACAGCAATAAAAAAATACATATTTTTGATCTTTTTTAAATTCATGATTCTAGAATCTTTCATTGAAACCTTTTTTTAGATCCCCTTTAACCCAACCCTTGATCCCCTCCATAGAATCATTCACCTAGCCTGTCCTCAACTCTCTCTCTTTGACCTTGTTTATGGTTACATGTCTCAATTCCGATCCCCTTTTTACTTTTCTTCTGTTGACCAATACTTTTTCTTCCTTTAACTTGATTCCTCCCCTGCCCCTTAGACCATCTCCTTAGGCAACTCTATTTGCTATACTGTAATATCCCTCATAAGCGCCCCTGCCCCTATAAGCACCCCTTCCAGCTTTTATCAATTGACAAGAAAAAAGGCCCCCCTTCTGTTACCTTATAATTAAGTTTTTAGTCTTTCATTGAGTGTTGCTGGTACTTCAAAAATCATAACACATACATGTAATACTTTTAATCCCCATATATCTAAATTATCCAATTGTCTCTATTTTCCATAACATATCAATAGTCAGTCATCACAAAAAGAAAGTGAAGATGAAATTATGGAGGTTGGGTAATATGTACATAAAGTATAAATGCTAGTATCAAAAGATAAACAAATATTCTATGAACAACTTGATAAATGATGAATATTTCAAGAAAGTGAAAGTTACCTACCAGTTGTGTACTGATCCATTTTTTTTATTTTTTTCTGTGGAGTTTTCTGAATTTAAATATCTTTTTTTCAAACATTTCTTGAAAAACATATCACAGAAAAGATTTTAAAACAAATACCAAATAACCAACCCCTTTTTGCAATTTTCTAAGCGCCCAGGGCACTTAATAGGGATAATACGATACTTGTCTTGACCCTTCTCCTGCCCCCATAACCCAACCCATAGGTTATATTACTTGTCAAGATCTCCCCCTTTCAGAAGTCTGTCCCCTCAGGTTGCTTTACCTGTCCTGATTAAAGCTATCCTGACTTCCTCCTTGGCCCCTTAGTAACATAACCCATCCCCTTTTTAAGAAGTATGTCCCCTTAGATTGCTTTACCTTTCATGATCTTTTTCTACAGGCTCTGCCTGTCTGTCTGTCTCCTCAGCTTTTGTTTCGTCTCGCTTGTTCTTGTTGCTTCTCCTATAATGTGGACCACAAATTTTTACATTCACAATATTAACAAACAATAGAATTATTCTTGCAATGTCTTCTATGTCTGATATTGCAAGCCTTTTCATAAATGAAGTTGCTCTTTTGATGAGCAACACTGAGAGGAACCTCATTTAAGCAGTAAAGAACACCTGCTCTGATACAACACTAGTACACAATTCATGACGATTGCAAACATGACAACAGTTGCAAACAACTGCAGTTCTTACAGCCATGTTCAATGATAAATATACAATACCACAAAACACTGCAAGTACCTCAAGTTTTTTAAATTGTTCTCAGAGATTTATGAATGCAAAACATGTTTTTAAATACACAGAGCTAGGGTGCAGTAAGTACTGTACACATCGTACCAATAAGGTTCTTAAAAAACGTTTGTCATTCCTAACCTTAGAAAGTCTTTAGTCCATTCTGTACCTTATCCACCCTCCCCCACCCACTTCACCAAACCTGTTTGATATTCCTACATTCCTAACATCTAATCCTTAGTTCATTCTTTACCTGTTATTCCTCCCCCTCTTACCTCAGCAAGCCTTTAAATATGCCGCCCGGCCCTTTCTTTTCCTTGGTCTGCTTCTTCTTGGATTTTTTGGCCTCCTCCGCCTCGCTACTCATGGAGGAATGTCCGGAGTTATTGATGGCCGCCTGTGTCACGGACCCTCCCTCACTGCTCTCCTCCTCCACTGTAACCAGGAAAACAACAACCGTTACCACAGATACACTTACTGTTACCATAGAAACAATGTTGTCTTAGAAACAACTAAAGTAACAATAAATACACTGTTACTATGGAAACACTGTTGTCATAGAAACAACCACAGTTACCAAAGATACACACTAAAATATTATTATAGAAACAATGTTGTCATTGACACACTGATGCCATAGAAACATTAACCATTGCAAAAATGCTGTGACAGTTATCATCGCAAGTATGTCTATCAATATACACATTTATATCTTGAACGATGTCAATTTGTCAGCTGTTTGTTGATGAATAATGTTTTAAAAGACATGCAAATTACAAATACTACAGTAACTGACTATATACTTTATGGAAAGTGTTAGGCTTAATATATACAACGATTATTCTAAAGTGAACACAGAGAAACATAACAAAAAATAATTTCTAATATTACAACATCCTGTGTGCGGGAACTCTAAAACAATAAGAGCTATTTATCAAACTGGGCCCTGCCTTCACCAACTTTCCTCAAGTCAATAGTCAGCCTAAAATCTGAGTATTGGACTCATATTTAGATACTTTTCTTTTAAGAATTTGAGCTGAAAATCGAGTCGAGTGATTTTAACGTGTTGGTGAGGGTGGGATCAGTTGGACAAAAGAAGCTTTTCTGTATTCAATTTTCACCAAAACACTATTAAGATGTTTGATATGTAATGTAAAAATGATGTTCTTACACTAGCAACAAATCATCTGCTCATGAGAATATGTTACAATAAAGCAGAATCTTTAAAAAAAAAAAAAAAGAAGAAAAATTAGGTTATGTTATGAGAATGGGTATATTTCAATGTTTAAAGATGATATATTTAAGTTATATTCTTAAACAAAATGGTAAAATTGTGATCCTTTAAAGACACAAACAAAGGCATTCTTGA
Source organism: Magallana hongkongensis (assembly GCA_016163765.1). Classification (NCBI taxonomy): domain Eukaryota; kingdom Metazoa; phylum Mollusca; class Bivalvia; order Ostreida; family Ostreidae; genus Magallana; species Magallana hongkongensis. The sequence goes on along the minus strand of WFKH01002636.1, from coordinate 22,677,065 downwards.
AAATTTTCATCAAATTTCTGTAACCCTGAGTATGCCACCTGTGGGACGATTATTACTGAGTCCACTACTTGACCTGTCTCTGTAGAAAGCAATCATAGTATCTTTGACATGGACAGGATCACTTGAATAATTCTTAAACTGAATACTTTCCTACTACATGGAAACATATGGAACTCAAGAAAACATGTAACATCAAACAACATTGGACACTTGTCTGTTAGCCCTTGAACTTAGGGTCTTTTGGTAGGGAAACAATTTTATTGTTTTAAAAATGCCTAAAAATTAAAATGAATAAATTTGCAAACAACTGGATTTCAACCAAAAAAAAAATCTGCATTTAATGTCAGATTTTATTATTAGAAATATCCTGAGTCAGGAAATTTTTCATCAGTTGGTCAGGCAAGGGCAAACAAACAATTTTTTAAAGTTGGTCTGGATCAATCAGAACAAGTAGCACGGTACTGTGTACATACAACAGCTAGAATACCAGGCATCATGCAATGACATACAACATACACATGAAGCAATACAACAAATAGGACAACAACTGGAATACCAGACATCATGCAACAACATACTACATAGTACACTTAAAGCAATACTGCAAACATAGGTCAACAACTGGAATTCTATAAAACAACATGAAACAATGCACAACATTTATAAATCATTCATTATGTAAACAAATAACTATACAAAACAAAAAGTAATTGAATGAAACAACAGAGCATTCCGAATAGTGTCTGCAGTTGGTCAACAGAGTCTATAATCAAAGAAAGAACCTACTGTACAAGAATCTACCAGTATGCAGATGGCAGGCCTGTTCACCCTCTTTGAATTCATTCAGTATTTCAAATTTGATAAACCAGAGTCACACAGAAATTATATTTCAAATTTAAATCAAAGTTACACTGAAAAGGTTCTAGCAATCAATTTATTTTTACAGTGGCATAAAAAAATTATTCTGTGACCAAAAAAAAAGAAGAAAATAAATGTGGTGACATAAAGTTGTGTTCATGCCATAAACTTATGACTGGGGACATAAAGTTGTGTTTATCCCATAAAGTTATGATTGGGTGACATACAAGAGAAATCATGCAAATGTCTATCTTTGATAGGTAATTTTAGAGGAGTCATAGAGATGCAACAAAGCAATCATGCTAAAAACTCATATAGTGCAACATCAATAAAACTAACCATGCCATAAACTCAAAAGTGGAGTGAAAGGATAATCATTCAAAACTCAGTGAAATGACACAATAGCATATTAATCCATGCCATAACTCAAACAAGGTGGCACAAAAATCCCAGTGAAGAAACAACTCATGCCAAAAAAATTAAAGGTCAAATGTTCCCAAAATGAAGTGGACAACACAGACAGCACATCATACAAATGACCTTGACCTCCAACCTTTGACCTCTACAACCAATAATCTCTGCCTTCCAGCTCCTTTACAACCACCTATATGTAGTTCTCTCCCTTTTTTCTTCATTAATTGAATATGTTACATTGCCCACTTGGATAAATAAAATTCTATTACATTTACAAGTAATGAAAGCCTAGCAAGCAAAAGTGATATTTTCCTTTCAGTATCAAAATTGCTGAGGTATTTCGATTTCCAGAAAGATGAAATTTTTGATTAAAAATACCATGTATATGAAGCTTTTCTTTTAACTGTATATATACAGATGTGTGTTTTAGTAATGTTAGTTCAAAACCATTCCACTCAGTAGTATATCAAACTCTTCTGATAAAAAAAATCTGTAGTTTTCTATGAATACTTGAAGCACAAAAGTCTTTTCTGAGACCTGCTCAATCTACAAAAGATTAATCTACAAATTAAAGTTTCTTTTCCTGTAATGATTTTCTGTTTGAAGCAATCAAAATTATGCAGTATAATAACATAAGGTGGAGCTAGGTTAGCTGGTTAAGAGAATCTGATTGGTTGAAGGTTTTTGGTTGTCACGGTGACCATTCATTAACTTGGATGTACCATGTTCTCCTACAGTGAAGCCACCACTGGATTCCAGAATTCCTTCCTGATTCTCATTTTGGACTTCTATATGACACAAAAAATGTTGTACATCAATTGATGAGAGGCTCTTATTAAATTACCCATCCAGAAACTGAATGATTAAGTTCAATTAATGGGAGAAAGTCTGAATAAATGAGGGCAGTATTAAACACAATGAAAATATATAAGCTGGAGTCCTGCATAACTCCACAATGTGGTGATTATGACTAGATCTAAAACAATTTTCTGATCTAGAGAACTATTCTCTCTTGCATCAAATTTAATACACTGTACTACCATGTACATCTAGGCTGGAAACATTGCACTTCACACAAATGTCTTTAACTATACATCTTTCAGATATTTTTTGGGGAATGAGTTTATTTATTTTTTAAGGGAGGATTTCAATATCTTAGGATTGAGCTTAAAATCTGATTTTTTTGAAGGTGGATTTTGATACCTTTTGATATTGAATCTTTTTTTTGTTTTAGCAGTGGAACTTAATGGGATGAGGGCAGGAGAGTTTTGATGGATGTGTCATATGATGAGTCACCAACATAAGTATACATATACACTTACGAGGATCCATGGTACTGAGTTCCTGAGGCACTGGGTCATACGATCGGTCCACGGCGGCGCGGAAACTAAGATTACAGCCCCGCCCTCGGCCCAACTTGACTCCGCCCCTCTGTGAGTCGTCATGGCTCTCCTGAGACGCGTCCAAGCTTTCCCGACTCTCGTCTGTGTCCCCAGGGGTCATCTGGGCAAGGTTCTCCAGGGAGCTGAATCTCTTGAGGTTGGACTGTGGGGGCTCCACCGCCCGGCGGTCAGCTGTGGGAGGGAAAAAACTGACAGGTTATGGACAGTTCTTACATGGAACTAGTCAATGTAAACCACACTTCAGGCTTATTGTTAAACTGTCAAAAACTGAGAGGTTATGGACAGTCCATACATGGAATTAGTCTAGGCGACACTTTGGATTTATTGTTATACAGTAAAAAAACTGACTGCTTCAGGGCAGGTTATATATAGAATATGAGTCTATATAGGTAAACTTCAGGCTTACTGTTAAACAGTTTTTATAGTCATTTGTAGTCAGAGCAAAATTGAGTAAAATTTGTTAGTATTGGCTACATTAAAAGACAATGTTACTGAGTATGTAATGATCCACAAAGCATTCTTATACAGAGCAAAAAAAGTGTCTGCTCAATATAGTTTCTTAATATCAACATGATCTTGTTAGCTAGCACATATGTTATAAAATGATTAACTGATTATAAAACTGAAAAAGGTTGGTTATTATGAGTAATGTAATCTTGATAAAAGTAATGTAGCTACATGTACATAAAGTCTATAAAAACAATTAATATGTTGCACTTAGTCCTTGATATTCTTCAAACTCTAAATAGTATTTACCTTGACCTCTATTTATTATATAACCTTGACCTTTGACATAAGACTGAACCTGGAATTCTAAGTCTGTCCTAAATTTTAACTTTCTAATATCACATTTGACATTGGTTTAAGCCCTTGCTCTGCTAGAATAATATAATGACAATTGACTTGACCTTGGGTAACAATGGCTTTGTTACCTGGAATAATTGACCTTAACATTTTCAGTATTGAAGGAGTATTTAGGACAGAAAATTTCCTGTTGGGTGAATTCTTACTCATCTACTTTATGCAAATTGTAAGAATTTAATTCCTCAATGGAAATGAACTGGTTAAGTAGGGTCAATAATTTTGTTAGGTGTGACCTAGTTTGAAGTTTGTTAAGTGTGACCTAAGGTCACATGTACATGCTATAGTCACACAACTACTGTATTTATTAAACTGCAGAAAAGTTACTCTAGTAAACAAAGGGAAGTCAGTCATCACCAAAAGAACAAAAGGACATCAAAAAGATTTGTTAAAAATATAGCTGGATGGATTTCCTCCTGAAACATATTTGATGCATTGGTTAATGAAAACCAAAAATTTCCATCTAGTATATTGTGTTCGAGTGGCAACACTAACTTGATACATGCATCAACTAGTTTATCAACTAATAAACCATAAAATGATGCAAGATCCACACAAAAAAACTTAGAATTCAAATTAATGAAACAGTCTGTATTGGTCTCAAAATTTGCTCTTCATTTTCAAAACATGAAATTCTTGCATCTAGCTTTTTTTTAAAATGACTACCATGAATAAACCAAAACACAGTCCCCCACCCAACCCCAAATTTTTGTCTCCTTGATGATGACTGACACACACAGGGATATCCGACTGATACATACTAATGCGCTGGCCATGCACAGGTAAGGGGGGTAACCGAGACGCCCGGGGGCGATTCCTAGAGTTCCGACTCAGGAGAGATTCCGCTGATCCGACCCGCTTCAGACTTCCTGTGGCACCACCTAGTGTAAACATAGGGACTATAGAGGGCTCTACACAAACCACTTCCTGTGACATTTATTTATTGGTCTAGGAATATGTCCACCTAGTGTAAAAATAGGGACTACAGAGGGTGCTACACAAACCACTTCCTGTGACAATAGGCCGAGGAATTGTCCTTCAGAGGATAATTGTCACATACAGAGGTCACTTGGTCACCAATACTTCGCTATTCTCATGCACATTATGTATTAGTTTTTTGACTACTGGGTATTTCATTCAGTGAAATATGTTTTTTAAAACTTAATGATAACCCTAACACTGAAATACCGAGTACTAACCAAAAAAAAAAAATTATTTTGACAAAATGGATGATGAAATTATAATTGATGGAGGGAGGGGAATGAAATAACAATGAGACAAAGCAATGTATTAAATAGTCATAAATTGTTTTCCTAACTAGCATTAGTTATGCTGCATAGGTGGGGGAAATGAACTGAGATATATATACTCAATCATTACTCCTGCAGATTTCCAGAGCTCATCATTATACATGATACAAAATACTGATGGTACATGTATATGGTTGCAGTCACTCATATGTGGTGGCTATATAGATATATATTCAATATTTGTGACATTGATATGTGTAACTCTACACTTAGCTTATAAATAGTTTTACACAGTGGACTATAACCTATACGTCATTGAAATTGTATAAATTGATAACATTTACACACAGAGGAATACAAAAGCTAGCTACAACTGAGCAGGAAATAGGTCACTCAGGTCACCTTGACCTTTGTTACATTTTTCAGGTCATTAAGCTCCCATATTCATAATTTTTTCCACCAAAATTAAATACTTCCAATTTAAAGCAATTTCCCATTTCAAAGTGCATGACACAGTATTCTATTTCCAAAGACACTGGACAACTTGACAAAAGCACGTCATTACAATACAACAGCTTTCTTGCTCCAGATTACACAAAATTATACCGAGCTATATATTTGTGCATTTTGTGGCTGAATTGTTTACCCGTACTGATTATTTTCACTATCCTGGTTATATAAAATGCTCCCAGTTATACAGTACATATATAAGGCAGTGCTGAGAATCTTGTTCCTATAACCAACAAAAAAACAAAAACCACCCACCCCACCCCCATAATAAAAACTTGATGTAATTAACTACAGGATTAACTCAAAAGCTGATAACTTTCTTCATCTATATAACTTCAGATTCTTAAATTTTAAACCAATTAGCTTTTATTGCTTTCTTTTTTTCAATTTTCCCCCTTTTCTGTCTTTCCAATCACAGCAAAATGATTTAAATAAAATTTTAACTACTTGAAAGCATTAATAATTAGACTGAGTTAAAAGTTAGAACAAGTATGTAAAATGAATAATCTACATTATTCTCAAATGAAAAGGATAATGGAAATTGTTGAGGCCCTCAACTCAAACATTATTCTATTCAACATGTTACCAATGACAAAATCTCTAACTATAAAGCCGAGTGGAGGCTTAATCTGCTCAAAATGGTTTATTGTTACATGTTTAGAAATGAAAATAAAATTGTTAGACGTCGGTTTCATGATCTAATCTGAAGTAGGAAAAAGGCCCTGGTTATTTTTGAAACAAATAAAAAATAAAATTATGCTCAAAGTTCCCACAAATGAAGAGATGCAACAAGATTCTGCGATTCTGTTCTAAGAGTGTTGTTATTTATTTTTTACCGGTGACATGAAAAGATGCCGCTCTTCGACCCTCTCCAAATTCTGAAAACCAATCAACCATCAGTAATGTAATAAATAAACCAATCAACAATCAGTAGCGTAATAAATTAACCAATCAACAATCAGTAGCGTAATAAATTAACCAATCAACAATCAGTTACATGTGAATTAACCAATCTTAAATCAGGAGCAAATGAATAAACCAATGGTCAATTGAAGTCATTGTCACTCAAACCAATATGACAATGTACGGACATATCATTCAGTTCCTTAGGCATTGCAACATTAGGTCAAATGCTACTAAACTGATCATTTTATTGTCATATTTGAAAATAAAATACAACTAAGTTTCAAAAGTGAATTTATCCAAACATGAATATGTATATATGTAATTTCACTGCAATAAAAATATCTGGAAATTAATAAAATAAGCATAGAATGCTGCAAAATTGAAAACATACCTCGTTGCCGACTTGATTTGACGCGTTGATAAACCTCACTGCGACTCGGATCAATATGACCTTTTCGTTTTTCGGACATGCTCTGTCGACCAAAGCCTTCTCGCTTGAACTCTCCTACAGGACTGGTTGGGGACCTGTTTATTGTATAAATCAATATCATGATAATTTTTCAAACCAAAAGCCTAATAACAACTCCTTGTGTATGTTTATATTATTTCGGATTCAATGATTCAACATCATGACAGTTTCTAAAACTGAAACCTAAATACCCAACTCCTTCAGTTCTTGTTTCCAACACAAAGATATGCTAGACTTGTAGATTGACTGCATAGTACAATTACATCTAAACTGACTGTCAGACTCATGAGGCTAAGTTAAAAATTATTGCTTGTCACATCAAGTTTATGTAAGGCAGCAGTCAACTCTCATAATTATGAAATTGATGTAATGCACCATTGCATGTGACATGAAATTCATGTTCTATTAAGCAATTTTGTCTCCGAAATTCATGGAAGGCCATATTGCTTGTCACATAATATTCCTGTGGAGCTTTAATGTGATACTTACAGCTCCTCTCCCTCTGGACTCCCCGGGGGTCCCCAGTCTCCCCCCTGGAGCCACACAGGCTGCTGGTTGAGGTCCTCAGAGCTTGAGCTGTTGGAGTGGTTGTGGTGGAGAAAGCCGATGGTGGAGTGGGGCCGCATCCTCTGGCGGCTCTCCTGTAACATAGTAAGGGTCA
>WFKH01002636.1:22651728-22669723 GCA_016163765.1 Magallana hongkongensis | reverse complement strand
GTGGGGCCGCATCCTCTGGCGGCTCTCCTGTAACATAGTAAGGGTCAGTACAGTAGTCAAAAAAGTAAGAGTCAACATAGAAACTGTCAGCATAGTATAAGTCAGGATTAATAGAATCATTCATTATTACGAGTGTGGGATAGTGAAATTCCACTGAGGGGACAAGATTCACAGTCTAGGACGAGGCTCTGCCAAGTCCTAGACCGTTAATCTTGGCCCCATGGTGGAATTTCACTATCCCACATGAGTATATAATGAATGATTATTTTTCTCGCATTAATTTCACATTTAAAATGATGTCTGACAACTTTCTGATATGATTTTCAAAACATTACTTTCGGATCATCCCTCCACGTGCTTCAAATTGTGCAAGTCAAAATGAGAGCATACAACAGTTTTTTTCGATAAAAATATGATAAATTGTAATTAATTAAGCAAAACAATTACTGGATTACAATTAATGGATAATCTCAATCCATCATTTTGCATTTCCCTACAGCAGACAACGTTTGTTTATGTTTTAAATTGGCGTAGTAATACACAGTGTAAGACAGAAAAATCTCACACTGCTGTCTCACACTGGACAAACCGATCTCACAATGGTGATAATGCGAGAATGTTATGTTCAACATAGATGGTGAAGTGGGACCGCTTCCTTTGACGTCTCTCAAGTAACATAGCTACAGTAAACATAATAGGCAACACACGAGTTGACATAGAAACAATCAACAAAGTAGGTGACATATCAAAGTCCATCGACATAGAAACAGTCAACATAGTAAACAAAATATAAGTCAACATAGTAACTGTTAACATAGTTATGGTCAATATAGTAACATACAGTGTAGTTATGCTGTACATAGTACAGTCAAAACATGTACCATAAAAGTCCACATAGTAAAAGCAGTCCATATATATAGTATTACAGTCAACATAAAAATTTGTGTTTGTCTATTTCAAGAAAACTTAAACTAAATGTCTAATAGCTGGAGACTTTCAAACTTATATATGCAGTAAACAATTGAGTTATGATTTAACACTTACCATCTCCTCGTCATCATTCTCAATCATGACATTGGGGTCCACCAAAGGGGTACTTTTCTGCATGGGTTTAAACGGTGAAGTGCCCGGAGACAAGATATTACCACTGCCCCGCAGGGCTAGATTGTAGGACTGATTACGGAATCCCTCATCCTGGTCATGTGACATAGCACTATCATCCAACTCATCTCTAGTCGCCTTGGTGTAGGATTCGTTCCGTAGTCCCCCGTTAGTCAGGCGATCTATCAAGAAATTTCTTGCCTTACCGGAACCCCCATCCACGTAGTCCAGTCGTGGTGACTCGACCGATTGAACGTCCTTCATAAGAGAGTGTTTTGCATGGTCGGTCTCACGGACCATTCTATTATTAGCACCAAACACAAAAGCATCGGGGGAGGCTTCCTGAGTGAAGGGGGAGGGGGAGGGTGCCCCAATTTTACGGGCGACCACCAGGTGGATGTGTCCTGGAATCGGACCATCCAGCTGCATCGCGCGGCGTAACATCTCCATGGCGTCTGTATTAGACAGCCCCATCAGCTTCTCACTGTTAACCTCAATCAGTTGGTCATTGACTGCTAGACGTCCATCCTTCAATGGAAGTCATAATTCATTGATTTACAAGCAGATATCATCCACCTTTATGGGTCATAGTGTTTTTCTTACAGTATGTAATCAATTGTAGTATTAATTTTACACACAAAATATTACTCATACAACTTGATAGGTCACAGTGTAATTTTGACAGCATGCATTGAATAATATAGATATTGTTATGCCTTTCAAATTTAAATTGCCTAATTTTCAAAATTTTCAATTTAAAGTTTGTGCCAGGACTTATGGGCATATTCCACTGTGTCATCCTAACAATAACACTAACATCAACACTACAGAAACATCCCCTACCTTGCTACTAAATGAATACTTACACAGAAATATATATATATATATATCGTATATATACAAATATATTATGTATCCTACCTTGCTAGCTGCCCCTCCATGAATCACAGATTTTACAAAAATTCCCAGGTCCCGCGTGCCTCTGTCAGTTGTCATAGTTTTGCCCTTGACACTGACCCCCAGGCCAGCTGAGCCTGACTCGGACAGGGGAATGTCCAGGCGAAGGATTTCCTTGTTCCGATTGGCCGTCAGCAGTCCATCGGTGTCCCCAGATTTTTCTGGTGGCTGTAAGACAGGACGGGTTTCTGAGACGGAATCGTCTCGCTGAAATCGGGAGGGCCCAGTGAGTGCACAACATTAATACACACGCCAATCAAAACTCTAGAGGGGCTCCAAATGCCTTCAAATTTTTCTTTTAAAAGCTCAAAACATTTATCTTCAGCAAAATGCTTTATTAAAATTAAAAAGAAATTGAAAATAAGTCCATATTTTGATATTTCAGCAAAATCGTTAGATCTTTATATAATTTTGTGAATATTCCACATTTGGAGCCATTTCTAACAATACACATGATTATACATTGTCAGTACGGATGCAATCAGTGTGTGCTCTTTATTTTAGTCAATGCTTCAAATGAGTCAAATAAAATCATCAACTTGTTTTGCTGGACAAAAACAATTTAGTGAAGAAAAGACAAGAAAGAAAAAAAAATATTATTTAGATCTACACTATTTAGATCTACAATTAACTTGTTACAAATATTACACAAAAGAGGACAAAAGTTTATTGATATTAAACATGAGGTTTAGTTTGACACACTGATTTTAGCACAGTCAAGACCCATGTATGAATCAATCCTAGACCCTTGGCATGGCATACTTGAAACCAATTTTCAAATAATTCTATACCTCCAAATTCATGTATCCCCCTTCCCCTATCCAAACCTAAATACCAATTAATCTACCTCCCAACCTTATACACCTACCAACATACCCTAAAACCTACCACATCAAATTTTGCTATACATTTTTTTTTCATTTTTATTGAAATAAAAAATATATACAGTAGATCAACAAAATTTAAAATAATAATCTTCCAGGATTTTCAGAATTTATATCAAGATTCCCTCTTCCTAATCCCCTTTCATTTCCCTCGCTCCATGAAATTCATACATGGGTCTTGACAACTCATTCTTCTACTTTCAATCTCTACTGGTACAATTATCTAGCAAGACATCTATGTCATATAAAGACACTAAATTTACTACAACATATAGTATCTATGAAACATAGAAAATAAGATATTTCTTGATCATTAAACCATAGTGACAGAGAATAATATGAGAGAAAGAGAGAGAAATAAAAAACAGTTTTGTTCATAGCATAACATAATGTAGACAATTGAGATACAGACTATGGAAACCAGCCTTATTTTTGTCACAATACAAGACTGTATCAAACAAGATATCTGTGAGCCAGTGCTCACTAGTAATATCCCCGCTCTGATGTGAATATTATGCAAAATAAGCAAAGTCGACATTTAACACGAAATTGATATCCGATTGGTACAAAAATAGATCCCAACGTATGGCATGCCTGAACAAATAGTGTGTTAAAATTTCAAGCATCTGCTATAAATAGTTGCAGAGAAATCTTTGACGAAAATTTGTTTGAAAATTAAGGCTAAAAATAAACAAAGTCGTCATTTAACAGGAAGCTGACGTCCGATTGGTACAAAATTATATTCCACCATATGGCATGCCTAAACAAATAGTGTGTTAAAATTTCAAGCATCTGCAATAAACAGTTGCTGAGAAATCTTTGACAAAAATTTGTTTGTAAATTAAGGCTAAAAATTAACAAAGTCGTCATTTAACAGGAAGTTGAAGTCCAATTGGTACAAAATTAGATCCCACCATATGACATGTCTAAACAAAGAGTGCGTTAAAATTTCAAGCATCTGCGATAAATAGTTGCTGAGAAAAATGTGACAGAAATTTTTGTTATGGACAGACAGACAGAAGGACGAACAGACAGACACACAAGGGTAAAACAGTATACCCCCTTCTCTTCGGAGCAGGGGTATAATCATGAAATTTGAGAGAGAGAGAGAGAGAGAGAGAGAGAGAGAGAGAGAGAGAGCGAGAGAGAAAGAGAGCACAAATGACGGAAGATTTACTCATTATTAATAGACAGTTTTCGCTATATAGATAGTAAGAAAAATAATCAAATCTAAAGCTAAATATTTAAAGAAAAGATTGTGTATCATAAATGATTAAAAGTAACAAAGCTCATTACTTTGAGAATATACATAAAGAACACACTATCTCTTAATATTGAGACCAGAAAGGAAGAAACTTATGCAATATTACCTCTGCAGACAGAATAGCAATTCAGACCACAGAAAAAAATTGCCTTACTCCCAGGGCCAGCCTCACAGATGCAAATATATTATGAAATATGCCTATTTATCATGCAATAAATTGAAAATTAAATTGGTTCACTGTCTATGTTTTGCCTTGGTCTAAAATGACTTTATGTCAATGGATAAAAAGCTTCACATTTTTGCTGTCTTTATATGTGTATATTAAGTAGTATATATATTATGTACAAAAGGTTTAGGTCTTTGACAAAAAAAAAGTCTCAGAAAATTGTTGGGCTATTAAAGTTCATATAAGCCTCTCCTTTTATGGAATTAACTCAATTAAACACCCCAACAAATTTACATAGACAGTCATTAACAAACCAAAATGTTATAGTGAGAGTATGAAATTCTGGCCATGGATTTCTGTGAGCAACCAAAATAGGTGATAATTGAATAGATAAGATAGTGATATAAATGTAAATTAGCCACTCAAAAGAAGACTATTATAAGAATGTTAATTAGCCAATCAGACGTTAAGATTCACACAGACAGAAGCACACATCACTGGGATCCCAGGCAAAGAGGACCAGTCTATAAAAACATCTATATCGACCAATCAGAAAAAAGAGCATTTACATGTGAAGGTATAGGAGAGATCTCCACAACATTAATCATTCATTACAGGCTTAGAGCAAGCAAAATGGAAAGTCAATTTAACATAAGTCTCTCTACTTTGATATCATATTTATAAGAAAACTCTGATTTTGCTAAACATTACAAAGCTCTACATTAGAGAAAATTATAACTTTGCTTATTGACACAAGTATTAAAACTTCTACAGATTAGAGCCTTGACAATCTTATCTTGCTAATCAAGTTTACACATACCTAATTTTTTAACAGTAAGGTGTTAATTAAGTGAAAGGTATCTCTATATGATTATTTAACTTTTCTATATTTCACAAAATACTGACCACGGTATCCCACAATTCCACCTGATCATATGGTCACTATGACAACTATTGACCTACCAGCTCTCTTGGCACCTGGAACTTTTCGTCGATCACTTCCTGCCTGGAGATAACCAGTCGAACGGAACTTCCCATGGGAGCGTTCCGGAGCAGGGACACGACGTCAGCCTGGGTCTTACCAGTCAGGTCCTCTCCATTAACCTAAAAATACCACAGTCAGACATACTCCATTACAGCAAAACACGGTTAAAAGTTAATTTAGTAAATGTTGTTCAATTGATTCAAAAGAGATGCATTTGTTATTTTCACCTTAAAATGGAAGGGTATATGATAAATTTATCATCATAACAGTAACTTGATCCGAAAAGCCAGATTACTTCTTGTTTCCGGTGGTGGATCATCATCAAACTTGAAGTTTCTCGTCTTGTTTGATCTGATAATCTGCACCTAGCAACTCGACGTGATCCAACTATTCAAATCAAGTTACTGTTATGATAATATAAATAAATCAATGAGAGAAATAACAGAGAGTTTGACTACAACCCTGAGTGGTTGACTCTCGGTCAGTTATCCTACCTCCAACAGTCTGTCTCCCGCCTTTAACCTGCCGTCTGTGATGGCTGCCCCTCGGGGCAGGATGTTCTTAATATAGATCGGGGAATCCCCTCCTGCCGGGTTATCCCTGGTGGTCACACTGAAACCGAGGCTAACTGGACCTACAACACAGACACAGATTGATATAAATAGGTTAGTGACCAACCATTACTCTCGTTATTCACTTTATTACTGCTATTTCAACCAAGTTAATCAGTGCATCCTCAATGGTTTCATACTACATTGTATTACTTTTGTTACATTACAACATTTACTTTAATTTTTTGCCAAGAAGAATTTAACATGGGGTACAACATAATCACTTCAAAATCAATTTTAATCAAATTTAAAATTTCAATAAAAATTGAGTAATTTTTTTTCATTGATATTGTGCTGAGGCAGATACAGTGGAGCACAGTTAAAAGCAAACATAAAACGAATTTAGGCATACAGTCAAGTCAGTTTCAATCCATCAATCTTCAAATTGAATTATATAAAATCATCAGATATGATGAACAACATTTATATCTATAAACAAAATAGCTTGTCCCTGGTGCTATGCCATTACTGTATTACTGGATAATCACCTTTGACTAATGTGATCTCCATCTTCTTGCCGATTTTCTTAGTGTTGGTGGGGGCCACCAGTTTGTTGCGTTCCTTGGTCACGTTGCCCGTTGATAGAGTCGTGTCCGGATTCCGGGTTGGGATGGCAGGGGGGACCTTCTTTGTGGGTGAGGTTGGTTTGGCAGGTATTGCTGGCTTAATGGGGGACGGGATAGTTCCTTCTATACTGCTACTGCTGCAGAAAAAACACACAATAATTATCTTAATATATGAATGGCAAAAGCAAATAGAAACTGAACAAGATTTTATAACATTACTTTTGTTAATTTTTTTTATTCTTCAATAAATCGTCGACCCCTGGTTACTGACCACTCACCTACTGTTCTGTACAGACACTATAGGGGTACTGGTCTGTTCCGGACCAGTCGGACTGGATAAGTCGGATTCATTCAATCGTGGTGGGGGCAGGGTGAGAGGGGAGGGTTTGGCTGGGGTGTGGTTCTTGGGTTTTGGCATTATGGGGGGTGGGGGTTGTTTGGGAAGAGGGGGAGGGGCTTGTTTTTTGATGATTCTCAGTCGTATGTTGTTGTCCTTCATGGCTGAGCGGAAAATGTCTTGGGCTCTACAACAAACAGAAAAAAAATACATTCACAAAAAAACCAGACAGATATCATTAAACTCTCAATCATACAACAAACAGTAAAAATACAGCATCATAAAACAAACACAGAAAAAATAATCTGCCAACGTAATTATACCTCATTATCTCATTTCGATTTTTATTCCCCTTCTTTTCTAAGAAGGTCTCCAGAGCAATCAGTTAATCACAGAGATATCAGTCAATTAACTAACATTTATTTCTAAAACAATTCTTAGAGAGCAGATTATTGGATTACTAGCACATAATTGTTTGGCTGCAGATCTGTAGCCTAACCTAATAGGAAAATTAAGATGGCCACAGCTGTAGAGCTACAGTTCCTTACATTTGAAAAACATGCCGGAGTGTTTGACTGATTAGCCTAGTAATTTAATAATTAGGAAATTGGATTAATCAGTCCAAAAATTGCACAAGTTTTTTATATGAGAGGAACTGTAACGTTATGGCATGTCAGCCCAAATTTTCCCATAGAGTAACAAATCTGCAGCTAATAATTGTTCTATTGTCAACTGTAGATTCCCTTGATCAAAATAAGAAAAGCTCTTACTTGGAGAATGTGACTCCCATGAGTGTCTGTCCATTGATCTCAATGATGCGGTCATTTTCTCGTAGTCTGCCATCTTTAAACACCCTCCCTCCTTCCTCTACACCTTGCACCAGCAGCCCAAGTTCTCTGTTAAAGCAAAATCAAACACCTCATTAAGGACTACTGACAAACTTTTAGTCAAAACAAGTACAATCAAACCAGAATCAAACAGCATTTCTATCAAATGGTCACAACATTATTGTGGAGTCTTGAAGACCCTTTGATACGCATACATCAATTCTTTAATAAGACATCCACAACATCATATTAAGACCAGCAAAAAATTCAGAAAATTTCATGACATTCACAAGAACTTTGTCATCGCAAATATTTCTCGGCAGTCCTCCTAAGTCTCAAATATTTATTTGAGATTATTAATATAGATTTGGTACAGCAAATAAGTTGTTTGGAAACTAGTTTATCACTGGTAAATGGTGAAAAAAGTAGCTGCAAATAGCAAAATAAGAGTTTTATTCTTAAATAAATCTTGGAGATTTAGTTACAAAAAATAAGTTGTCACGAGCTAGCTTATCACAGGTAAATAGCAAAAAAAAACCCCATTACAACTATATTAGTTGGATCACAGTAGTCACAGTAGTGTTACAGTAGGTGGTACTCACTTTCCCGAGTCGTCGTAGTCTGGCACCACATGGATCCCAAGGGGACCACCATCATTAGGCAGATGGATCAAAATGCCACTGTGTAACAAAAACATATCAATAGAGATGTCAAATCAATTAATTCAAATGGAGCATTGCTAATGCTACTTAATACGTACAGTAAAACACAGATACAGCAACACGCTTATAATGAATTCAAGCTTAGAGTCAAAATAGTTTCATTAATCCCCAAGTTTTAAAATGTATCTATAGTTTTTTTTTTTTATTTATAACTAATCAAAATTGGTCGCCCTAGGACTTTGTTATGACCATGTTTTACTGTAACAGTAATTCTCTTCTTTATGATTTTGTTTCTAAATGTTAAAAGTAACAAAGAAATGTATGGTACAGTCTGACTTACATTTACACCTGGCCATCTTATTTACCGGTACTCACAATAACCCATACATCTTAGCAGAAAGGCCAGGAAATGAAGTAACATTAACCTTATTTCAGAAACATTTAATATTTTCTCTGTACATACTCTGACATAATATTAAATCAATTGTTTACCATTTTCCCCATTAATGCAACAACTAACATATGATGCAGTATAAGCAATATAACCCCCGTCTATCCGAGTACATACCTGTGCATGTGGTGTTCCACTCTTGAGTCGGTGCCTGGTTCTGTACTGACTCCACCCACTGGTTCACGTCTCTCCATCTAAAAAACAAAGTCATTACATCACAAACAATCCATCCCTACGCTTTTAAACCTTACATAATACAATTCCTTTTGATCCACTCATTTTTAGATCCCCTTCTCCTGTGACTTCAACCAATTCCTTAAATCCTCTCCCATGTCCCTACTATAGAATAATTAAGTTTCATGGGGGGGGGGGGCAATCTTTGTAGATTCACTGGATTCCACACTTTACAAAAGTTATGTCCCTTTGCTGCCATCTATAGGGGAAAAAACCAGATTTCTCACAGTAGCCTTTGTAGTTTAGGGGTTTGTAACTTTGTCATTTACATTAAAATCTGTTCCCTCCTTGTATTTCAATTGCCCCAGTATGGGACTACCCACAAACTGAAGTAATAGTTTTAACAGTTTTAATAGCTTTAAAAAGAGATTTCATCACAGGACACCCAAATATTTGATTGCATTAAGATATGGAGGGTAATCGTGTTCAAAAATCCAGTCATGTAAACTTGTAAATTCGAATATGCAATCGTGTTGGTGTGTGAGCCTGAGTATGAATGTGTGTAATTCTGATCATGTAATCTATAAAACTCGGACATAACCACTCTAAAGTTGACTTGTAATCTATAAAACTCGGACATAAGCACTCTAAAGTTGACTCCGCAGACCTTCATGGTAATTCTTCCTACAGATGTACATTTGCAACTTTAAAATGCTGTTTGTTATTTACATGTAACCTGTCACTATAATACACATTTTCCACCGGTAATCTCTGCATTTTCTCCCCGTTTTCTAAAATAGCACAGTTGACATCACAAATCAACAAATGTAAAGTCTACACGTTTGACATGACCATATATGGAAACAGTGACGTCACAGATAGCTGCAGGAAAGGGCCTGTCGTAATCGCCGGAATGGGCAGAGAATAAACAATAAATATTACATAATATCATATTATCTCTGGATAACAACGTTTTTTAGGAAGTACGATTTTTCGAAAAATAGATTATGAGCTCGGTATCCATTATATCAAGAGAATCCATAAAAGATGCGAGTGAATAATGCAATCGACATCAGATATCTTATATCTGGAAAATCATGGTCTCTTTGAACGCATACCCCCCCCCCCCACCCACCCACCCCCGAAGAAGAAAAAAATCACGGTTAATGGCCTGCTGGTTAATTAAAAAAATGGGTTATCAATAAGAAAAAACTAGTATCTGAAAACAGTAGTTTTAAGATTTTGATTTAGATGTGATATGAGTAGCGGCACCCCCCTTTAAAATGAACCCAAAAAAATTCAAAATATAAGGTTAACTGTCGTGAAATTAAAATTAAAATGTGTAAAAATTACAACAAAAATATTTCATTTCGTCGGTAATATATAGAAAAAGAAGGTAAAAATTAATTGGCAAAAATGTTTTGATTTCGGGTAATAATTACGGGATATAAGTACGGCGTCCTGAATGTCGGTTCAATCCAGACACACTCAGTGAAGTTAGTTAATCAAAAATTTTCTAGAAAGCTTTCCAGCCACTTGTAAACATGTATTCATTACCATAAAGCAGCTGCTTAGCTTTGTAAAATTACTGTCATTACAGTATATATTTTATAATTACTGAGTAAAACTTTATCAGTTCATATAGGATTAAATCTATTTAACCCACCCGTTCCTTAATTTCAGAAATTCGATTTTCGAAGTAAAAATATAATGATAAAAACATAAACATACTAGTATCCCTTTTTTATTTCTTCAAAACCTTTCAATTTTTGACAACATTTTTACTTTAACTAATGATTATAAAAAAAAAGTTTTATAACAGCTACAGATTGTTTATTATATATCATGCACTTGCACAACAAAGTCATTTTGATATTTGAAAAAAATATATAGATACATACATTTTTCCGAAAAATTACCAAATTTCTTTGCAAGTCGTTTAATTCAAAATAAATGAGGGATATAAAATTCACTCTCAAAATCCTTAGCATTGTGGTAAGCAACGAAGCTACATGAGCCTTACGGCGGTCTTCAAACCCCATGCCGCACAAAATATATTCACCCCTAAGAAATTTCTTGAGCCCTAGCTCTCATTTCCAAGAAAAAGTTCATGTTCAACTTAAATTTTCCAATTTGAATTAGATTTCAAATTATTTAAGTGATATTAGAATGGATATTGAGCATTTCTTTTTTAGTGAAAGTTAACCCTTATCGTATGATACATGACCCAATGTCCACGGGAATTATATATAACAAAAACCAGCGCATTCGTCACACCGTCACCCATTTTTACAAACATTTGCCTCTTCTTGTTTGTTAGAGTTTCAGTCATACCTCTACACCTTTTTTTTTCAAAATAATATTCTCGATCCAAAGAAAATATTATCTTTCATTAGAACAGTGTAACTGAATTTTATAAATGATTATTTTAGTCAATTCCGGCGATTATGGCATGCCTTTTCCCGCAGCAAGGCATTTGCCATATAAGGTCATGTCAAAATTCGACAAACTTGTAGACTTTACATTTGTCAATTTGTAACAAGTCAAATGTGCTTTATCCGGAGATGAAGATATAAATGCAGAAACTATGGATTGAAAATGTGCAAAGTTGAATGTTAAATTAACTAACAAAAACAAGCAAGCTGCAAAATGTGCATGTGCGAAGGAACTGAGTCAAATCTTAAAGTGTTTATGCCCGAGTGTTTATAGGTTAAACGATCAGAATTAAACACATTCATACTCAGGCTCACACACCAACATGACTGCATATTTGAATTTACAATTTTACAGGTCTGGATTTTTGAACACGATTACCCTCCATATTAAGAAGGGGAATTCTGATTTTTTTCCTTTTGACCTTTGAGTTGGCAACTCAATCCACTTTCTACCAAATGTGGATTGATCTATTACAGGCTCTTAGGGATGTTATTTTGTAGGTTAAATTGAGTGATGAATGATTTAATACTGCTTTTCCCCAATTCGTTGAGGAAATGAATTTGTAGGCAAGGAGACCAACGAAAAATTCAACCACTACCAGTTCTAACATTTCACCAGTATTTACCGGATGTATCGGGCCTTCCATCCGCTCCTGCTGTCTCTCCTGAGCCTCCAGCCATTTGTACATGTCCGGACGGTTGCCTAGCGACTGTCGCCATGTGTCCCGAGAAAATCGGCTAATCGGAGCCTTCCCCTTGTCACCAGATGGTGCCATTTCTTTCTCCACTTCCAAGTCCTCTGAATCCGATGGCTCTTCCACCTGCAAAATTGATATATAAACGAAGCATTACAACATTTTCTACACATAAAGAATTATATTACATGTATAACTGGTTTTTTCTGAGGAGTGCTATTTTTTGGTAAAATATAAAATGTAGAAAGTTTGCACACACAGAAAATAAAGTTAACTGTAAATGAATTTCTGAAGATGGTCTGGACATGGTACAAAAAAAAAAAAATTGAGTTTTTCTAGATTATTATTCAGATTAATTCATAATTTTCCTAAATTCTGATATTTCATACAATAAAAAATTAATGATATTTGACATCAGTGAAATGATATGGGTTAATATGTTACATGTTCCAGCATATAAAAATTACCTTGTATTTAAAAATGATTAAATTCCATATCTGATTATAATATTTGTAATAAATATATCTGTAGTAAATACCATTCAACACAAATACCCCTGCAACCAAATATTGTAAAATCTCTGTTTACTATTGATACACTGGTTGAACCAGTTTCCATGGTGTCTGATATTTTACTCCCAATATTGAAGGAGTGAAACTTATGACAGTAGCTCTATGATCCAAACTGTCTGACTGTTGTCATTAGATAAAATGTCTCATGAATATATACTGATAATACTAAGAATGGGACTATAAGCCAATTCAATAAGACATACCAAGATATTTCACCCTATGATTATGAATTCTAGATATATACATTGCAGCATGGTATGCAAAAAATACACAAAAAACCTTATTAATAATATCAACATTTGTTTATAACATATATATACATGACTGTATTTGGTGATGAAAACTGTCTATTTCCATGAAAATTTTATGTTTCTAGTAATTTGAATATATAAACAAGGCAAATTATATGTGTCTAAGGGTTAGGGGTGATAGGTTCTGTTCCTTCTCCCCCACCCCCTATCCCCCTACCCCCATCAAACATAAAGTGTGTATAACAGTACCATACTAGTGGGGTAGTATCCACTGTCATCCAGTGGTACCCTTGATAGTACATGGACTCCTGATCCAAAGTCATCCATTATTCTGTCAATCTGTCTAATATCCTCACAATGACAGAAAGACATACAAAGTGCATGATGTAACTAAAGCACAGATTGTCATGTTGTCTTTCTAGATTCCTGCATTGCAGAGTCCTCCTTCTGCAGGATAAAAACTGTACCTATTCCGTCTTGATTACAAAACGTGAAGAATCCAGACGTATGATAGATCTGAGAACCAAATTCTGTTTTCTTCCACTAGGTCTGATTAAAATCTCAAATCAGGGAAAGTCATGAATTATATCCAACAATTGTTCTCTGTCAGATATTCAGAGTACCAGTAATTGAATTGCATAACTTGGCATGTATTCATTTGCATTGAACACATGCATTCAGTGCGATCAAATCTTTATTTAACAAGCCTCAAGATAACAATAATTTTTTCCAAAAACCACAAATCCTGATAGAACAACCTTTTAAATTCCACACATCCCGATAAATAAAATGAATCTGAATGGTCCCCGCCTCCATTGATTGTGGAATTGTTTGGGAGAACCCTGATGTTGACGTAACATGGGTATAGGGAGAACACAGACTGTGAAATCAGTGCAGTGTGTCACTGCCCTCCATTGTATTCCAAACAATCAAAATCTGGATTCACTGTGAACAGCAGAAGTGATCTTTGTTGCAATATTTTAAAATCCAAACAAAATAAACAACAGGTTTGAGTACACTTTTGTTACACGCTTCCTGCTTGGAAACTTTCCAAGGTACTACATTCAAAATGTTCTTCACTATTTTTACACAGTTACTTCCCTTGTTATGCCGTACTTCAACAAAACAACATATATTCAGGTGGACTTCCAGCAGTGTGACTTTCCAAACTATATTCCATTAGAATAAGAACCAAAGGTTTTCTAGAATGAATTCTTCAATATTTCTTTAATATTTCTTCACTATTTCTCCATGCATGTACGTATTGACTTCCTACATGTCATTTCATAACAAATCTTGTAGACACTCCTTTACTCTTCCTTCAGTGTGACTTCTGGTTTTCAGTACTATAGGTACTATTCCCTTTAATAACACCGAATGGTTCCACTACTGTTCCATCCACACAGAACTAGTGCAAATAAGAGTGAGAGCTGGCACAGATCCTACACAGACTGTGGCACTGTGAACAAAGTCCGTCCACCTCAGTGCCAAAAAAACAAAACGTCAGATATTTAAACCCGTGCACCGAGTGTTTTAATTCAATCAAGTTCTCTTTGCTTTTCCTTAACCTTTCTAACTAATGATCTTTAAGATAGAATCTATTTACTACACAGTCAAATACGAGGAGGCTACACCTTTATAATTAAAAGATGGATAAGTGAATAACTAGAAATCCGACCAAATGTATGTGAAATTTCCCTATCTCTGGCATGAATTTGTGCACATATATATAATTTCTACCAGAGCATATGCATCTTCAATTAAATAGAAGTATTCAAAAATGATACAAGCAATCCAACACCTGCTTCCATAGATCTTTTTAACATATGCTTGATGTTTGTATGTCAGTAATCCACGATTCATGTTTTGTCTCATAATATACACTCTTGCGTATATTTTTTTCTGAATTTCATCCAAATAATTTTTGTCCTCATGCATTTACCATTTTACGCTTACATGCAAAAAAAGGTCAAGAAAGGACCAGATTTTTGTCTGTGGATAAGAATTATATCCACACATCACAAATCAGAAGAAACTCTTTTCTCCACATTTGCTGAATTGTTCACTGGATAGTAAAATCCATGTGATAAGTATGATATCACACTCTTCATAACTTAATAATGATAAGCCAATTATGCTAAAATGCAAAACCCATATGAAAATCAGATTCTTTAGCAACTCAGGGAAAATTCGATCAGTTCAACATAACATATTTAGTTAGAAAAATCTGTGTAAAAATGCAATGTGTTTATATATTCCAGCTCCTTAATATAAAAGTATGATATACAAAGAAAGATGATTGTTCTTCCAACCTCTAAAAGAAATACCCATGAGAAGAAATAACACCATTCTAATTAGTACATGTACATCTTTACCGCCTACAGTGTATATAATACAGTATAGAGGGTGTTGTATGAATATGTGAGTTAATGATTCAGTAGGGGGAGTTATAATTCTGATAAAGTTCTCTTTTACTTTACCACTGAAATCAGTGTGAGAGTGGACAGCTGCAAAAGTCAGTTTATAGTGATCATAATTGTAATCATTACCAATAAAATATTTACTTTCACTTTCTGCATGCAGACTCTTGAAAGCTTTTATATTTTTTAAGTTTACTTCAACAATTCTTTCAAATTTTCAATAGTTAAATACTTTTTGCTTTTCAAGATCTTTAAATGATATTTTCTTAAACTGGTCAATATTTCTGCACTGTTTTGCCTTTGCACAGCTTATCATTTTACTTTTCATTTACTTTTTCTTTACTCTCAGTTTTTCTTTGCTTTCATTTTACCTTACTTTTACTTTTCACTTAACTTCATCTTTACTTTACTTCACAGACTTACTGCTTTGATGTCTTTTTTATATGGTTTATCCCCATCCAGGATGTTGAGTGCCGGCTCACTCCCATGTCTGACTGTCAAAAGGGACCCTGCCAAAACATAACAGAAATCATATCATCATGATCAACACAACAATATTATATATATAAACAACCCCCCCCCCCCCCCCCCCCCAATTCTTGATTGTGTTACCTGAAATATTTTTCTAACAAACTCTTTCAGGAAACAAAATTCTTTTTTAGTAACACTCTAGACTATGAATAGATTCTTCCAGTGTTAAATTCCTTTGTGTCAAATTGTACATGCCTATTATTTCTTACATGCACTTAAAACTTTTATTTCTGATTATAATATAGATTTGTGAGGGTACTGACCATGTGTTTCGATGTCCTTAGAGGTGACTACCACATCATGTTCATTGCTGGGCTGGTACACAGAGATGGTTTTGGAGGAAGGGAATGGACTGTTGCTCTCTCCGCTCCCCTGGAAGATGTCCGGACTGGCTGTTCCGGCAGAGCTCTGGCTCGCCCCATCACCATTGTGTGGCTGATATGTTTGACCCCCCTGTTCCTCGTAATCTGCTATCAGCTGTTAATTAAAACAAAAGGTTTGAACATAAAACATTAAAGAGATCACCAACTCTTCATTAGAATGTATCAGTAGCTTAATTAAGCTTTGACCAGAGACATTCTTCATCAGAGAGAACAGTAAATTAAAAGCTGAAAAATAATGAATCATCAATTCTGTTACTTGTTTTTAATCTTATTTATTCATTTTAATTTGAAAGTTGTTATTCCAATATATGTTCACATTATTTGTCTTTTCCGATTTTTAAATGAAGATTCATTATCTGAAAAAATTCACACAGTTAAAATCTGGATCTGCATGATTGATGAAGGAACATATATTTTTATGTACAAACAGGAAGGTAATGCAGCAGACGTGTAGAATATTTGTCAAGACTTGGAGGATGTTTTCACATAGATTACAAAGTTCCTGGGGATGAATCTTATAGTTCATGAAATGTATTGTTAATTTAAAAAAAATATAAAATCTCCCCTTCACACATGCATATCCTTCATTTTCATAATAAAAACAACATTTAATGGGTGTGAAATGTTAACCTGTTCTCGGTCATCTACGACATCATTAAGTTGATCGTCAGGGTCTAAGATTCCACCATCGTTGATGGTACGTAGATTGTGAACTGACACCCAGTGATCGTTGGACTAAAATGAAAAAAAAGAAAAACCATTAGATTTAATATATGACAAAAATGCCTGATTACAAATGTATTGATAATTTGTCAATACTTTTACAAAGTGCTTTTTATGTAAAAATGTAAACTTTAGCCTCTAACATTAAAACAGGGAAATCTGAATGTTTTACTAATGTGTAATATGTTAATTTCCCTGCAATATGACTGACCGTTCTTGAAGTAATGGAAACTATACTGTCATGCATGGGCTGCCAATTAATGGCAGGTCTGAATTATCTTTTACTTAGTTCTCAAGGAGCGACTGGTATTTCATTCTTTAGATTACATTCACAACATTGAGACCCACAGCACTGCTTATAGTAAAGAGTTTGACATTCCTTCATAATCATTCTCATTTCTTGATATCAAAACATTTTATCGGCTGCCAGCTCTAATTTGAACATTTTTAATCTCGACTCAAAACAAGCAGTTTAATTCGAGAGTCACTTATGTACATGTACCTGTAACTTTTTTCTCAGCTGCGATAAAATTACCTGGACTGAACTGGGTCAGAGACTAACAAATTAACACAGGTGTTCCTGACTGAATCAGGTCAAAGGTAAATCTACCTGTATATATACACAACAGCTGATACACGTAACAGACACTGTACACTGAACCTGTGTGCATACAGCGACATCATTCATCAATTCACTCACTTTTTTTATTCAGTCTGTCGTCTAGTAAGTGTCACTTTGCATATACACGTAATATTGATTTAAAGTCCAGCAAAAATAGAACTTGGTCATCTAAAGACAGACTTTAACATTATTAAAGATTGCTTTCACCATACATGTATCCTAAATTGTCCACTTCCTCATTTTACCTTTCTTTCTATCTATGAGATTATTATCATGTGAAACTCACAAATTCTCTCTCTCTCTCTCTCTCTCTCTCTTTCCATTCTGTTTCTGATTCTGTCCTTTTCTCTAAAGAAAAACAAAAAGGTCACCTGTAAA
>WFKH01002636.1:22624450-22637183 GCA_016163765.1 Magallana hongkongensis | reverse complement strand
TTGTGCATGATCTTACTCAAAAGGTAAAATTTATTAATAAGTGGTCAATTTGTAGAATTTACTTTGCTACATGTACTTGTTTATACATTTCATTCTGATCATAAAATGAATTTGTATAGCAAAATTGCAGTTAAGTTTTGTGTAATTATTTTATAGCAAAATTGCAGTTAAGATATGTGTATTCTTCTTATTTTTCTGATATTCTCTATACACTGAAGAAAATTAAAAGTTTTATACATATTCAAAATGTAACTTTTTATCAGAAGAATATATGATGCACAGGCACCTGACATCATATATTTTTCTCATAATAAAAAAAATACTCCGCTTACCTAATAAATGACAAGGTACCCATCCCCGCCATCTTGGATTTTTTTTAAACTGGCACATCAGCTGGAAGTTTTGCTTGAAACTCATCGGTAAAATTATTTTGCAATCCTCTACGTCTCCCGATCGGTCATTCAACATCTAAGCTTACAACCAATTCAACCAAAACGGTGCATTACACCTGTCATTAATAAAAATAACCACTTGATCTGCATCTACTGCCTTAGATATGCGATAAATGTCTAAAGGGTGGACGGAAGTTGTCACCAATATGTAAATGGGATTTCCCTGCAACGTGTGTTTGTTTCAATATTTCAAAATATATGCATTTATAAACATGTTTATATAAACTTTGTGTAACAAAAGTTATAATTGATTGTTTATAGTATCCCTTTTCTTAATTTTAACTCGTAACGTTATGTTGAACGAATTCAAAATTGACGCCTTTTGAATATACATCAGAGGCGAGTTCAACAGAGCGAGCTCTCGCGAGCGCTCGCCAAAATTCCCTATACCCCCAACACAAATTTTGGCGAGCGCTCGCGCGAGCGCTCTGTTGAACTCGCCTCTGTAGTGCTATATTTGGAAGGGATTACCCATATTATCACGCGATTTATGTCAACTTCCGTCCACCCTTTAGCTTTTTGTCGCAAATCAGCAGCAGTAGATGCAGAATGAGGAGATATTTTTAATAATAAACGATGTTATGGGCCGTATTGGTTGAATCAGCAGTAAGCTAAGATATTGAACTGTTGAATGACCGACCGGAAGGCGGAGATGATCGCAGAAAAATGTTACCGCTGAGTTATAGGCGAAAATTCACGGCGATGTGACAGTTTAAAAAAAATCCAAGATGGCGGGGATAGGTACCTTGTCAATTATTAGGTAAGCGGAGTATTTTTTTAATTATGAGAAAAATATATGACGTCAGGTGCCTGTGGCGCTTCCATCTAAATCAGTGCATGTATACTAGTATACTAATAATCATGACATTATCTCAAATTGCTGTTAAGAAATTATATAATTAATTTTAATACAAAACAAAAAGAATTTACCATTTACAAGATGGTGGCCCCTGATCACGCCCGGTCGGGTCTCCATCACGTGATATCCTGGGATATTTATAGCCACGCTGTGTTTAAGTGAGTCCTCGTAGCTGGGCGGAAGTTGGCTGGGGGCCTCGTAGGGAGGGGGGTTCTGTGGTTGGACCACTGAAAGCAAACACCAAAGTAAAATTTAAAAAAAAAATGGTTAATCATTAGCCAGTGGAATATTTATAAACTAATTTCTAAATGAAATCAGAATCAATTAGATTCTAATTACAGAAAAAGACGGTAACGGTGATTCACGCTTATAACGATGTCAATTTCATTCCCCGTATCATTTAACTGTAAAATAATCTTAGATCTATAAACAGTAAAACACTATTGAAACGCTTACAACGAATTCTCTCTTATATATAGAGGTGTCAATTTCATCATCTTAATAACGTACTATAACTTATTGGATATAACAAAATACAGTTAAGGTTATCTAAATTGTTCGCCCCTGCACTTTGCCATAAGCGTGTTTTACTGTAAGTGACGTATATGCATGGTCTCTAAAACAATTACAAAATTATGGTGGGTAACTTTGCACTCTCATTTTTAAGGATTACATTAGTACTAGTCTGATTACACACAAATATAGGCTTCCGTGAACTATGAAATTCATTTCCATACAAATAAAATATATACCCGGTATGAACTATCATGACAGTTTTGGCGGTACCTCGATGCG
Organism: Magallana hongkongensis; assembly: GCA_016163765.1. Lineage (NCBI taxonomy): Eukaryota > Metazoa > Mollusca > Bivalvia > Ostreida > Ostreidae > Magallana > Magallana hongkongensis. Next base: position 22,635,077 of record WFKH01002636.1, on the reverse strand, counting down.
CACTGAACAACCTTGGATCAAAGGTCAGTGGCTGATGTCCGATTGGAGAGTTTATAAAAATATTATAGAATTTCACCCACAATTCCGTTTCCTCATGGTGTTAAATCTAGATTGCGGAAGTGATTTCAAATAGAAATTATAAATCTTTTTTTAATCTACGTACTAAATGATAATTTGCAATGTACACAACTTTTAAGTCCAGATAGTATCCTAAATATTAGATAAACCAGTAGCCAGTCAAATATCCTGGTACAGCAACATTGTTTATTTTGTTAAAGGAAGTCTTTCATATCATTTAATTTGCTCAGTATGGATCAAACATTTGTTTCTGTATAATTTCTGAGGATAGTTTTTTCACTTATGGATAGTGCTTTAGTAATGATTAGAATTTTCGCACTTTTGTTTAAAGAATATAGCTTATTCTATACTAAATCAATTTTTGAATAATTCATTAATTTTTAGTACAAATATTAGATAAACACGATAGCCAGTCAAATGTAGGGGGAAGTTTGTCATATTATTATGTTTCGCTTAGATTGGATCAGATTTGTTCCTCTATTTTTTTAGGATAGTTTTCTCATCTGGTTTGTGCTTTAGTAATGATTTGAATTTTCGCACTTTTATTTCTTTGAATGTGTAAACGATACAGCATATTCTATACTAAAAGCAAATTAAAATTAATTATATTATAGTGCACCTTCACAAAACAAATAATAAAACATAAACTGAATTTATACTAATAAAGGAAAATGTAAGATTATTTCAACATGTTAAAAGTCAACCATAAGCATAATTCACTTTCGGTGTTAATTCCAGAGCGATATGACCTTTTTAATATATTAATTCGATCAGTGTCTACTATCTATTCAAGATATATTACTAAAGTCAGGTATTCTTTACACAAATGCGCTGAAAAATATAGTTCTGTTCATGATCAGCAGATACAACATTACAATAAATGTTTAGAATATCGATGTATATGTAATACGTGGAAGAAAACAAAATTAACGTAAAATTATTTTGAAAAAACACCCCACCCCAAGAAATGTAAATGTGAAGTATTCATATTCCTGCGCTAGCTGCCTCCTCAGTCTTTTTCACGAAAATATAGGTCATTCTTTGATTGACAATTTTTTCACTAATGAATATTGCTTATATTATTACAATAATTATATTACTTTCATGATTATTGTTCGTTAGTTATCACACAATCTCTTTTAATTATTTGTTGTGTATGAGTGTATGTTATTTCTTCTCTTTTTTTTATACGACGGAATGGTTAATACGCAACACCTGCACCATATTGTGTGCACTGTTTGCTAATGACGGGTGGCAGTATTTAATACGGACATGAAGAACTATATACGTCTGTTTCTTAACAAGTTCAGTGATTTTAACTTAAGAGATCGGCTGGGCACATTGAAAATTCAAGTAATTTAAAAGTCGAATATCTTGGATATGGGGTAACCCATATCCATGCATTCTTGTTATAACAAACATTGACACTATGAGATGAGACAAAACCGCGCATCTGTATTGAAGATAAGAACTTGCAAGTTATTGCTTGTGTGTTTTTTATGTTCTTCTTTTATAGAAAATAAAAAATGTTTTTCTTTAGAAAATAACCCAGAGGCTTGAACAAGTTCCGTAATCTTTAGATAGCGAGTTCACATTCAAATGATTTCAAATGATTTCTAAATTGGTTGTACATATCGCTAAGAGCGAACGATTTTATAAAAACGTTTACTTAACGAATTTGCACACAATGACATTTAGGTCACTAGTTTTCAGCCTGTGAGAGAGGTTAAACAATTTCACGCTTATTTCTACCTATCTCGGCAAACAAGCTGCAATCAATGTCACACAGACGCTTGCTATTCCGGACGATAGGTCGATAAGGTGTATTTACCTACTGCCAGTATGACTTGACATTATGCCAAATTAGGAATATAGTTTACCTTTAATACTTTTCGAGTATTAGACAGCTTAATTTTGTAGTGTTGGCCAAAACTTTTAAATTACCCTTAAAAGATTGTACTGTTATTAGTTTTCATCTTCATAACAGCAATACAAACAATTGGAGACACGTACATTAGTTTTCATTCAATCAAACATAATTCTCATTTCCTTCCGAAAATTCTTCGACTCCGTTTTGAAGAACAAGGCTGGTGTATTATAAAACACATTTTAACCGAGGCAGGGTAACTTAAAGTATACATAGTATTTATATATGCTATACTGCGGAGAACATCTGAAAGATGGCTACTGTTTAATAATTTGTTTGAGCCTCAAATGATACACTGTTCAAATAAACATCTTGATATATGAGTCTACTGTAAACTGCTATATTATACATGTACACAAGTTAAGTTTATTCTTGATGTTCAATTGCCCTAAATCAGAAATAACCTTTCCTGCCTTTTTTTTCCTTTTTTTATATTTTTTTTTTTGCATATTTTGTATTAAATGGGTGATTTCTTCTAAGAAACATTAAACGAAAACATATTTTCATCGATCACAAATGTGTCTCTTCAAAACTTATTGTTGACTGAAAATTTTGGATGTGTTTAAAACTTCACTCTGTTTCCCATAGGAACACCCCACAAATGCAGTTCTTTTTTGACACGTGACTTACCTGCTATTCTGCGCACGCGCGTCCTCCGTTTTGACCATTTGTGTTTGTAGTAAACAATTACCATAGTAATTAAAACTGTAATGAATAATCCCAGGGCCACCCTGCAAAAAGAGACATGGACGTTTGTGATTATAATCAAAACTTTTGTAAATTATACAGAAAATATCAGGAAATCTTTTAAATTATTTGTTCATTATTTTATACTACACAAATCATGGTGTGATTAAAAAAAACCCAAAAATTATAAAGCTAACACCAATGGCTACAAAAGTAGACTTTTCCTCAGTTTGAAATATTTAATTAAAAGAAAAAGGTGTCAGAAAGTTCTATTTATCGCAGTATCAACTATTAGGATGATCTTTAACATTATAAAGTGCATAAATCTTCATTTGATTCTCAAGACTGGTCACTGTTAGCAAACACTTGCTCTTCCCTGTATATCCAAACTGATTAAGAAGACTGGATGCTCAACAAATCACTCATCAAATCTACCTTAAATTTTACCTATGTTTTTTTAGCCATAAACTATATCATATAGTAAAGAAAAAATCCAAATATTTTTTGTTTAAAATTTGAGTATATTCTTATATCTTTATACAGAGCTCTTCATCTCAAGAAGATAAATATGGTCTAGAAATGGCCACGACCATCCAGCCCTCTTAAGTCGCCTGGAGGACAATCAGAATAAAGAAGCTGGTAGAAGGTTTGAATTTGATTAGACCGGTTTTTATCCTTATTCGATTCGCCCTAAACAACTTCGTTTTGCAATTTGTAAATATTGAAGCCTAATTTATGGTTTCCAGTAAATATCTCTGATGACGTATACTATTCTGGGGGAGGGGGTATATAGCCAACTTTAACGAAGCACTGAGACTTACCCTTACCCTTAAAAATTACATATTAAACGATTAACTGATAACAAAAAGAATGTTGCATGTTGCAATGCATATAGCAGATAATTAAACTTCCAAAAAGGAACGGAAAATTGTTTGAGTTCGAAAATAAGAAATTGGATACCTATCCTGAGTAATATTGGACTATTTCTCAAATAGTTTAAATCATGATCTCTTTTATATTGCTACTTTGTAAGGGGTTTAGTGCGACGTGAAAAGAAACCTTGATTTTGATATTGAATGCCTTTGATTATTAGTGATTGTATTACAAGGACATTGAAATCTATCTGAAGAACAAATCAAACAGCCATTAGTCAAAGTCTACTCAACAATCGGCGCTTCCCCGTTGTCTGTTTGAGTTTCAGCATGTCCCATTCTACAGGGATCTCATTTCTATGGCGGATGGATATCTAGTTACCTGCGGACTTTAATCATCCGCGTATAAATAGAAACTAAGCAAATATTTCTTCAACGTATAATGTGTTTTTGGCTGTGAATAGAACAAGCTAAGAGGTGTTTTATGTTATAGATTTTAGGACATGTTTGAAGAATAGCATTGGGTATATACACTCATTCCACTGTCAGTATCTCGATAAGGTTTTTTTTTGTGTTGAACCGAAAATTAAATATGTTTAACGGGTTTGAGTGTGTACTCGCACACCTTTGTAGCTATTCTGTCACCAAAACAACCTTTCTCTACGACTATATACTGGTATTTTGGTAACAATGTATTGTCTTTAGTACCAATTTAACGAATAAACATTGGAGTTGGCAGCCCTAGTTGCGAAGTTCGTGCACTATTATTCATTCAGGCAAATTGATTTATTTTATTCAGCAAAGTAGTATGACTGAATTAGGCAGTTCTAACGAGAATGGATAAAAAAAATAATCTAAAACTCATATACTTTTGCATGAAAATAAGGTTAATCTTACCATTGTCATACTAATAATCTTGCTTTAAATGTTACATTGTTAATCCCCTTTTCATGTTACAAATTCTGAAAGCATTAATTGTCCAAATCTAGTAAGAAATTCTTTAAAGCGTCTAGTCTTCTTTAACCTTTTACAACTGATTGTACATGTTTAATAAAGTTTATACTTCTCTGTTTATTTCTAGTTACCTTTACCTGCTATATTGTTTTATTTGTATAAACTTAAAACATGTATCTTAAATCTTCCAGTGATTTGGTTTTGTGTTTTGAGTAAATTAATTATAAGATTTGAATTGAATGTTTTTTCCGATAATGACCCCGTAGAAACAATTCCCATAAATTATTTCATCCAACCGACATTATAAAAATTAAACAACCTATCAGTTATTCTGCATGACCTCTATATACATAAATAAATCAATCATTATCAAAATTCTTTACGATACAAAATCTATGTTCTCTGCTTGATTATCCGTGTTATGTATTTCATTGAGCATGTATAAAGGTATCTGAAAATTATTTTCTTGTATACGCTAGTAAAATACTTTGGAACTCATGCTCTTCTGCATCTGGCAGTCACCATTGCAATTGGTTATTGATGTTCATGTATACATGAACATATTTTACATGTATATTAAAAGATTTGTTGTACTATATATATTTGTAAATAGCATGCTCTCTATAAGTATGATGATTCTGAGATCATTGATAACAAAGGGTCAGTGGTTATCAATGGTCTTTCCCGTTTTTTGTCGCCTTCGGTCCTTGAATTCTGATTACGTGATAAAAGCACAATTAAGCTTAACTATACGTTATTGTAAGCTTTTGTTGCTGGATAACCCTATATATATTTCTCTCTATTTCAGCTTTTGACATACTAGCAAGTATTTGCTGAAAAGCTAATTTTTAGAACCGGGAGTGAAAAAGTAAAACCGGAAGTTGACTTACCAGACATACCAAAAGGTATACCAACAAGAGTCATTGCTCCCATCTTCATTGCACGCGTCTGCAGACTGTAAAGAGAATATATTCTATTATTTTATTGTAATCTCTCTCTCTCCCTCTCTCGAGATGTATACATGTCTATTGATTGAATAAAATTTCATTGAAGAAAAGAAGATGAAAATGGAAGAAGCTACAGAATAATCTCTCCATTTTACAAAGCCAGACTCTAACTTGAATTTTTCTAACATTGTTTTAATATTGATCTGCGACTGTAAAGAACGTCATTCTTTTAGACTTACAAACATTAAACAATGAAACATATATACACACTTTGTTCTGTGTTTGTCAATAGACCTCCACCTTATACCTTTCTATCAACAAGTTTGTCGTCAAGTTCACACCTTATAATATTTTCTGTACATGTTGACTCTAAGAACGACGGTCTATTAGATGTTTCAAATCTACACTCTGACGACGTCATAGGGTTAATTTAGATCATATTTTAATTGTAAACAAAGAAGAAAGTGTTGAAATGCCGTGGTACATGTATCCAGGTTTATTATTTAGCAACGTGGAATTGTATTGATAATTGATAATCCAACATGATGTATAGTCATATGAAGGCGTGCTGGGGGGGGGGGGGGGGGGGGTTCCTAGAGATAATAGTTTTTACTGAATTAATGTCAGTATTTATTAATTTTTGTTTGATTGGAAATGCCCAACAGTACACTGATACTATACTGTGACATGTAGTAAAATAGATTTGACTTATTACATTCAAGGGATCGGCCACGCGGCCAAGAATACAAATTGTTACTGAGTACAAACTGTTACTGAGTACAAACTGAGTGCATACTAAAAACCAATCCTTTAATATGTAGACTAGTTGTATACATATATATTTTTTATAATTTTAAGCTGTAGTGTCAGTATTTGTTTTTTATTTGATGTAATTTATTGTTTTGTATTGCCCTCTTGCTATATATTCAGTGGTACAACTGTCAGTTTCGTTCATTGGTCTATAAATGCAATTGCTCGAATCAAAATTTTATATTTAAAATTCAAGTATATTAAGTACACATGAAGTAAGAACATTGTAAGGTTCACTAAACGACTCTGTTTAATTACATAAATAAAGTCATATCTAATGAAATTTTTATGGCTTATTTGTACGTTTAAGACGGGTATATAAAATCACGTGTTCTTGAAAAATGGTGAAACTTATTGATATAAACAGCCTGATATATGGAAATTGCTAGATATATATCTTAATCCGTGCAAATCCAGGATTAGACAGAAATGAACAATAACAGGTAATGAAAGCCAGAGGGTAACAAAAGAACAAAATGGCATTGGTCTGAGGAATAAAGATCTTTACAATCCCTCATCCAGCAGCCACCTCGCAGTGATGATAAACAACAACAAAAGATCTCCAAACACATAACAACGACTTCTGTCGGCAACTGTTATAAATTCATTGTCTCTCAAAACGTATTGAAAACTTTTAAAATGAATGAATTAATCAAATACAAGCGATGTTATAGTTGCATGCAAATTGAACCCATTTGTTCTGTTTTAAATTCTTTATTTTGAGTTTAGGTTATTCAATCAATTGAAAATGCTTTTAAGATAAGGCATATTCTGTGCTTAAACTCTAGTACATAAATTTTTTAGGTCTAAAATGTCATTTATTACAAGTTTAAGGTATTTAAAAAACAACACCGTGAAATGTTGTTGTAAGTAGCTCTGATTTCTTTGAAACTTGAATTTCATCAACTCTGATCGGTTCAGGGGGTTAATTAAACAAAGAATGATGCGGAACTCTGGACCAGCCAACCAAAAAGTGGGTCATGTTGTAAGTAAATTAGATCACATTAGGTACTAGTATATAAGTAAAATCTATCGACTAAGAAGGTGCTCCCTAGCTAATAGCTAATAGCTAAATGTATTTAAGGTAGTCCTATACTCGGCACTAAATGGGCTCAATCATTAAAAGCTTAGCTTTAAATGATAGATATACGTTCAAGCAATACATATACATAAGAAAATATCTATGTTTACATGCTAGTTTTTTTGTTATCACCTCTCAGACAGGTGTACCCCCTTGCCAAAATTATTGACATTGATGAAATTTGCCAGACGTCCTTTTTTCCTAATATAATTACCAATTTTGAGGAAATTAGAACAGGATATACAAAATATAGTATAAACATTTATTTAAACCATATCTCATCAATATTTTTGCGCAAATTGTTGTAAGTAAGTACGCTTTATGGGCCTAATGTATCAAAATAGAATACAAAAAGCCCGATGCATGTATCGTGTTTGGTCATTTTTTTACTATTTTATGGACTCAAACCTAAATTCATGGTGTTTATTCTATAGAATAACATCTTAGAAAAAAGATATGGTAAAACAAAACATATGTTGACGGATTACTTTTCACGCTATAAGCTCTAAACCAAGTACAGCCTGAAGAAAAATTCCGTAAAAATCACATTTTGCTAGATTTCTGCTTAGATCTGTCAACAATGTTAGATATCATTTAAACATTAAATTAATTGACGATTGATTAAATTCGAAATAGCTTCTGTCTCTAAATTTAAACCTGTTTTAGTAAAAGAAAAAGAAAAATTCGGGGGGGGGGGGGGGGGGGCGTCAAAATAAAGGAAATATAAGCATATCCGAGATCCTGGTCAATCGGAAATTTCGTTTTTCATTTTACTTTAACAAAAATCGAGTTTCTCAACATAAAGCATTTCTATCTCTCATAATTACATACATTGCCGCTCTAACTGCTTATTATTGTTATTGTTTACAACAGCGATGTAGAGCAAAATCAATACCGGATATCTTAAACGCTATGTAAAAGTCGAACCAATATTGTAACATCCGTATTATGACGTAGTGCGATACTCGGACTACTTTAATACAATGAATTATTACATAAACATTTAAACATCAAGATTATTTTCAAATTTATAATCGTTTAATGGACAGTATATTTCCCTCTATCACTATAATCCTACAAGTAGAAATTTTTTTTATTCTTTTGATTCAATAAGCAACTTTGTTTATAATATTCATATGTATATAAAATGACAAGCTTTTTTCAGAACGTTATGATTGTATAAACTTGTACCATACTCATATTCTATATCAAGTGAAATCTATGTTTCTATATGACATTCAAATAAGACCTACTTTAAACATTTCACGCAAAAAGTGTGAATTACCGATTATAAAATGTTAAAAAATCTAATTAGAACGCTGACAATTAAACAAGAAACCCCCAAACCATTACCCGCTCGCCTGTAAATGTGCGCGCGTGAGAGGGGGGTAGGTAGAGGGCGCGTGCTGATGGCTACGTACGCAAATTCAGGTGGCAGAAAAGTTAGAATAGTTAACATTAATTGTGGTCACAGTCTCCATTTATTCTGATATTTTGTTTCTTTTGATAAACTGAGCTCATCTTACATTGATGGCGTCCGAGTAATATAATAATAAAAGGTGACCCCCCCCCCACCCACCCCCCCCCCCCCTCACCCCCACACACAGAATCCACGTCACGTTTGAAGGACCATTTAGTTTCATCTACCAAATTACAGTCGATATATTTCCCGAAAGATAAATATTATGCCTTAACGGTTCCATTTTCTGGTGTTTATGATGTTTTATTCATCCAGTTACGGAATTAATATTGACCACAGACTAGGCTCTGTGTGTTAACTCCTTCTAAATCTATTGATCAGAGGAAATATAACCCGTTATGAAGTGAGAGAGAAAAATTATGGGAAAGACACTCTGACAGACTTATAAAATGTATAATGTTTCGATGATTTGAAATACCTAAACTTCTTTTAAGTTGACATAGCCATTTTAACATCTATTCATAAATATCGTAATTTCTTTTTTTCGTTTATTGAACCTTGTTTAATTTGACTAGTTGAATTTAATTAATTCTCGATCAAGTTGACTTATTTCATATATTTTCATATTATATAACATATATATTTTGTTGAGTACGGGGGTAGAATTATCTATCAATTAAACTTAGCCCAAATTAAATGAAGAAATCTGAATTTAATCTTATGAATTTATTTTTCATATTTCAGTGAATTATCACAAAATACTATTTATCTTTATTGGTCTTTAACATATTTTATGCTCTCTCTCTCTCTCTCTTTCTCTCTCTCTCTCTCTCTCTCTCTCTCTCTCTCTCTCTCTCTCTCTCTCTCTCTCATCATAATACATGTATATATCACACAGTTGTAATTTTAAAGCAGTGTGTATTACCTTGCTGAAGATTGAGGAAAAAGTATGAGAGAGAGAGAGAGAGAGAGAGAGAGAGAGAGAGAGAGGGGGGGGGGACTTGGACACTTACCAGGAGATGGGGGTGAGAGAGGATCGCTAGTAAGACATAAACACACACATTTTCCATTCTATGAGGATGTCCTACTAGTTCGTTGTATTCTCGTAGGACGAACCATTTCCCCGACAGTCACTCATTGCTTCATAAAACACATTCACATTTGATGCACTGGTTCCGGTTATGAAATGGGGAGAGAAAAAAAAACACAACACCAACACACCCCAAGTTTTAAAAAGAATTACTGAATAAAAAAAAATTAATGATTTTAGAATTATAGAACCGGTTGTAAATCCTGCTGTCTCTCTGAACACGAATAACGAACGGATGGATTTCTTGTAATGGTCTTGGAATTAGGTATCCAATAGCGAATGGGGGACTTGCAGAGATAGGTATGAGTGAACTGTCTTTTAGGGTCCCATTTTTGTGTCCATGTGTACAGGGGAGAACTCGATCCAAAGCCTAGTCACGTTAAACTACCCGGGGTGCTCTCTGTGTACATAGCACTGTGCCGGAATAGGGCTTAATAAAATTCACTGCACGGAGAAATCAATAAAATTAAATGTACTTTCAATACCAACTATTTAAAAAACACCCGCATGTCGGCGCATGTTTAAAATCTAAACGTTAAAGAGGCTAGCTGTGTGGTTTTCCTGTGTAAGGATTATATATATTTACAGACACGATATTAAACTTTCTATAAGGGCCGGACTTGGAACATAGCCTTTCTTTCTTCTTTCTTTAAATGGCACGATTTTGGGATATAAATCTCTCCAAGCCACTAACTTTTCATTATTTCTTGGGTTTGGCAATTGCTTATTTATTTTCTTTCAGTTAACACCACCATATCTTA
>WFKH01002636.1:22614178-22624440 GCA_016163765.1 Magallana hongkongensis | reverse complement strand
CTGGATTGCCGTGGTAATTTTTAGATTTTATTGTATTTATTACCCTCATTAAGAAGGAGAGCTTAATTTTTATAAAAATACTGTAAAGCTAAAATATTAAGATTTTGTTTCTTTAGAAAATAATGTTTCTTGCTAAGAAAAACCACTTTTTTCTAAAATTTAAGGTAATCTGATGGGGGATTTGTTGACCATTCAGCCTCCTTCAGTGGATTATTTTTTTATTTGTTCTTGATAGAAGTGTGTGGTTTTTCTTCTATATAAAAGAGATATATCTCTTTAGATAAATGTCTTTTAAATTCGCATGACATCTCGTTTCTATGATTAAAAAGTTAAAGGGCTTGACGTATATACTATGTAAGTTTGTATGTACGTCACTCAATTCAGGTTCAAGTGGATCTAATAACAGTTGCATCTGTTTTTGATTGAAGATAAACAACAAAGGATTTTGTCCATATTAGGATTTAAACATATAAAATAGAAACAAAATTAAAACGGAAGCTAGGGTTGTTTTTGTTTTGTTAAAGGTTGATCTGTTTTATTTTCATTTTTGTTTTGTTTTTTAATGTACTATATAGTATAGATGTATATCAACCACAATTATGGGGGAAATTTGCTGTATATTTTACGCCATTGTTACCCCCCCCCCCCACCTCCCCTTATTTTTACTGCAGTTTGGCTCTTAAGTTTCATGAATGTCTTCTCTAGGGTTATTTCTTTAGGGAGATATCAGAATTCAAATTAACTAGTGTATATTCTTTACAAAACCTAAACCCTTAGTTCTTGAGATCTATACACAGATATATCGACTCAGTTAATCAAACAAATAATCTAAAAAAAAAAAAAAAAAAAAAAAAAAAAAAAAAAATTAATAAACTGCACTAAATGTTACATTTGTTACAATAATTTCCTTTCCATGTAATCAACAACAATCAATTTTAGTAACCCAAATCAAAATTGCAAAATATACATGTACTTTTACATGTTGTTGAACGAACTAATTAGATTTATTGAATTACAAAGTAAAAATTATATGTCTATATCAATTACGACCTCCAGTCCTATGAAGAACAAATACATGGACCACAGGAGTCTGAAGTTTTTTCAATAAAAGAGCTAAAATAAACAAAAATAGAACACCCTCTACTTAAAAAAAACATGCTTAAATAAACAGGCCAACCTAGCTTTCCAATTTCCGAATTGCAGGAGAAATTCTCCATGAAATACAGGCACGTAGCAACTGCTGTACCCCCCCCCCCCCCCCTTTTTTCTTTTTTTCTTGGAAACACATTTTCTAAAAATTTTCCTTTAGGAAAATGAATTTTGGCCACCCCTTTCTTTTTTGGACAGTGGAATTTAAACTTATTTAAACGCCTACCTCCACTGATTAGGACTCCATACTCCTGTGAATGGACACAACATCTTAGTGTACAATTTCTAGTACAAGGAAAATGATAGAAAGATTAGAGAACTATGTATGTTCTTACTTGCAAAATATTATCATTAGTACACAATAGAACTGAATCAGGAGGACAGCAAGTTACGTATGTTATGGGTTTCTGAAACCGACGAAAATGCGCCAAGAGCGATAACTCTTATCCTTAGTTCGATCGGATCTAATATATCAAATGGTGGGGCACTCAAACGTGAGGTGGTTCTTTGGTACTCAAATAATAAGCATTTTCAGGACAAAAAACTCAGTTTCGGTTGACCAAATTATGTATGCTACGAAGTGGGGGGGGGGGGGGGGTGATATTGCCTACATTCTGTCATCATAGAAAAATATTTTTCTCTATGTATACATCAAAAAGAATGCCGTTCAGTCTATATATTCATCGAAATCTTCCTCGAGGCAGCTCGCAATTTTTTACACCCCCCCCCCAATCATTTTAAGGGGCAATGGAGGGAGTGGGAGTTACATAGCAGCGCAAGGTTGGGCCTTTCTTTCACGGTATGATATAATAATGTATACACCGACTCTGAATTTGTTCACGTCGGGTGAAGGAAATCCGTCGTGGTGTATCGATTAACATTAAACACTGCCTGACACAGTACTGTAACAGGATAAGAAATGTACTTTGTATCTTCAAACTGATCTGATTTAATGGTAAAATTTGAAGAAATATTATTTTGTTATAATGTTTTCTCTTACATTTGCATCAATTAATTAGGTTCGATGAAAAAATCCAAGACATTCTTTTAAGGTAAATTCGGAATAAGAAATATCTTATGGAAGGTCAAGGTCAGAAACCACGAAACAGATTGATTCCTCTGAATGCAAAATAGGGAAATGATAAATTTAGACCAGAAAGTCGTGACAAAGTTCAATTTACATTTTTCCAAACAAGACAATGCAGATATATTTGTGAATCGGATAAAAATAGCAGGTACTTTTCTGATAAGTCAAGGTAATAGGGAATGAAATCAAGAACTCTTGAATTGTTATTACTAATATATCTTTGCAAGAAGCTTGAATAGAATATAGTGTCTGTGAATCAGTTTAATTAATGCAATGCGATGAATAGTGGTTTTAAATGAGACTTCTCATATTTGTTTATTGAAAAATGATGGAATCACTTAGATTTAATTTGACCTCTTTTTTTCCATAGCAAGGTCAGGTCAAGGTCTTTATCTGTACCCTCAACATAAAGAATAAAGTTAGACATCTACTTTGGAATTCTGTTTCTCTTTTAATAAGTAATAGACTTGTGCTTACATATTTTAATCATTTTAGGCAACTGTGTTTTGCTCATGGATTTTGGAGATGCTAAATTATATCCTGTATGGAAGATTATGATTCAAGTCTCAAAAGCACTGACCTCAAATTTCACAGTCTCCACTATTCGTATATTTTTTATACATAAAACTAATATGGGCGCAGATACCAAGCTTTGAAAAAATGCCTGGATACCATTGTAAAATGTGCATTTCATTTTCTATAAAATGTGGAAAGAACAGATAACATTTTAACAGGATGATTACGATAATTGTAGGTCGAGGATTGGAGAACGTTAAAAATTGTAGGTTGAGGATTGGAGGACCACAAGAGGTCATGGCCATTTTAAGACTGAATTGATCTCCTTTAGAAGACGAGCTCTATATAAAGATAAAGGAAAATACCCAAACTTGAATGGTAAAATATATGAATTTTTCCTTTACTAAGTAATAGCTTAACAAATTATATCTTAAAATTTTAGGTAGATCTGATGGAATCTAATAGATTATGGTGAATTTGTCTACCACCCAGCCTCCTTAATACACGTACCTTCTTTGTCCTATTCCACCCACAAATAGGGTTTTCCTCTTACATCAGCAAAGAAAGAAATAACAAAGTTAAAGACGAACTGTTTTTATTTTATGTGCATTACCTGTCTATTCACAAATGATAAATATATATAAACATGGTACGTATTTTATAAGAAAGCTCTCATCTCAGGACAATTTTATGTTATTATTATGACCATTAAATTTCATAATCTGGATTTACAAGACACAAAAGAAAACAGGTTTAAAATAGAAACCATGAGTTTAATCCACAGTGACATAGGTATGTGTGACATGCCGCCTTACGATATGATATACATGCATAAACACAGGACGATTAGAGATTTAGAAGCAGTGCTAAAACAAAACCCCCATGAGTTGCTCTGTAGCAACATCGTCCTTGCTTTGCCACCTATATCTCTTCTCTTACCACTTCCAACTGAAGGGACACAACTAAAAAACTGGCGTCTAACAGCTATCCGAGTAAGAATTTGTTGGAATGTTTTATTATTTCCTTCGATCAAAACTAAACAAGAGAATCGAGAAGTAGTTCTGCTTTTTAAAGCTATATCGCATCAGAAGCACAAAGTATCAAAGACCTGCCCCAGATTTAGTCACCATCATTTTGTAAAATGTCTGACATAGCTCATTTTTCTACTACATGTACTACATTGTACATCCTTTGGTGGCAGGTAAAAACATTCTTTAATGACAAACCTGGGACTAGAATCAATAATAACTAAAAAAAAAAAAATGAACTTTTGATGAATGTGAATGAAATAAATCTCATATTGCCTAACATACAGGGCAAAAATACATTTGACATAATTGCCCCAAGATACACAGGGCAATAAGAAAAAGATAATCACATGGATGTTAATTTGAATATTAACATGTAGCACAGAGTTAAATCAATAGTAGCACAGTAGAAAAGAAAATATAACTTGCAGACAGATTAAAAAAGATACCATATACTGATGCATTTACCTATTTCCTTGGTAAAGAAAAGCCTTTACTAGACACAAAAAAAATTTGAAGAATAATTTGTTAACATATTCATTTTTTCGAACACCCACACATGTAAAAAAAAAAAAAAAAAGTCCATACTAAACATCAAAAAAAAAAAGAAGTCCATACTTTAATAGATATATTACCACATCGTATCAGGAAGATGTCAGTCTGCTTACTCTGTCCGCCGATAATGGAGAAATAAAACACGTAAACACAAGAGTCAGGCTCGGGCTGTCTGTACAATATTACACTAAAACAAGGCCAAAGAAGTCCTCGTTACAATAAATATCTTCTCCATTACCGTGGACGCATTACACACCCTCCACGTACAGTTGTTTTTGTTTGTTAATTATCTCCCCCTTCTGTGTGATCTAAACGGCGCTGTTATTACTGTTTGCTGTTCTTTAGTGTGTTGGAGAGCCAGTCGAGCCCCTCGTATAATCCGTCGCCGCTGGTGGCGCAGGTAGCCTGGATGTACCACGATCGGTTCCTCAGACTGTGAAGTCCGAGCTTGTCTGTTACTTCGGCAGCGTTCATAGCATTTGGCAGATCCTGTTGAAATGAACCAGAAACATTTCAGTGATAGTTCATTAGAATAGTAAAAATTCTGACACAAACAGGTCAGAAGAGTTGGGGCTTTATTAATAATTTTGAACTGAAGAGGTTATATAACTATTTGGCAAGGTCTTTTTATAATTATTTTTAAAGGTTTATGAAACTTGAATTGGCTAATTCTAATTCTTAGTATTTAAAGGTGAAGAACTGCCTCCTGCATTCTCTTTTTGAAAGCCCAAAAAGATTCATTGAAACCCAAAGTTACTTAAGAAAACATTTTTTTTTACTTGCAGCTTGCACCTGAAGCACTTCTATATATATATATCTTACCTAGATGAAACAAAATGACAAACTAGTTTTACTAACACTGCATTAACAACATTACTTTATACAACAGCAAACAAAGAAACTACAACAGATGCAAATCAACTGGCCATTGAACACGTTACAATCTTCAACAGGTCTTACCATCAGGACAAGTCACTGAACATGAAAATACTAACCTGTTTGTTACAGAAAACTAAAAGGGCAGCATCTCTAAGTTCATCTTCATTAAGCATTCTGGTCAGTTCCTCCCTGGCTTCTGTGATACGCTCCCTGTCGTTACTATCTACCACAAAGATTAACCCTGAAACACAGAGGATGAAGTTAACATCTAACATACCACAGTATTAAAGTTCATATCCAAAAATTAAATCTGAAACACAGAAGTTCTGGCTGCTCTCCTATCAGTCATTCAACATTGCTTACCTTGAAAATTTTAAGAAATTCAATTAACATTCTAATACAAGATCTGGCTTGACTAGATTATTTTGACATTTAGTCTCACCTGCTCTTAATACCTCACTTCCACATCACTCAAACCAATACCCCCCCCCCCCCCCCCCCCCCCCCCCCCACCTGCCCCTTATTCATAACAAGGGCTGTGAGCCTGGCTTTATGTATATCTCTTTAGTGCAATAGTTTACCTTGAATGTGAATAATACTTCTGTCACTAAGTGTGCGCATAATTTTACTGTGTGTGTAAATATAACATTAAAACATAACATTACCATCGCTTAGTGCAGGAATTTACTTTGAGTGTGTGTAATAATACAGTTGCCGAGTGCAGGGACCTGAATTACCTTGATTAAGTGTGTGGATTATAGAACCATCACCGAGTTTTACCTCGGGTGTTCTGAGTGTGTGTATTAAACAGTCATCACTGAGTTTTACCTTGAGTGTTCTGAGTGTGTGTGCATTATACAACCATCACTGAGTTTACCTCGAGTGATTCAAGTGTGTGCATTATACAACCATCACTGAGTTTTACCTCGAGTGTTCTTAGTATGTGCATTATACAACCATCACCGAGTTTTACCTCGAGTGATCTAAGTGTGTGTATTATACAACCATTACTGAGTTTTACCTTGAGTGTTCTGGAAGTAATGTCTCCACAGTGGTCGGATTTTGTCCTGACCACCCACATCCCACACAGTGAAACTAATGTTCTTATATTCTACAGTCTCAACATTAAAACCTGCAAAAAAAACCAAGATGTGTCAAGTAAGTGTTTGAACAGAGATAGATTGTCTGGCCCTACTGTCCATATCTTTTCTCATCTTATTTACTACCTCAAATATATGCACTTTTCTTTTCTGGGTTTGAGTTGAAAATTGAGTTAATCAAATTCAAATTTTTTCTGCGACAGTGGGGCCTGATGGCCTACTGAAGTAGTAATATACTCAGCAACATGATTCTCTTCTTACAAATTTATTCAGAAACACAACAGAGTAAATTTCATTATTTCACATTTCAATATAAAACAAAACACTGAAGATCAAATTGAGACTGCTTACTAAGATTTGGTGACATAATCATTATTGCAAAAACCCTATTGGTTAATATCATTTTTAATAAGCCTATTGGTTGACTTTGCCAGAGATGATAATATTGTCAGATCTTCTAGGCTGACTCAGCAAGAGTCGATAAAGTGTTGCTTACCTATCGTGGGTATAGTTGTGACGATTTCTCCTAATTTGAGTTTGTACAGGATAGTAGTTTTACCGGCAGCATCCAACCCCACCATCAATATTCTCATCTCTTTCTTGCCGATTAAACTCTTAAACAGCTGGCTAAATATGTTCCCCATGATGGGCTGTTGTCAGAAGAAATTAAAGAAAACAAATCCTGTAGAAAAAACAAAGAAGAAAGTTTTTAGGTTGACAGTAAACAGAAAATGACATTTCTCTTGATTTTTTTTTTAAATGTTGAAATTAAATCTATGCAGAGGAAAGAAAAATGCTGCTTAGTTTAATTGAATACACCTCTGTTATAAAGAGATGATGAAAAAAACATGGGCTTTTTTTTTTTAATCAAGACATGATCTGTCATGAAAACTTGTGTTATTTGCCCATGAAACTAAATTCACTGGTAAAATTTGAGTTTCCACCAAGTTTCATCTTTAAATGTTTTTAGGTTTACCCACATCCTAGCATTAAGAGGGCTTATTTACCAGACAGCAGCCTAGAATCATGGAAAGGTAGTCTGCTTTCATATTACAATGAAACACCTATTAAATTGACCATTCCAACAAGGTAATAGAAAGTTTATTGGTCCCCTCAACAGCAACTTACCATTTCCCTAGGTACAGCCATGTTGCTATCCCAAGGGGCAATAAACTTGCTATTGTCCTCAGAACCAGTAATTAGGAGTATACCAAGTGTACAGTATGAGTAATTCACGATTGTGAAAAAGGGAAATTTCCCCGTGTTGGTTATATGTCACGATTTGACCACAATTTTTTCATCGTATCAGATATACTTTGTAGCATAGTGTGTGTCAAAGATCAACCCTCATTATTCGACTGTAGAACAATGGTCTGAAGATTATGCATGGAAATAAAATTTATTTTTACCACACCATGTAAAAATCTTAAATCTATGATAAATATATATCAAAACTTTGTTTTAAACGACATCCTCTTCTTTTACTTCCGAGATTGCGGAATTGTCTAATAAAAATTGTCGGTATCTTACAACGCAAATCGTACTTCCATGTTCAGCATTAATTTTCAATCAAGTAAACGTCTTATATCAATTTACGAAAAGACTGAAGCTTAAAATGTAAAATTACTGAGATGGAAACTCCCAATTCCATAAAATTAAATCTGTAGACCAAGAAACTCACCAATAGGTCACACCGTCTATTGTCAATACTTGTCGAGTCTTAACCGGAAGTATAAAGTTTTTCATTAAATTACCCCATATAAAACCATTTTTTCCATAATTTTTCAGCACTTATAACCTTCTACTCACCTCCTTTACGTTCTCGCTTCTCTGAAGCCTTATACAGCGAGCGTTTGCTTTAAAAATTATGAAATACTCGCTTGCCTGTTTATCGGGACGAGTCAAAATGGCGGACGTGGAACAGTAATCGTTGCACATGCCACGTCAATGACCCGCAATTGGGATAGAACTATTGAGAAAATATCTTATCCCTGGGGAGACTTCATTGTTTTATATTGCTCTCGTGAGTTTGGTGTGTGTAAGAAGAAAGAAAGTAGATTATAAGAAAGGAAGAAAATCGTTATTATTTATTTTACCTTTTGGATACCAAAAAATGGGCTAATTTTGTTGGATTGAGAAAATCAAGGGACGTGTTCATATTTCGATTGGCGCCAAATTTGAAAATTAATTATATAGGCTTTATGCTGAGTTTATCACAGGTTACAGTTTCCATTCCTTTCTGACAAAGAAAATACACAAAAACTGTGAAATAAATATAAATCTAAATCATTTAAAGGGGGGATCTAAAATCTCTTTGTTGACGTGTCTTATTGTTATCCGGAGGAATGGTAACATGGAGAAGAGGCGTATTTTTATTTGTTCTTTTTCTTTTTTGTTTTTTATTAATTTTTTTTCCAATTTTCACAATTAAAGTGATACGTCTATATGTATTTTTTCTAGCATTCTCACATACTTTCACTCTTTTACACCCTTTCACACTACATTTTCTTTAAAGCAAACAAAATGAAAAAAAATAAATAAATAAATAAATAAATAAATAAATAAATAAATAAATAAATCGTTTAAAGTAAAAAGGAATGAATGATGAACAATCTTTTTTTTACATCAGATCTTTTAACTGACATGATTTTGAAAAACTTTCAATATTGCACTAATAACACTATTATATTGCATTGTACAAACATCCGTCAAGCTAAATTTTTTTTCAAAATAATGTAGTGATAAAAAATTTCCATTTTTATTCAAAAAGTCACTTATTATTTTTACACCATGTTCATACCATATTTTGACATAAATTGTTTAGTTACCAACACATATATTTGTATTGTACCAAACTGGCATAGAAAAGAATTTTTGCCGCTTAGATCATATGTTATCCAAAGCGTGAAACAATGGGTAAATATGATTGAAATACATCTTTCCAGAAAACATTGCTATGCTTTATAATACTATGCATATATTTGCAACCAAAATCAAGTATATTTGTCATAACCTCACTGTCATGGATTGCCAAAAAAATATCCATCCAAGGTTTCATACTTTTAAATAGTCTTCTATTATCCAGGAGCATTTTATTGACATTAAAAAATTGATAGTTTCTATCATTTTAAATGATCTTGAGTGACAGTTTGTCTTTTAACTTTGTAAATCTTTGAGTTCCATACAAATTCATAAAGAAGATTACTTAAAAAAGATAAAGTTTCTTTATCAGGGTTTGGGAGAGAAATAAAAAGATGGTTTAGCTTAGGATAAAGTAATGTTTTAGCAACAGTGACCCCACTAATGGGAGTGAGTATTCTCCTGTTCCACTGCTGTATCATGGCTTTAATTTTTGGTATCTGAATATCATAATTTAGGTTAACTATTTTTTCCAAATCTACAGAAAATTTTATTCCCAATAAACTAAATGTTGTACATCCCACTCTAGTTTCCATCTTGCGTGGTGGTATACTTGCTTCGAATTATTTTTTAACCAATCCAAACAATTTTTGTTTTCGAGCTGTTAATCTTTAGTGGAAAAGAAATCTACTGTGTCAAGTGCAGAAAAAAGGGAATTTGGTGAACCATCAAGTACTAAAGTTGTGTCATACGCATATTGGGATATCTTATGTTCCTTACCATTAACTACAATACCTTTAATATTTGTATTTTGTTTGACTAGAATAGCTAAAATTTCTGCACATAAAATGAATAGATATCGAGCAATAGAATCTCCCTGTCTACATCCTCTATATATATCAAACTGTTCCGAAAGGAAACCACACTGTGAGACTGAAGCTTTGATCTGTGTTTTTAACATCTTAATCCATGTTTTTTGTTTTCTTTGTTTCTCTTTTTAACAGCAAGACAAAATAAATCTTTAATAATTTATACTGCTGACTTAATCATTTGAACTTAATGAAATGCGTATTAAATAATTGAAAAAAA
>WFKH01002636.1:22595766-22612281 GCA_016163765.1 Magallana hongkongensis | reverse complement strand
CGAACCCCCCTTCAGACCCAACTCTAGATCCGCGCATGTTTACTTCTGTATGCAGATGACACTGTTATATTTGCTGAGTCTCCTAGAGAATTACAGGCAGGTCTTAATGCCATGTACTTATACAGTCAAACATGGAATTTGCAAGTTAATGCTGCTAAAACTAATGTTGTTATATTTTCAAAAAATAGGAGAGGGGAAAATACTCAATTTTTGTACAATAATGAACCTCTCACTATTGTGGAGGACTTTCAGTATCTTGGTATTATTTTCTCTAAGAAGGGCACATTTAAAGCTTGTAAAGCCCTTCAACAAGCACGAAAAGCCATGTTTTATGTATTGTGTAAATCAAGAAAACTTTGTCTACCTATTGATATTCTCTTACAGTTGTTTGATGCCATGATATCACCCATTTTACTGTACGGGTCTGAAGTATGGGGTTATGAAAATAATGATATTATTGAATCATTGCATTTGGAATTTTGTAAATATATTATGAAAGTTGAAAATTGCACTCCAAATTGTATTGTATATGGAGAACTTGGGAGAATACCTATGTCAGTCGCTATAAAAGCAAGAATGATAGGTTTTTGGGAACGAATTTTAACAGGTAAACAAGAGAGAATTTCTCGAACACTGTATGACATTATACATAAACTTGATGTTGCATTCCAAATTGTTAAATTGTGTTAAAGATGTTTTAACTACTTGTGGTTATGACAATTGTTGGAGAAATCAATCTCCTGAAAGTACAGGGTGTCCCATAATATATGATACCATTTTCTCTGTAAATAACTTTTGATTCGATTTATTTAACAAAAACATCAATGCATTTTCATAAAGATATATGATGTAAATTTTCATTCAGCAAATTTCACAAACATTCATAAGTTATTGACAAATTGAGCGTTGCTTATAAAAACACAACAAATTTCGAGAGAATGCTCCAAATGACGTCCTTTCGATCGATAACAACGTCAAGATGATGAGTAAAATTCCTAGCAACAATCACTGTACGGGTTCCGTTTATTCAGACCTTCTCACTATTCGAAGAATCTGTTGTTTGTTGGGTTGTTTTTTCCCAGGGTATTCTTTTGCATAATTTTTAAAACCATAACTGGATACTGTGTTTGATAAAACAGTCTTTAAACGAAAGATGCCTGTTCTCTTGCCTGATTCATTTTGAAGAAAATTCATTTCAACCAAAGAAATATGATGCAGTTGTGTGACATCATAATTAAAAGAAAAGTACGTTTTCCTCCAACCTTTTATATGGGGAAAAAATTTAAATGATTTTATTTTTATTTGAACCACAATTTACAAATTTTGGACAAATATTGTTTACTTTATTCGAATTTTAAATGGTATCAGATATTCTGAGACACCCTGTATATTGCATTTATCTAAAAATGTGAAGAAATAGTATACAAATCTATTTATTGATGAATGGAAAATTCAAATACATAATTCAATAAAGTGTTTAAATTATAGAGTTTATAAGACTGAATTTGGCCTTGAGAAGTATTTTTGTGTATTACCTGCTGATCTCATGTATACATTTTTGTAAATTTAGATGTGGTAGTCATGGACTGCCAAGTGAAACTGGTAGATTTTTTAGCATAGAAAGAAGTGAAAGAATTTGTGATTTGTGTAATTTAGGAGAGCTGGGTGATGAGTTCCATTATTTGTTTAATTGTGATTACTTCAAACAAGAAAGATCTAAATTTTTATCCATTGATTTATGCAAAAATAGAAATATCATTAGTTTTTCTGATCTCATGAATAGTCATGATAAATATGTTCTTATCGGATTAAGTAAATACTGTAAAATTATTATGTCAGTCTTTAAACAATAAATACAACAACATATTATCTTCCTACACATGTAAACTCATGTATATATGTTTGTTCTTACATTCCTACTATACAAACCAGTTCTATATGTTTAAAATTTGTTTTATATTTGTACTCTTATGCCTCATGTGAGGCCTTGAGTGAAATAAAAGTTTCAAAAAGTTCCGAAGTTTCAAAGCATGCTAAATGCATATACTTTATGTCTTATAGTCCATTGTCTACCATTCTAAATATAATGTAATTATCATTTTTAAACACTCATGTTATTTTTTTTCAAATTTGAGTTTGTCAAATTAGGTATTCTGTTGATAAAAGTCACATCATAAGCTGTATTCCCTTCATTATTAATAGCTAAATTTTAATTGTATCTACTTTGGGGGAAGAACCCCAATATGGCACAAAAGTGGCTGTAAGATAGGTCCATTTTCCGTATATTATTTAACAATTGGCGTGATTAGCCTCACAGTAATAAAAACTAATGAACCAATTAACTCTGGTTTTCGAGCGTAATATACACTTTCTTAATGTATACCACGGATACTTTGATGATTATTTTCTTGTTAATTTGCATGATATAATACTACAGGTTAGCTAATCGTATTTGTTTTCATCTAACACATTTCAAGCTTTGAGGTTTTTTCTGTGTGTGTCTTTTTTTTCTTTCTCTTTTCTTTCCCCCCACATTTATTCCAATTCCTTTAATGTTGCAATAACATGTTTCATATTATATTATGTACTTTTTTGATTATATACCTATTTTACTTATATAACTTAATTGTAATTGAAGTATCAGTTATAACTTTGATCCCTGGGGAGAGGACTTACATATATGCACTGACTGATGTCCAGTCCTTGTATGTATTCATTTGCATAATAAAATATTTGTTAAATTAAGCTTTGAAAATATTTTTCACAGGTGTGTATATATATAAAGCTTCCTTAATAACGAAAAAAGTAATGAATGAATGAATGAATGAATGAATGAATGAATAAATGAATGAATGAATGAATGAATGATATTGAGTTTCTGTCATTTTTTTTGCCGGAAATATTTAAACCGATCATAAAGGTTTAGACATTTACGATACAGGTAATCGTTTGAAATATACCGCACAAAAGGTAAATATTTTATCTATGAGAAAGATCGAGGTCGACGTGTGGGATAGAGACAACAAACACTAGAAATAATCGCACAAAAGGATTAACCCAGAAGTCAAAAGATGAACAACACTTAGATTAGGTAAGTTAATTTAACGGATTATCGCGATTTTCTCAGTTTATTCCTACGTTAGCCATATGTCGTTTGTCGTGTGGACTGATAAAAAAAACATTCGGGACAAAATTAAACTAGGTCATTCCCCTGTGGTTGGTTTGTACAGCTAGGAGTGATATATCAATGACCGGAGACACATCTATAGCTTATACGATCGATTCAATGAAATTTTTCAAATTTTTTCCTAGATCAACGATCTGTTCCATTCAGTTGGCGGATCTTGATTTTGCGTTGTGTTGGAATGTCAGGTACGTTTACAAGGTGTCATAATTAATGATTCATGCACGATATGGCTCACTTTACCTGTATAGGCTAACTAAAGTCGGGATAACACACGTTTGAGGCCGTTATTTTTCATACACACATGTGCCACTGACATTCATGCAATTTGTTGTTTTTACTTTAGTGAAAAAGAATAGTTTATAATTGGTTTACAATATTCAAATGAAGGTGTGTTGTTTTGGGATTGGCTTTGTTAGATAATACATGTACATGTATATCTTTGGTATAAGTTATTGTTAATTACAATATATTGTAATCATATATATTATACCGGTATTTACGATATATATTAGTGTCTACATAAGTAAGCGTGTACACTATACATGTATAAAGTCTTCAGTTCAGTGATATAAAATATTTCAAACAGAAATATATAATTTGATGCTGTTTCGTTTCTAAATCAACTCCTCTATAGCTAGCAAGCGATCTGAATTCCCTTGTATGTATAACCAGACATACATACATGTTGTCCATGCGTGGATCCATAAAAGTTGTCCGGGGGAGGGGGTGTCCGACGGTTATTTGAGTTTGTCAGGGGGTCCGATGCATATTTTTGGTAATTTTATAATATAAATTTAAAGAAATTTGAATTTTGCAGGGGGCGTCTGGACCCCCCTGACCCCCCTCTACATCCGCGCGGTGTGTTCCCGTTTTGCACACATTTGATAATTTGGTATAGAACAATATGTGTGATTTGTGTTGTGATAGCAATTATAGTCTGCTTTCAATCCAAGATTTTACCTGTTTTTTTTTTACCTGTGTTTTATCAGCGCATTAACGATAAAACAAGAAGAATATAGATATTTTGTTATGTTTTAGAATTAATAACTAATAACTATCGGCAATTTTTTTTCATTTGATAAAATAAAATTAATGATGTTTTTATTCTTAATTTTTCCGCTCCTTGATAAGAAAAATAATGATAGATGATTTAACTTTTACATTTTTGTCCATTTACGTTAAATACAAAACTGCATGAATTGAGGAAAAAATGTCGGTGTCAAGCCAATTGAAAGCTGATTCAATGGATAAATATGGGATAAAGGGGAAAACTACAGTCATTTGGGGTACTCCGAATCTCTTTTTTTTTTACAACTAAGCTGCAAAATATGTAAAGCGCAAAATGTTTATGAAGTACAAAGTCCAACAACCAAAAAAATCCACATACCGTGCCACGAGTGACATATACGATGTTCTTATTGCTTTTTGGTCAACAGAAAGGAGATTATGTAAGGAAACGGATCATTGTCACAAAATATTTCAATCTTTGAAGTAATTGCGACTTTGACAGTAGTTCTTATGACATCACCGCTTTAGTATATTGCGGGTCACTTTCTGGTATTTCAAATCAGTAGCTAAACTGGCACAAAACATTCCGACAAAATTGATATTTTTAATATTGACTCGATATACCCCAAACTGAAGAGGGTTGAAAATGCATGAATTAGTTCTACATTTGATAGATTTTGTGAAAAAATCTTTACAGTTCTAGAAGCATATAAAATTGACGATTTATCATCATACAGTTTGTCAATTTTCTTCGATTATTAATGCCACAGCATAAATAAAAAATTTAACAGCATTTTAACCAGACAAATTTTCTCCATTGGTTTCAACAAAAACATTAATTAAATATTAATGTATGATATTTTCTCTTAAAACTTGTAACAGATTACTTAAGACTGTATGGTAGCTATAGTTTCACATGTTAATAGCAAAAAAAATAAATGCAGTATAATTAGGTCTACATTTGATAGGTTTTGTGAAAAAATCTTTACAGTTGTATATAGATATATAATTGCCGTTTTATCATCATACAGTTTGTCAATTTCTTCGATTATTCAAGCTACAGTATAAATAAAAAATATTTAACAGCGTGTTCACTAGAAAAATTTCCTCCATTAATGTCAGAAAAAAACATTAATTAAATATTACCGTATGAGATATTTTCTCTTCAAACTTGTAACAGATAACTTATGACTGTAGGATAGTTTCATCTGTTAATGTTTTTGTACATTGCATAGCGACACTTCAAACGTCCGAAAACATGAAACGCGATGCGATTCAAAATACCACCAATAGACTGTATCTCATTGATGATTACTCCTCATCCAAGCTTGACATATTATCTTGTATAGAGTGTCCATCCAAATGTAAATTATCATTATTATTTATTTTTTGCATCAAGTATTAAGGTGACTATATTTTGTAACATTCAGTATACAACAATGTTAAATTCTGCAAAATATAAATATCAACGCAATTGCGAGTAGATATGTTTTATTTATTTTATTGTCAAAACCCTTCACAGGAACTGTGATACAGACTACTGCAATTAAGCAATTATCTCACCCGGTCAAATACCCGTTTCGCACACATTTTTTCGATACCCAATTTTCAAATGTGTGCAAAACGGGAACAAACCATCCGCGCATGTTGTCCGTTCTTTAACTCTGAAGCATCAAAGCTATAGCTCTTTTGGTGGCAAATAGCAGCTTGAAGCACTATCTTACCAGAGACAGAAGTATATTTAATTATTTGTATTTAATATATCAAAGTCATTCTGAGTCATTACGAATGCATGTTTTTCACAGTGATACAAAATGTATGGGTTAGAGGATATTATTACTTCTTTAGGCATGTAATATCGAGAATCTGTTTCCCATGACACAGCAGCTTAAACAAACCATGAAGGTGTAGTTAGTTAATTGGTTGGTAACAAACATTATTCATGTGTGAAAAAATAAACACGCTTCAGATGGCAAAATTTTTACTTGGGTGATAATAACTTGTAGCTGGTTCTTTAAAATAAATACGCAATTATATTTTTTAATCAATATAAATCAATTGGTACATATGTACATGTACCACATACTGTTATATTGTATTCATGAATTCAACGTGAA
The DNA here is from genome assembly GCA_016163765.1 of Magallana hongkongensis. NCBI lineage: Eukaryota > Metazoa > Mollusca > Bivalvia > Ostreida > Ostreidae > Magallana > Magallana hongkongensis. Next base: position 22,605,969 of record WFKH01002636.1, on the reverse strand, counting down.
AATTGGATCGGCTTGCTGATGGGTCAAACAGGTGATAATATAAAAAAAACAGGTGATAATATAAATAAACTTGTTTATACTTGACATACATGTAATACACAGGTCTGCATATGTTTGTTGTGTATGAACACAACATGTAGACGGACCGGCTAAACGGGTTGTTCATCAGCCTCCGGGGTTCATGCCCCCCAGATGTTCAGGATTAAGGACAAGAGTGATGGCCATAAATTTCAGTCTTTTTACAAATTAGACCAGGGATTAATTTACCTTGACAATTGCTGAAGGATATATAAGAAAACAGCTCAATAAAATTAATGAGTGTCTAAGGTATTGATTTATGGAAACATTGCCGTGTATATTTTTTATCTAAGTTTACACGCATGTAGAAAAATCTGTTACTTAATGTTTTGAATAAGAGAGAGAGAGAAAGAGAGAGAGAGAGAAGAGAGAGAGAGAGAGAGAGAGAGAGAGAGAGAGAGCAACAACCAAAACGTCTATTAAGGAAATTTACATTTTGATTATCTCTAAAGCAAGCGGATTTTATTCTCATTTTTATTATTTACAGATTTTTTAAATACATTTAAGCCTCAATACTTTATTTTTGAGGACACTGACATTTTAATGTGATACTAAAGTATACATGTCTATGTTTTCAAAAACATTAGCACTTTATTTGGCACTGTAAAACTACGTGTGACATTTCATCTCAATTTCAATCAAAACTTTAAGTAATGGAATTATTAGAAACTGTTAAACATGTCTAATGAATAGTAAAATTAAAGTAAAATTAAGTAAAGTAAAGTAAAGTAGAGTAAAATTTAGTAACATTAAAGAGACATGGTGACGCACAAACCCATGATTTAGCAAATATCGAATTTTTACACGATTTCCACATATTTTATATATCATATGAAAAGATGAACTTTTGAAAAATTACGGTGTTCAAAAGTAAATAAATCAAATTAAAAAGAGAAAAATAGAATTAAGCGTTGGGCCAACACGAAAATATTGAGTTTTTCTTCCGCTTCATAGCCACGCAAGCGCAGGGGAATGTAAATACTGCAGCGTGGCATACATCATGAGCCAGAAGCCTCTCATTGAAACACGATGTCTTCAAGAACTATATATCTATTAAGATGCATTCTCTATTAATGCATATTTCTTACCACAGACATCGAATAGCTTCAAATTCAAATTCTTTTTTCTGTGTGTCAATCCCACTGTAACTATTTTTAGACAGAAATCGCAATCACGTGACACTAAACTAATGTCCAACACAACTCGGTTTGTTTACATGTGCAATTTCCGGATGAGTTTTAATGACTTAGATGTAAATTGATAAGCGATGACTTATGATGCGTGAAACCTTCCGTATGATGAAATTTCGAATAACTCTTCTTATTTCCGTTGTCATAATCAAAAAGTAAAACATCTATTTTGAGTCACCGTGCCACTTTAAACAAACTTATTTTTTTATACAATGACTTCAACATTGTTATGGAGACACTTCCAAAAAAAAAAATTAATACTATATGATTTCAGCCTCGTCATGGACAAACACGGGGAGGCGCTGATTATTGCCCGGGAAGAGGAGGTAATCAGACATGGGAACGTGTTGTTTGGACTCGTCAAACCCCGCAGGGAGGGGAAAGAACTCCTGCTGGAATCTTCAGCAGCCATGGTTAATGTCCTCCCACGCAAGAGGTCTGTATATTCTCTCCATGGCAATATCCATGACAGTTCACACATTCTTTCTAATATACTACTGTATACGTATTATTTGTCAGCCCGTAGATTTGGTTTTGCGCGCATTTCCTAATTCATACATTTGATTTTCATGCGCGTGAATACTTGACTCAGCGGAAGTTGTCTTCTGCCAAAAGACGTTTTAAAAGAATACAACAGTAATACATGTATATGTTTTCATTATTTTCCCCAGTGTACATGCCATCATGATCTGTTGTTGATATGCTGACATACACAGAATCAAAGAATATTTGCAGTTAACTATATCGAACCCTCTACGCACTTTCCTTGCTACGTGTACTACCATATTGCATTCACAATTCCATAAGTGTAATTGCTTTCGCTGCATGAGAGTAAAACAGCATGCTTAAAATTATATAAAATAGCAAATTCGATGGTCTATTAATGGTGAATTCTTGTTGCTTTGCTAGCGTATCATGAGTTTCAACTGTGCATCATCGAATATGCTTGCTGCAAAGCACAATTGAAACAATAGCTTTAGAACGTACATGTAACACGATGTTCACTGAAACACGGTCTTTGTTGTGTGCATAAATAACAGCAAGAGCAGTTGCATTTAAAAACGCCATACATGTTGAATTCATTATACTATTCATGTTTGAATCTCAGTTTTTTAATTTTTTTAAAAGCTTTTATGAGAGTGGTTGCATTTATGGAATTGTGGTTGCAACTTGATATTTGTAAGATTCCGGATATATTGTAAAAAGCAAGGGTGCAGTCGGTATGCAGACATAAAGTTATGCGTGAAGACATTGTTTTAGAAATCAAATGCTAGATTTTTAGATGTTAGTGTTCATTAGACATGCAAACGTCACGTACCTGGACTTCTAAATAGTGTTTATGATGTAGAGAATGCTCGCTTGGTCAATGAGGTTGCGGGTTCGATCCCCAACCGCTACAGTCAAAAATGTTAAACCATATAAAGATGCAACAGTTTACTTATAAAGCGCTCGGTACGATTAAGATTAAGTTCTCGCATAATTTAAGATATCGTAACAAAAGATAGGTCCAAAATGGCACCTTGATAACCATTTTCGCTAGCCAAGATATAGTTTTCCATTCGTTCTGAAAACCCCGATAACGGTCTCTGATGGCGTTCCAATATGAATGTTAATTTATTTGAAAAAAATAATACAACAACAAATCATGCAATAAATCTATTCAATAAAATCACAAATCATAGAAAAAATTAATAAAGATATGCTCATTGCGCTGGCTTTGTTATAGAATATACAGAATGGGAAGCAGTGACGAACTGGAGACGTTCCGAGCGGAACTCCTGAAGCGCCCCCTAGTGGTACAACCCACTGTGTTGTCGGGATCGGGGTTCCAGTCAATCAACTGCTTCTTCTCGGTAGAGAGAGGTAGGTAAAACATTAAACCGGACACATAAATTCCATGAAATGAGATAATAGTCGCCTATCAATATATGTTTAATTCATAAAAAAATGAAAGTATTCTTTTCTTAACACATATCTGAGAACACCCTCCTGTGATTTGTTATGTAGAGAACTGGACCGTCATGATTAACCAGACCCATCCTAAGATCTTGGGTCGACTACTGATGGGCATTGACGCCGCTAAACGCATTCTGAGGCGTGGAGAGCCGTTCGTTTTAGAGGTTTGTACATGTAAACCATCGTCAACCCCCCCCCCCCCCCAAAAAAAAAACAAAACAAAAAACTACGGCCAGTCTAGTATACTGATTACGAATAATATCTTATTAAATTCCTCGTTTTCGGAAACATTTTTTTTTCTTCCATCAATCAAAATGTGAGAAAATTTTTGGAGGCATGAAAACAAAGATTATTATTCGAATTTATGCAGTTCTTTGTATAAGGATTCACAAATCAGGGCGCGGTTTCCTTCAAGCAAGTGTTAAGAAGCCAATCAGAACAGGGCATGAGAACGACAAAATCAGCGAGATGGCCCTCGATCAGTAATTAAGCGTATATTAGAGCTGCCGTTGGTTTTCGACGACATAGGGGAAGCAGGCTCAAAACATTGAATACAACATCTCTAAGCAGCCAGCACTCAATCTATCTTTTGTTTTAGTTTGTATTCAGTGACATCATTCGTCGGTTGTATTATGACGTCGTTAAAGGCGGGACCAGTTCAAAATACAAATACACGGACTGTGAGTTCGGGGACATAGTGATCCGGTATCCCGGGGATTTCCGTCATCAGGGGATCAAATGGGAAATGAAAGTAAGTCTAAAACAGCTAATACAACCAAACTTTTTTGAATATAACACATTAATATTGCTGTCGGTTGTATGAATTCGTGTTCCATCATATTGTAAGTTTTATTGAATGAGCGTCGAATTCTCAGAATTTCAGTGAGTAAAAGTAAAATCAGTATCTACTAGTAACTTAAACTATCAATAAAATATGTAAAGTATGAAGGTTTCTGTTAATGACATTAATTTTTATGTATTCAAAGGCACCCCACATGCGATTTTCGTTTGACGACGTCACTGCATCAGAGATTCGCATTCGAGACATCAATGAAGCCAACCGGGAGACTAGAGATACCCGGATCATCGCCCTACCACGTGGTCAGTATACACACCCAGACAATCCCAGAAAGACACATTTAAAAAATAACAATTAATCAAACTAACATGAAGAGGATATAAGCCCATGCTCGCGCTTTTAAATAGTGTCACTTTTATGCAGTATTCGATCAAACATTGGATTCTTTAAAGTCATTCTGTAATTTAGTAATATATCAGATATAGGTGACCTTTTCGGAAACTGTTAATTTATTTATTGCCTTTTTGGGGATCTTTTTTATCATGGAAATCAGTATGTAGATGAAGATTTTAATGATGCCACATTTCCCAAAATAATTGAACGCTTAGTATAAGCAATGCTTTATATTAATTTACTGAGATTTTTTTGATCCAGATGAGCTGCAGACGATACTTCCAGGTTGGACTTTCGATGAAGACATCGCAGAGGAGAAACCGTACAACTACGAAAACTATCAGATCTGTGAGGAACAAAACCACGCCCCTATACCGGCACCACGTGACACATCGCGAGAACAAACGGGGAGAATTCGAGGTCGATCCAATCGACACGCACCTGCCCAGAAATATGAGGTGACGGTCGAGCTTCACGCGCCGCCGCCATCAAGTTCTTTGACTCAAGAAACAAGTTTTGTTACAAATCAGCAAAGAGACAACACACCTTCTTCGGAAGCTATCGGACTCAACAGTGGGAGCAGATTTATGCACAGACATCAAGGCAGCGGAAGTGGACGTTCGGAATCCTCTAAAGCTGACAGTGGTTATGAGGGGGAGGTTGAAATCGGAGGTTTTGAGACCCAGAAATATGGGCGGGGAGTGAACAATTCAAAACTCAGGAAATTTAATACCCCTGTTAGTGAAAATCGCGTGCCATATGACAACCATGCATTCACTCATGACAATGAATTCGAAGTTCTTCCTACAACCGATTCATACCGAGGTGTTGAAACTGTTAGCAATCATCGAACAGATAGGTATAACGATTACTATAGCAACCAGAAGTCTCCAAAACACATCGTGTCACGTGATTATGACGTTGGTGCGCATGCGCGACAGTTTCAGACGATAGAGCAGCTGGACGCAAGAAGCTCTTATTCCCACGCAAGTGTTATTTAGCACGTGATCGACCTCGTGATGTGTCGTTACCTAAAACAATTGTACATTCTTTCCTATAACTCATTTATGATTATATTCATGATATCTAATCCAATTTGTCCTCATTGTATAAGTTAATTGTTTGTTATAGGGTATTTTAACATAGCGTAGCTGCCAACTTCCACGTCGTTTATGATATATACCTTTGTCATACCTGTTGAAACGGGTGTCGTATACAGGTGTAATTGGTTCAGGTTGATTTACATTCATATCATGATGTATAATGTGATAAAATGTGATAAGATTAATTGCGAGGAATTTGTAGAGATGCCCATGCATACTATGTTTATTTTTGTTTTGCTATTATCCACATGAACAATTTCATGCATGTACATTGGGATACATCCACGAGGTTTTATGAAACTAACAGTTTTCGTACCTGCTTGGAAAATGGTCTACGTGGCACCAAGAATCAATTCCACAGCCTGATGATTGATCGACTGCATTTACCATATTTAGTTTTAAATTCATTTTTCTTTTTATGAAATTTATCTAAAATTTAATTTAGAATATCTAGGATGCTTTGAACAACTGTTAACAATTGTAGGCGAGATTTCCATGGCAGCGTTTTGATAATCAATTATTATGAGATGACTGATAAAATATGTTTTTTTATGATAATTTATTAATACAAAGACCCTTTTCCCCCCAAAGATAACCTTTTTATCTTTTTTTGTATAAATATTGATGTATCCACATATTTAAGTCTATGTATATGTTAATCAATGAATAAAAAGAGACGACCACTTGCTGTTATTTAACCATTATTTTACGTAAACTTTAGAGACTGGATAGATGAAGAACATCAAAAGTAAAGGTGTGACGTCACATGATACTAGTGTTCCTTTTTTTTTTTTTTTTTTATAAAATCATGATGCATTATGAATATTTCGATAGGGATTAGAGAGAAGCATACAAAACGAAAACACATATGTAAGTGTATGCATATACATGTAATTAAATGGCAAAGAAAATGTCTGAATAATGACAACAAAATAGTAAATAAAATATATTTCACACATTTATTGACTAATGATTGGTCTTTGTAACTTGGTAATGTCGTAATTTTTCCTTGTCTAGTTTTACATTTGAAGATTTGAATAGTTTTTCTAATTAAAATAACAAGTTGCAACGTAACAGTCGGTGAGCCATACAAGCGTTTTTATTACCAAACAGAGTTATCACTTTACGTACAGGAGTCCGTCTTTTGTTTGCAATAACATTAAAGCAGCCTCAACATAGATAAGTGAGCTTTAATTAAAACAAATAAATACACATTTAAGACTAAAACTCATATTATAAAAAAATCAAATCCATTTAATGCAATATAATTAATGGTGCAAATGGGCTTTTAAAGTTTCAGTTTCATTAAGTGAACCAATTATAGGCCAATACTTTATTTGTGAAATAATAGCTAGTAAAAGCACCTTGAATTTAATTAGCGTCCTGCAGATATGCAATAAAGCTCCGTTAAAAGGCGTCGACCAAATAAGTGAGGAAAACGAATTTGTGATACTACTCTCAATTTTTCTGTACAAGTTTAATAAATATGTGGACTATAATAAGTATATAATAGTACATCTTTATTTTCCAGAACAACGTATTTTTAGCTGCATTAACAGTCATGAATCAGACCAAGCCATCAATATGACGTAAATCCGTAGTAGAAAAAATTAAAAAAAAAAATTCTTGAAAGACTCTAAATATTTTTCTGTGCGATAGCAGTTTGTATTCTTTATTGGTTTAAGTTGTTTTCAAAGATTCCATACTTGTTATAGCTGAAAGAAAAAACCCCCACATTGCTTCAATTTTCCATAGATAACAATTATCCAATCAAACAGTCGGATTACGTTAACAATATGATATCGTCACGCCTGTGCGTGGTGTCATCACTGTTTGTATGATCGTATTTCCTGGAAACCGATTTGTTATTGTTTAAACAAGGGTGCTGCTCCTCGGTACAATCCGTATTACCCATTCCCGTTTCATTATCACTTTCACAATTTGATTCCTTTTTGTCCGAAGTTAATAATTTTGAATTGGGTTCCTGTTTTGTGTTAAGTTTGACGTCACCCTGACGTGTCGTGTTTTCATTGGACGGAGACGGATGTTTCACAGAATTACGATTCAGAGTCAAAAATGTTCGGGTTGTTCTGAAACTTCCCGTCCAGTTCAAAGTACGCCGATGCCAAACTTTCTTAAGTTCAGCCTGGACCTTTAAAATCAAAAGATACATAAAATGAGTAAGTAATCGCTGATAACGTTAAAAAAAATGGAGCTGCATGTCTGAGCAACCTTAGCTTGGAAATGTTCATAGTGAAGTTATGAATTTATTCTCCAGTTGCTTACCTCGCCATTTAGGAAACAAAACAACATGGCAAGAATAAAGCCCTGCAAAGAAATCCAGATAGTTAAAAGTATATAGTTAATGTGAAATCATTTAAATTAGTTGCAAATGGAGCCAATTTTCGTGGAAATCCAGTTGGTCATAGGCTCGTAGTGTAATTTCATGGATTCACTTTTATTATGAATGAAAAAAAATTATAATTCATCGAAGATCGAAATTCACAAAAATTGAGCCACCATGTATGTTGATGATTCAGCAGTAAATGAAATGAATGAGAGAAGCGCACAGTAAACAAAAGTTATTTACCTGAAAGGAATTAAAGAACAGTTCCGACCACCACAATATGAAGTAAGCCATGGAGGTCTCGTCTATATAGTCGAAGCTTGTCATCACGTAGTTCACGGAGAAGATGATGTTATACACGCCAAACAGCGGGATCAGGATGAGAATAGATTTAGCCAAGCGTCTGGAAAACCAAGGACAAACTAGCTCATCAAAGCGTTTTAATTGCAGGCTTTATAAGACTAAAAGTGATATATGTCACAATTTTGTATATATGTTCAATTAAGGGTGTTGTTTACTCACGGTTTGAGTTCTTAAATTCGGATTGTTATAAGGTTCAATGTAATTTGTAAAATTTGTTCTAAACAAAAGAAGTATTTATGAAATGAATTATTATTGACAAAACATTCGATAATTTTACTTTATTATGGAATTAGGCTGAAACAAAAATAGACTTTTAGCCAAACAGAGGAAATTCGGACTAAATTTTGCAGATTTTGACATTTTTGGCAGTACTCTAATATTAAAAGTTAAGATTTTATATTTTAGTCTATATAATTTTTCATATTTTCTGTTGGTTTTACCTCACTTATTCATTAAAATAATCGTATGGCACGAATTGCAAAAATATTGAAAAATGCTTAAAAACGATAAAAGACACCATATCTCAAAATTTTGATCATTGACCTCATATAAATTTTATGCCAACAGAATAAGGTCAATATAAGTAGTTCAATACTATAAATGTTTCTGTATTATCATCATTCAATTTTTTTGTAAATTTGGATCAAAAATGGGTAGGGATTTGAAAACTGATAGAGGAAATTCGGACTGGAATATTTTTTAAAATTGTTGCTGAAATCTTATTGATTTGCAGCTATTTAGTGCCACTACCATTCATAAACTGTATTTCACTTTTTAAAGTGTTTTATTATTTGTAATATATTTACAATTAAGAAAATTTCAATCGTAGTGTAAAATTTCATGGGATTTTTCTTGATTTTTCAAAAAATATTCAATGGCCATTAACTCAAAAAGTAGGTCATTGACCTACTTTTTTGAACGTGAAAAATTACACTACAATCAAAGGTCTATAACATACAATAGATGGTTTTTCATTATCATCAGTGGTTTTTTTTTTCATTCTGAGTAAACGTCATCCTTAAAGTGTTATTAGTTTTTATTTATTTTTGTGAGTAACGGCGCTCGGTGTCGTACATGTGTTAGTTCTGGCCAAGTCGTTGATGAGAGAAGGTGTGTCCTTCAGTGAGAACCTTCGTGGTGTTTGTCAAAATGTCTTGGGACCTTTGTGGCCTATGTCTGTTTCTGTCTGTGTGAGATGAAACCCTGTGTGGAGTGTTTGGAAAGAACTCCTGTGTGGTATTTCTGTACAATAAACCGTGTTGAGAAAGAACAGCAGTAAGTGAGAAGTATTGTTCATTAAGTTTATGCATACTTAAGAATATAAATATTTTTGTCTTTTGTTAAAGGGTTTTATGATATTTTTGTTTGTTTGCATAATAATATAAGTAAGGTAGCCCGACGGTTAAATATATAATGTGTTATTTGAACAGTGTAGTGTTGTCATTTTCACTGAGGACCCAACAATGAATTTTAGGTGACTAGCTGAGTGGGTGTGGTCGACGATTCATATGGCTGTATTATCCTAGGGTACAGAACAACTACAGACGACCCATAGTCAACGCGGGAAAAGTGACGCACGTGGACGCGCAGGCACATGGTGACGCTGGTGATATGGTTCAGAAACATCCGTGGTGAAAGGTTCCTGCTACATGGCAGTGTGTCCACGCAAATGTACCTGAATATGCTTTATACATTTACATGTACGACGTATCCTTATCGCCCGTGATCGACATAAATGGTGGTTCTAAATATGCATGTACTTGTTGCGTGTGCAATTCTTCATATAATTTAGAACACAGCATACCAAACGCAAAACATTGTCCGGACTAAGTATTAATAAGTGTCATCAGCCAAAGTCAGGTTATTTATTCTGTTTATATATATGTTGGGGGGTATTTAGGGGGTTAGTTTATTTTTTTGTTGATATTGTGTGTGTGTGTGTGTGTGTGTGTGTGTGTGTGTGTGTGTGTGTGT
>WFKH01002636.1:22569852-22590471 GCA_016163765.1 Magallana hongkongensis | reverse complement strand
CTCTCTCTCTCTCTCTCTCTCTCTCTCTCTCTCTCTCTCTCTCTCTCAAATCATGTAAATAAGGCTAGTGCCATATACTTTAAAATTTGCTTGTTTATAAGCAAAATTATATATTTAAAAAAATGGCCAGTGACGAACTAAGGAAATAACATGTATCTAATTTTGTTACATGTAATGAACTTGCAAAATAGAGAAAAAAAAACAGGACAACATTTAATAATGATATAGTTATATAACCTTAGAAATACATAACCGACATTCAAATTTTACCCCGGGAAATAAATATATGCACTATATTAATAACGATGGAGTGAAACATCATATAATGATTCTAGTTAGAGGTTTTAACTTTTACTGGTGAACTAAAAATATTGACCCCACGGTAAAACCCACAGACATGTAACAAGCAGCAGCGCGCGCCTTTCGCATTAAGGCTCATTATCAATTTCACAGTGATGTTTAGGATATCTGTTTTCTATCAATTTACGATAAAACATGAGCGGTTTTCCCGTATACATTCCCATTCACCTGTTAATGATGTCGGCAGATCTCGCGAGATTCCCTTTTCAAAGATACAGACTGATTTGACGAGTATCTTTCGATACTGATTTTTCTCCTTTAATCATTGTGTTAAAATTCAATCTTTTTAGTCTACTTTTTTCCCATCTGGATAAACACTATAGAATGAAATATTTCCACATAATTGTCAAATTCAATCGCACCTGCTCGGGCCTTTCCGACGAGCGAAAAAAACAACCTTGAATGTTGATTATTTCAAAGTTGTGCATTTTCTATCTAGTATTACTTATTCATGTAACTAAGTAGAAATCTTATAATTTGTAGAACATTTATAACACTCATTCATTTCATTGAAAATGTTCATTTATTACGCTATTTACATGTATACAGCTTTAAATAATGATTGAAATCCCCCCTCTCATTATCCCCTTCGGCTCCTCTTTTACACAGATTATCATTAATTTACAGTTAAAAACAAGTTTCACTTTATAAGGAAAATTCGCCATTAACCTTTGACTCTGATGCTTGATTCCACTTTCTGACGACCATAAGCCATGATATTCTGGAAATGAATGGAACGCTACAGAAATCGATTGTCAGGCGTTTGGTGTAAAAGAAGAACTCTGGTACGGAAGGAACTTACGAATGAAATATACAAGTATTGTTAGTTAAATAGTCGTTAAATAATTCGATCCGTTAAAAGTCACCACTGAGGCAGACATGTATGGTCAACCGTGCCGTTATTGTTACATGTATGGCAGCTATTATTATTGTTGTTTAAAAGGGCTGAATATCTTAAAACTGTTTTGAATTTCAGAACGCTATGTTTCAATTTAGGAACGATATATTTACCTTCTTCTGGAAGATAAGCTTAAAGTGTAAAGTAATTGAAGACATGCAATTTTACATTTTCCTGGCCTCAGTCTTGCCTACTATCGATATCGATTCTTCAGATGACGATTATCGATTCTTCAGATGACGATTATCGATTCTTCAATATATATCCCCAGTTCTTAAGATGGCAATTATTGATTCTAGCAATTTAGTGAAGTATCAGGCAAAGTAGGATCATCTTAATTTCAGTGTTTTACTGCCTAGATCAAATTCAAATAGAACTATTTATAAATGCACGTACTTTTGTTTAATAATTTAACCATTTAAAAAATTCTAGTATGCATTTCTAAGTACTTTCAATTCTAAACTATTACACAGACAGTTGTAAAGTGTTATACATGATAAGAACCTCGTAAGTTGTAAGAACTTTTGTTCGAACCATTTGTTTAATTTTATGCAATATAATATGCTCAAACCATTCTCGATTATTCGATATATCGATTATGCAGATGACGATGCTATGCATTTTCTTAAAATGAATGCAATTTTTAAAAGGCTTGAATCAAACTATATTTTTAGGATCGAGATCACAGTTTAAAAGAAATTAAATTTTACAACTATGATTAAATGTCTATGCATCAATCATTTTATGAGTCACCATCTTCATTTAAACATTTTAGAAACAGGTTAATCATGATGCGCCAATCGAGACTCTGTGTTTGAATCATGGCTGACTTTCTAGTGAACCCGGTGAAACAAGGGTGCAGCAATTCAGTAACATGCAATGTGAATCCATTAAAACATTAATCTTGGGGGTAGGCTACCGTTACAGTTCAGTAGAGCCACCGTATAAAGCATCTATCCGGACCCCGATTTGTTTGTTTACTTGTTTCCTTTTCAGACTTTATGCAGCATATTAAGTATATGTCCATTAAGATGATTTCCCAGATAACAGCAAAAATGCCAGAATGCTTTTATTCGATAATCATTTCATCAAACTATTTACCCGAAAGAAAATCCTTTAACGAACTGTTTTTGAGCAGCGCCTTTTATTACTGGCTGTCCTTTAAAATCTCTATTTCATTAACACAAAGGTTTCATAAGGTAATATCATTCCATGGACGCTCAGATTAAGTATGACGTCATAGGTTCATTGCTGTTAACGTCATAATTATCGTCTTTGACTTCTGTGACCAATCTCTCGTCATATACATCAAGTTCCTGTTACTCTTCACTCCATTGCAACAAAGAGCAATCCACTCTTCACTAAATGTGCAATTGGTTTTGAATAATTCCTACAGTGTTACCCCAATCTCACCCTACCAGTAGAGCTCGTATAAACACACTGAGTATGTATTAAATTGTGTAAAAATATTACACAAAATAAAATCGCCTCATATCAGTTTGATGAATTGGCAAGACGTACTGAATAAAGTATCTCTTTTCTAATTTAGCTCTAATGTATTATTATAATAGATAAGCTCAACAGATTATACCCATCTCTTTTGTTATTATAATATATTTTAGAAATATCGTTAGATTTCATAAAGATCAGCTCTAATTCCAACCGATAATACATTTTAACGTTTATGAAATGGGGAGGTCATGGAGGCCTACGTAATGTGTACATTTAAGGTTCGTTTACCGCTGGCCGAAAAGACCCGAGAAGTTGCGATTTGTTAAACCCCGTTGAGGCGTTAACGTTACGGATATTTTTGTACATGCTTCAGCAAAACTGTATGCCCTTCTCCACATTTTTGATAACATTTCAAACATTTCCGTGAACTATCAATTGCTTGCAATGCAGTTTTCGACAAGTCACAAGTTCCAAGAAAACACAAAGCATGCATGTTATTCTTTTAATTAATAGGTTAACTATTAAAATTGCCACCAAGGCCAATTAACCCCCCCTCCCCTCTCTCTCTCCTCTCTCTCTCTCTCTCTCTCTCTCTCTCTCTCTCTCTCTCTCTCTCTGCGCACTGGTTATCGTTATCCTTTGGTGATACATGTAGACAAACATACACTATTTTCTATCAAGGGAACGACCTTCTCTCACTGAATTGAATACAAGTTTCCACTGTCTCAGACCACTGTTTTTGTTAGCAGATGTAAAGTCAGACAGGTTGATTAATGACCAAACTATATTCTGTCGTGATTTGACCAGCAGCAAAAGGGTAAAGGTTCTTGGAAGGGTATTTTTTTGTGTCAAAAAGCATGACAGATTAAAATCTAAAACGTGCGAAAAGAAAAACAGCATATATAACCGCTCATAAAATGAATGTTTTCCCTCTTATTTCTTCCTCCATTAACCGTTCTATTTTCTGGTTAAGGCGGGTCGTTAATTATTACATTCGTTGGCAACAAACCATAATGTCATTTGTATTATATAGTCATACGTTCCTTTCAGGCCTCCAAAACCACGCACAAGCTAATGTTTGGTAGACAAGTGGTCACACCTTATAAGTTTGGGATCCGTTTAGACTCTACCTAGCTTGCACCCCCCCCCCCCCCCCCCCCGATGTCTGCCTTATCTTCTCCTTTTAAGGTTCCTCGACACACCAAAATTTAATGGATCGATAAAGAATCTTTTTTGAAGTATGATTTCACAAAACAGAGACCAATATCGGCTTTCATTTATTTTATATGAATTTTTTATATATTTTTTCAGTGAAATGGGAAAAATTGTTTTGACTGCAAACAGGGTAATTTAGAGTTTAAAACTTGGTCTCAATTGATGTGTAATATAATTATGAATAAAAGCATGCCAAAGATGGTCTGATAAAGTTTTTAATTTTTTAATTAAAAAATATTTCTGAAAATTTATAATTTTTATTCCTGTATATCTTTTAAACCTATGGATAAAATCTAAAGAATAATAAATAGTCACATAAAGCACTTATCAAACAATGACATTTTACAAAGAAATTGAAACGAAAATGCAAAACTTTAGAAAAATTGCAATTTATCAAATTTGAACCGATCCCGATTGAAAAAAACCTGATCCCGATTATAATTATTTTAAATTGAAATTTTACAAAAATACTGCAGTTTATTCTGAGTAATTGATATGTATTATTAGATCAGTAAATGAACAAACCGTTTTACAGCAAAACAACCTGGAATATTTTGCAAAATTGTGATATATCCCAACTTTATATGATTCTATTCGGGATCAGTTTAATTACCATCGGGATCGGTTCGAATTTATGATTTTACAATTTTTCTTGAATTTCACTATTTCTTGTTGAAATATGATTGTAAAGCAATTGTTTAATACGAGTGACAGTTGATTTCAAATTGTAGTTTTTATCCATAAGTTTAAAAAATATCTATAATTCATGATTTTCATTTTCATAAATATTTTTTTTCTAAAAATATTATAAAGTTTATTTGGCCTTTTTTGACATGTATTTAAAGATAATTGTATCGTGCATCAATTGATATCTAATTTTCAGCTCTTAAATACACCGTTCGCAGCCAAAAAAAAATTCACGTAAAATGATTGAAAGCCGATATCGGTCTCATTTTTGTAAAATCATTTTTCAAAAATGATTCTTTATCGATCCAATAAACAATGCACTGGTGTGTCGAGCCACCTTAACGTCAAGTTTCTCTCTTCCCCTTTCAATTTAACTTATTACTTTACCCACCTTAACCCTAAATTGGTTCACAAGCTCCTTTTTATGTATCTACCTGAAACCTCTTAATATGATTTGTTTAATGTTTATACAAATCGGATACACTAATATAAGTAATTATGATAAATTTCTTTGCATAATTAGCTTATATTGTGGATGAAATTTCATGTTGAATTCGGATTTGTCTTTACCACGGTCAGGTTTCTTTATCTTATATCACTTCATGACATTCCGTCCTGGTATTTGTTTTTATATGATTACACTAAACTAATATTTACATGCACTGTGTAAATAAATAAAACTGACCCGTGTATACTTCGCAGATAAAGTCGATTGATAAAACTTAAAAACATTCTTTGTTTGGAGTGCTATGTCCATACAACTACTAGATCAAGTATTCTATTGTACTGGATTCAATGTACATGTGACGTCATGACTACGTCAATGTTAATACAATATACTGACCCGTGACACAAACATGTGCTACAAGGTTACCTTAATTCTTCTTTTACGAAATGTGTCAACAATGTTTGCTGTATTTCAAATTATCATTTTCTTTTCAATCTTATTTTTGTCCAAGATACAGTATTACTGTATTGTTTTCAGAAATATAAAACTTCATGTTTACAAATAAAAAGGCGTTACATAATTTTCTTACCCGGTAAAATTTCATATTTAAAATGAAAAAAAAAACCCCCCAGAAGAAACCCAAAACTTTGTTTTGTTAAATGCATCTAAGGCATGTGTGTTATTGTTTAAATTGTTTAAACCGCGTAAACATTCTCATTCAAATTGTAAATAAGAAATATGATAACTTGATAAAGAAGGTTTGTAGTGATAGAGAAGTTCAGACCGGGGCGGGTGATGTTTTAATCAAAATTTATTTGTCAAACCCATGATAACTCCATATGTTAAAGAGGAGTAGCGGTTTTTCAGCAGATATTATAAATACACGATTTAAGAAAATCGCCCAATACGCTATCTGAATGCTATCGCTTATTCCTCAATAAAACGGGAATTAACCCCATAGAGAATAAAAAAACTGTTCCATTAAACGTTTGTTTACGTCTTAATATCATTTCTGCACGTTTGTTTCTTTGAAGATATATTAAAGGGTGACCCTTCACGCGGTTCTACAGACATTTGACCCGGGGGTCACTGTCAGAGAATAATGAATGCACACAGCGTGTAAGAAACAATACACACTAAATTACCATCGTATCACAAGAGTACCTCCATCAATCTTTGCGAGTAGAAACGGAGATTCTCTCTCTCTCTCTCTCTCCCTCTCTCTCTCTCTCTCTCTCCATGAAATGACATTCTATCTTTTATCTTTCGTTGACAATCTTTTTAGTCTGTAACTCTGTCTCTGTCTTACTCCTTTGACTCTCCATCTTTCTTGCTTTTACTCTCTTCGACTATCTTTCTCTTTTTGTCTTTCTTTCTTTCTGTGTCAATCTCTCTCTCCACTGACCATTAACATGTGACATGGTGTTCCTCTCCGCGGCGATCAATCCAGTACACTCCAGCCTCTTCCGTGTTAGCGCCTCCTTCTGGTCGGCGCTGTCAAAGAAGGATTCTACATCCCGGAAAAACTCTAGATTGGACTGATTTCTCATCACTGTATTATTCCAACAAGTCTCACTACAATGAACACTTATTTCACAACAATCAAAAATCCTGTGTCTTCAGATCCCACAAATCGAGAAGTTCTTTTCTCATTCCAGTCAAGGGTCTTGGATATCTGGATCTGTTTGCTTGTTAATTATTAGAAATAATTAGGAAGAAAAACAGACTTTGTTACAGTCTCTCTAAGAGCTTTGCGTACTTTAAAACACGGAATTCGTAGACACAATCACAGACTTCTAGTTTTACTTCAAAACGATCCTTGTAATTTTCTTCTTCAAACGCATGTTACTCGTCTTCTATATGTTAACACAATCTTAAATTCTCCATCCTCTTCTTTTATCCCAATAATTAAAGTGACTTTAAAAAACCAAAGTCTTTAAAACATCCTTGTTTGAAATTTGAAATTCAACACATTTTATGTCTGTTGCGACACGAGGTGAGAATTGAAATGAATACGATCCAAGGAGATGCGCCCGTGCAGTTATCTCGATGTAAACGCACCGGCTAACGCATTGGACGAACATTAGGTGTAAAGTAATATTTCTCAGCACTAGACTTTCTAGTGTCCACTATAACAATTATCATGACCAGTGTTATCCATCACACGAAGTGCGGTGAATATAAGAGTTGTTTTTCTCCCCCGTAATCACCAAACAATGAAGTCGTTTGTCAATTTAATGTTCTCTTTTTCCTTCAATAGATCGAAGCCGTACTGGGCGATTGAGTCGGTCCCATATTCATAGATATACCGATAAATTATCTGGCGGGATGTGTAATGGGGAGTTACTTTATCGAAATAGCATTAAGAAATCTTCTTGATCTTAGTATTTATTACTGTGCAATCTTAATTTATCTTTTTTTTTACTTATATTACCTATCTACATATGTATTTATCAACTTAGATATCTTTATGAACATGTGCATACGAAATTATAAAGGATTAAGTGTTCTATCCTAAATTACATTGCTATTGTTGGGCTAACTTGATTTTTAATTTCAATTTTATATATATTCATATGCAAAATTCTCTCTCTCTCTCTCCCTCTCTCTCTCTCTCTCTCTCTCTCTCTCTCTGAGAGATAGACGGCTTGATTAAATGGACGTGTTTACAGCTCCCATGATAAAATATGCCCGTGTTCACTCGACCAAACATTCTCTCTCCCGAGACTGTCACCATTAATTAATTGCTAATAAGGTGACCGCTACGGGAGATAATATAGACATAGCGTGTCTTACATTGTACTACCCTACTCAAAGTTTGAAGGAGGCGGATCCAACAATTTGGGCAATAAAAAAAAGTTTCATATGTATTATCAGTCTGATAATTTAAAAGTTTTAAAGAGCTTAGTAAAAATCTAACTTGCGTTAACGTAGACGTATAAATATTCATCCTATATTGTAATTTGGGGG
The DNA here is from genome assembly GCA_016163765.1 of Magallana hongkongensis. Lineage (NCBI taxonomy): Eukaryota > Metazoa > Mollusca > Bivalvia > Ostreida > Ostreidae > Magallana > Magallana hongkongensis. The sequence continues at coordinate 22,582,441 of WFKH01002636.1, read as the reverse complement.
TCTCAAAAATAATTATGAACTCTGCTTTCATAGATTAATATCTTAAATATCTTAAAATAAATTGTTTTCATACAGACATTGACAAAACAGAACCAGGATTTAACTAGTTTCAGTCTACTAGTATATGTTTGCGAGTGTAAAATTATTCATCATATCAACCTACATGTATATAAATTATATTGGATACATTGCGACTGTGGATTACTGATTACTCCGTAACTGTTATATAACGCTAAATTTAGCAGTTTTCATTTTATCAAGTAGCAGCGTTTATTCAAATATAACAAATTATATTGTACATCGTTAGATTCTGTCTTTCGTTTGAGTTTGACTGTGGTTAGATTTTTTTGAAATCGTTTGAGCAAAAATGAAAGCATGGACTCGCGTATAACTTCTAAGTAGTAGTACTCTATTATGGGCTTTAATTTCTATGCATTCCTGCCCCCTCTAAACCAAATGCTAGTTTTGTTACAACGGGATACATAATATGACCAGTAAATGGAAGAAAAGGCTGTTATTTTGTGCACCCCACCCCTTCAAAATCCTAATGTTAGTTTTAAAATTTATTGTAACGGATTATTTAATACAAAAGTTTTGTTTGTCCGTATATGTTTCTATTTGGTAGCTGCAGGTTTTTAGCTCCCGGTCTGAAAATATTCGGATGGCCGACCTCCCAGGTGGTCCATCCGAATTTTTACAGACCGGAAGCCACCGATTTTTTTTTTTCAGACCGGGAGCTGCAAACCTGCAGCTATCTACTGAGATGAATTATGCTTTGGAAAATCATAATTAATGAATTTTGCATTTGTAGACAGTTTATCGAAATAATGACCCTCTTAACACTAATGAAAAAAATATCTTTTAAATTTCTAGAAAAAAAATTATATCACTTGAAAAAAAATAATTTTAGTATTGTTATGAAATTGGTATAGCCCTGTACCAATAACCAGTTCCAGTATTTATACGGTGTATATAAAATATATTTATCTATTTATATGCCATTATTCCCGATACTACGGATAGTATGATATAATTAATTTATGGAATAATGTGTATTCCGTATGTACGAGTGTACGCCATGTTTTGACACAGAAACCATGTGTCTCTTGTTTACGTTTCATATTCCAGTCTATTACACCGTGAGTGATGTATTGAATTGAACATATTTTATTGTATATATATAAGATACATATACAAATGGTTCGGACACAAGTTCTGACAACTTACTAGGTCTTTACCATAAACAGAAAAATTATACAAAACTTACAACTGTTATAACATGATATTAAATTGTTATTACAATAAATGAAAATAAGTGATATATACGAGAATAAGAAACAAGCACATAAACTATATTAAACAAATCTACCAGTTTCGTTGATATACAATTGAACTAAAGAGAATAATTGCTTATTAATTTCAGTAGATAATGACTCATCGCCCCATAATAAAAGATGAGTATTAATTATATGAAAATAGTCTAGTTGTAGCAGATTAAAAAAAAAATTATTTCTAGCGATAGTATAATTTTTGCATTTGAAGAAAAAATGGTAAGCATCTTCGGGTGAACCACACCGACAATTACCGCTTTCAATAATGTTTATTCTGTGTAAATCATAATTGAGTATGCAATGGTGTCTTAGCTTGGTATGTATTATGTTTAGCTTGCGCTTACCATGTGTAAAAAAGGAGGGAGCTTTAGCTATGTTTTTAGTTTTATATAATGAATTCTTAAATCTTTGTATTGAAGTTTCATTTCTTACCCCTATACTTAATGTATTCCACAATTGAATAGTGTCAGGTATAAATGATTTCTTAAATAATTCTGTTCTACACCTAGGTAAACTATAATTTTCAATGTTCCTAGTTCTATATGCAGAATCGTTACTCCTAGTATTGGGAATAATCTGAGACAAATATTCGGGGACACACTTATTGTGGATCTTGTACATAGTGGTAAGTTTAGACGTCATTCTTCTAGCTGAAAGAGTTTCCCAGCCCGTTTCAAAATATAAGGATGTTTTTGAAGCAATAATTGGTAACCCTGTAACAATGCGGGCAGCGTATAACTGAACTTTCTCTAATTTGTCAATGTCATATTGGCTACAGCCATCCCAAACAACTGAGGCATATTCGAGAATTGGCCTTACAAATGTAATGTACATTTTGGAAAGGCTGTTTTTTCCAAGACTAAATTTAAGTTTTTTCAAGAGACCTAATTTTTTTGGTGCTTTGTTAACTATAGTATTAATGTGCTCCGACCATTTTAGATCGCTTGCTAGATGTAAACCTAAGTGTTTGTGTGTTGAGATATATTCTAACTTACAATGCTGAAAAAATATTTCGGGTAATTCGTAGCTTGATTTTGTGGTGAAAAAGACAGCCTTAGTTTTGTTTGGATTAAATTTAAGTAACCATCGACTAGACCACTGTTCCAAAATGTACAAATCATGATTGATATTGTGTTCAATGCTAGAAAAATCGTGCGATGCATATTGGATACAATTGTCATCTGCGAAAAGTCGACAAAATGATAACATATTGTTTGAGACATCATTAACATATATCAAAAAGAGCAAGGGTCCTAACACTGAACCTTGCGGTACACCAGATTTTATACAAGTATTAGATGATAAAACATCTTTGTACATTACTTTTTGACTTCTATTACATAAATAACTTTTAAACCATTTTAAACCATTGTAAAACATTGCCGGTTATTCCGTATGTTTCTAATTTAAAAAGGAGACCTTTGTGCCAAACTCTATCAAAAGCTTTTGATAAGTCACAAAAAACTATACAACATGATTTCCCGTCATCAATACTTTTCACAATATTGTGATATGTTTCAATTAACTGGTACACAGTTGAGTGGCCGGGAAGAAAACCGGCTTGGTATTTATAAAACAAGTTATTGCAATGAAAGAAATTGTACACATGTTTAAAAATTATACGTTCCAATAATTTACTAACACAGCTTAATAATGACACAGGTCTGTAATTAGAGGCTACAGAAGGATCATCTTTCTTAAACAACGGAATAACATGCGCAAGTTTCCAATTGTTTGGAAACGTGTTTTCAGCTAATGACCTATTAAATAAAAGTGATGTGATAGCATCGATACAAATGGAGAATATTGCATATTTATGCTTACCATATTGTTTGCTTTACTTTATTCTATCACTATTGTTGTTATTTCGTCCATACTTTGCGTTTACGCAAACCAGCGTACTCCGTATTCCCTCCATCTTTCGTCAGCTTCAATATCCTGACGTATATTGCAAGCCGCGCGCTGATTGGCTGGCAAATATAGAGTATATAAATGAGGTACTGCCAGAAATCGTAGCCTTCATCTGTCTTCTGCTCCCATTGCCACACGTCTATTTCTGCTAAATATGGCCCAGCAGCACCTTAACCTTAATCCTTCGAAGGTGCAGAAGGTGAATATTTAATTGAGTCATATTTATTACTGCACCTTCTTCGCTATTTAAACCCCGTACTCTTCCGATACCCGGCAGATCGCCACAGAACTCAGCCTTGTCTACACCGCCTATCATGGAGGGAACGGACGGGATTTGGGGGTGCTTCTCAGCCGCTTACTTCGTTCACAAAAACAGCCTAAAGAAAATGCCATGGCGCCGGGGTTAACTCTTTTTCCTGGAGGAACCCAATGGCTGTGGAGGATCATGGTGTTGGTGACGTCAGTCAACAATATTCATTCCTTCACACTGACCTGGCATGCCCGCGGCTATTCCCGGGCCTGAAGGACGACTCCCTCCCCCAGCGGCTGCGCTATCACATCCTCAGGGTGTGCCAGCAATAGGGCGGGGAGAAGTCTGGATGGCCCACCCAATCGTACAAAGTTTGGGGTGGAGGTATTTATTTGAACTCCACTACAGCAGTGTATCTTTGGGTGTTTTTATCTCCATTCGACGATTCAGGTTTGTTATGATTATTACCCATATCATCCCTTGTCTTGAAACTGTTAAATTATTACCTAGTAAGAACTATTGATTGATTTGTGGAAGGGTTTCTAAGTAGCTTATGTAAACACATTTCTTGAATAGTTAAAGGGTCGGTGTAGAGAATAACGATTTTTACACACATGTGCATAACAGATTAACTAAACGATTTAAATTTGGATTTAATGGTCGCCTATTTGCTATGTATATGTAGTCGTTTTTCACATACTTATTTTTTGCTGAATTCAGAGGCGTGTTCAGCTCAGTTCAGCTCTGCTAGCAGAACGGGTGCTCGCTAGCGCTCGCCAAACTTTGTGCTGCGGGTATAGCAGATTTTGGCGAGCGCTCGCGAGCACCCGCTCTGCTGGACACTTCTCAGTATTGCATGTATATGGTGATTGACATTTTACTTATGTTGTCTGAATGTCAAGACTACGTCGTTCAGCCACCTTAATAGCAAACTGGTCAGTGCACACTCAGCGGACTGGATGGCGCAGATTCATTCATTTTTATGCGGAAAATATATATAATGAATTTTCGATGCGAGATTTCTTATACATAAAATTAATTATAAACATGAACAAGACAACAAGTAAATACTATTGTTGGTGAAAAACTCAATAGATTACATGATGTTGAACAACAAACATTAAACGCCGTATTTCACATGGTATGATTTCTCATTTACATGTATGTTCTCCTAAAATGTCACCACCATCCGCTCGACTCACTGTCGTAATAGAAAAAAATGGCACACCATTTAAGAAATGTAACAATGAGTTCACGTTGATTTTCATGTAGACTAGACCAACACAAACAATTTGAACTCTAGCTTTCTCAGGTAATTTTTACCATTTCCTGGCAAAAACAATGTTTTAATATTGATCAAGTTGCCCACCGAATCCACTCTTTCTGGATATCATGTCCTTTCACGAATGTAGGACTTCCAACAGAACCAAGAATCAAAAAACAATGAAAAATAAATTCAGCTAAAATACATAGTTGAAGAATCTTAGAAACATCGATATGTACCAGTTCCGTCTTTCTTTATTTTTTTCATTCAAGTTGTTCCAAAAGCTTCTACATTCAGTAATACTGAAAACTCCCATTGCTTCTCCGTCTGTATTCAAGCCGTACCTAGTTGACTCGGATGTCTATTAAGAAATTGCGCGTCACGTTGTCAGAGTTTCTCGTCACATTTTTCGGAAAGTGATCCTTTATTGTTAATGCAGGGAGAATGCTTCTCAGTGAATTCTGTGTCGACAACCCGGATTTCGTTTTCACTGTCACAGTTCGGTTCCTTTTTAAAAATAGCTAATAACTCTGAATCGAGTTCGTTTTTTGTACTACTGATGACGTCACTATGAGGCGACGCGTTTCCATTGGAAGTCGAAGGATTTTTCACGGAATTGCGCGTGCGCGACATGAATGTTCGTGTTGTTCTAGTCTGTCTGTATGTCGATGCCAAAGTTTTTTAAATTCTGCTTGTACCTGAGAAGTGAAAGTACATAAATAATGAAATCAAGAAGTTTTGATTTAACCATACATTGAAACATTGACAACATTTATAATATAACGAAAACTTACCTCCGCGTTCAAGAAACACAACAACATGGCAAGGATAAATCCCTAATGACAAAAAATAAACTCTAAATGAAATATACATTGATTGGTGAAACACATAAGTTTTAAATACATTAAAGAACATCATACCCCCCCCCCCCCCCCCCCCCCCCCCCCCCCAAAAAAATACCTGAAACGAGCCAAAGAACATTTCCGACCACCAAAGAATGAAGAAACCCATGGAGGTCTCGTCTATATAGCCGAAGCTTGTCATCACGTAGTTCACAGAGAAAATGATGTAATACACGCCAAACAGCGGGATCAGAATGAGTGTGGATTTAGCCAAGCGTCTGAAAAACCACAAAAACAAGTTGCTGTCCATTAAAAAAGGACTGCAATACGTGGACCATATGCATGTGTTTCTAGCCTTAAAATTATCACAGATTCCACCGACTCTAGCCCCCTGCTTTATATGAAGACATCTACAAATGAGACCTCTAATTGCAAAAGTGTTATGATGCATATTATAGTAGCGAGCCTGGATGTAGTGCCTTTAACCACTAAATTTGTACATTTTATCACGTATAGCACTGAACTTTTATCTCAGAATTAAACATAATTATGAACTATGTTAACGAAGATTGCATGTATAGTATCAGGCATTCGGCGAATTCATTATTTGAACACACATTACGCCTCGCACTACTTTGTTTACTATGCAGCTTCGTGTAAATTGATTTCATATTTTGATGCATTTCTCTTGAAATGTTAACTTTTATACTGTGAAATTATTATTATTCAACCATGTATTATATAAAGTCACATAATTATTTAATCATGCTTAAATGCGTAAAAATTTTAATCGGGAAGTACACAAGCCTTGTCTACTAAAAGTATAGGTAAGCTATTTCGGAAATCAACAATACATCGCGATTTATGAAGTTTGATGCATGTTGTAGTTTCGGCCTTACATTAACATATTCCATGATGCTGACAGTTAATATCACATGCCGATTATTTCTTTAAAAGAAATACTTTGTTTCTGTACTGTTCACCGACAATTTTACAATTATAGCGCCTTTAAAAATGTGTATATGGCATGGAATTCCGATCCCGATTTAGATAAACGTGTGCTAGCCTGGTTCCTTTAGCAACCCATAATATCGTGCAGGAACCAGGCTAGCTCATGCGCAAGCTGAATTTCCCCATCGCATCCGGTTTAACCTCGCTTATATATTTTCTGCGTGGACCTCAGGGTCCATGCAATATAGGATCTCTCATGATTTGCGATGGTATATGATTTTTGCCCAACGAGTTGTGCGTTTCTAAAGAAAACATACAACGAGTTGGATAAAAATCAGATATACCATCGCAAATCATGAGAAATTCCTTTTATCACATGTATTATATATCTACGTACTTTTTTTTCTTTTACATAAATGCATTATTTGGGAATTTACATGTAAAAGGTCATCGGTTATTTTTAATTTTATAAATGAAATTTATTTTATCTCAAGAGGGCTGGATGGTCTTTGCCATTTTAGCACTTTATTAATATTCTTAAAAGAAAAAGCTCTGTATAATTAACCAGATATTTAGATTTCAAAGCTAATATATGTGAATTGTTTGTTTATTAAATGATAGTTTATAGCTAAAGACATTGAAAAATCAAGGAAAATCTGATTGTCAATTTGTTGACCACCCAGCCCTATGTAAATCTGAATAATCGGTATGTTTAGAAATCTGAAATTAAAATTTGCATGGATCATGATGTGTTAAAAAAGCAAATAGGGAATTTTATCCCAAGGAATTTAAGTAATGAATATATTTTGAATGAATATGCACTGAATAACTATTTTTACGACTATAACTATGTTCTGTAAATTTTATGGAATTGGTGTCGATGTTCTGTAAATTTTATAGAATTGATGTAGTAGAAATTCAAGAACTCAGCATAAAATTTTTTTTTAATGCTAATGGTTGTAAAACGATATGCATTTATATGTATGTGTTATTCTTATAATTAATGTTATAAATCCCACATTTTACAGTATATTAGGGAGTTAGAAAAAACACATCTGATTCGTATAATGGTTTATTTTGAACTCTAACTTATGTTATGAATCTATATCGTCATGGAAAGGTCTATGACGTCACACCTTTATGACGTCATAGTACGGCAAAAGTAATGGTAAATTAGGAAGTCAAAGTAGCTCATAATTCACAACATCCTCGGGGCAGGGCGAATAATGACAATTGTCAAATAATGAAATAATTTTAAAACAGTCACTGATAAGGCCCAATGGAAACAGTTCACATGTTTTGTCAGTAATCCAAGTCGGTCCCGTCAACCACAAATTGTTATCCATAAACTTGTAGAATTCTGTACCATGAGACAAGACATCCACAGGACGCAAAACTGTTCATTCTCAGCATCTTCTCCTTGATTTCTGGGGGCAGCGACAACATCACCATCGGGGTTTGTGTGAGGTCCGAGAATTCCCCTCCTTCAACACTGATGAACTGAGAACACTTCATCTCTTCATTCATCTCCTTCAAGAAGTCCTTCTCTATCACTATTCTCTCCATCTCTCTCCGTTGGGCTGCTAGTTTCTTCTGGGCCTTCTTGCACTCAAACTCGGCTCTATCTGCCCAATTTGTTTCATCAGATTTCTTGTTTTGAAGTTCATGGACCTGTCTCTCGTACATTTCAAGTTGTTGTTTAATAGTGTTGGACTTCTGTAACTTCTCTTCTAGTTCTAAGTGTTCCTGCATATATTTAGTGTTCTTATCCTCCAGTAGTTTGACCCGACTCCTCAGGTCACTTAGTTCCTCTAGTTTCTTCTTGTAGTTGCCAATCATTTCCTCATATTTTGTCACTTGTTCTGAAGTGTATCTGAGAACATCCATCTCGTCCTTCAATATTTTTGCCTCATCCACCACCGCCGTCAGCTCCGCATTCTTTTGTTTCAATTCTGCACATTCTTTGGACAAAGCATCAAACTTTATTCTTATATCATCTTTGGAAGTTTTCAACTTAAAGTTTTCCTCTTGCAGGCCTTCACTAGTTGCTGTAGCTTAAGAAATCTTTTCCCGGCAGGTTTACTGTTTGTGGTTGTGCAAAGACTTGTATGATGACGTTTTCTACAAAGTTTGCAGTTTGATCTACTCTGGCAATCTGTAACCTTATGTCGTCCTAAGCAGTTGAAGCACAATCTGTCTTGTTTGACAATTTTCATTCGCTGATGATAGTTTTCATATTTTGTACAAGCATTTGAATAATGTATATCCTTACAGAATGCACAACATAATCGAGGCTTTCTTGGACTAAAGTTGCGTGGTACCGGTAGGTTTTCATTGTTGGATTTTGACTGAATAAAGAATATTGATGTAGCATTTTGTTCTGTTGCCTCTTTATTTGTTCCAGCCTCTAAAATTTTAAATTCCCTGAACAAACTGTTTCTCAAGTCTTCAAGTATCCAATTGGTAGAACCATGTTCCCTTGCTAAATTTCTGCATATTTCCCTGGGTAATTTTTTGAGAATTACAGGGACGAGTAGTGATCCATAAGTGTCTTGTGGTTGACCAAATGACTCTAATCCTCTGGCATAAGTTTCAACTTGGTCGTAGAAATGACGCAGACTTGTAAGATTGTTCTTTGGAGCTGGTAAATTTAATAGCGCCTGCATATAGGACTGAACTATCTTGTGTTTTTGACCAAACCTCTCATGTAGAATTCAATCGCTCTGATGTAATTTGCATGCGTGAGTGCAAATCCTGCAATAGTGTTGGAAGCTTCGCCTTCTACTAAGGACTTTAAGTAGTTGAACTTTTGTACTTCTGTCAGTGTGTTGTTACATGTACTATGAATGGCTGAATCAAACGAATCCCAAAAGGACTGCCATTCTAGTACATTTCCCTCAAAAATAGGTAGATTGAGTTTCGGTAACTTATGAAAGTTAGCACCACTATTGGAGTTGGGATTCGAATTAAAGCTTGTAACGGACTGCTGAGCACATGAATTTTGAGAAAAATCATGCGACGAATGAGCATTCTCTCTGATTTGTAGATTTTCATTGTGATATGAATACCGGTAACTGCTGGCAGTTGCATTTAAAGTTGATCTTTGTACTAAGAGATGTTTTTTGGTTTTGTTAATTTTTGACTCTATATTAAATGTGTACTCATCTGCCTCAAGAATTTCTTTTTCCACTTCCTCTTCAACTGTATCTTCTAGAATTCTGTCATCTAGATTCCTAAGAATTTCTTGCTTCTCCTTAAGTGTTGCTATTATAGTTTCTGTATCCTCTGAATTGTTTTCTTCGGAATAGGACTCTTCCAATTTTCTCAAAAGTCTTGTTACAGCACTTCTTTGTCCGGAACGAATTGCTTTAAGTTTAGAAGTCATCTCCGTTTCGTCACGGCACCAATATTAGGGAGTTAGAGAAAACACATCTGATTCGTATAGTGGTTTATTTTGAACTCTAACTTATGTTATGAATCTATATCGTCATGGAAAGGTCTATGACGTCATAGTACGGCAAAAGTAATGGTAAATTAGGAAGTCAAAGTAGCTCATAATTCACAACACAGTAGTTTATCAAATATTAGTTTCTAAACATACGAGAACAATTTCTACACAGAAAGAAAGCAATACGAAAAGCCCCACTACCACTTTACCTTATCATGTGACCGTCAATATGACTTAAATATGAAAAAAGACAAAACGATGAAAATAAGCACACCATAAACATGTTTAAGAAATAGTTCCTTGTAAGAAATCAAAATGAGACGCCTGTAAAATAAAAATATGAAAAAGATTTCCGAAGGATGTTTTAATTGTTGCAATGCAATGATAATGAAAATGATGATGAAAATGATAATGAAAATATTTAATATCATTTCAGCAGTATCTGTATTCAGTAAATTAAAAAGAAAAATCAATTACCGCCATTAAGTTACACAGCTAGACAGATATGTTTTAAAGCCCCAACCCGCATGTAAATATATACAATCCTTGAAATGGTAGACTATTTTCAGGACCGATTATTAAATAAATTAAGGAATGAAAATACCGAATGAAGTCTCTTTAACATTTTTAATTTTACTCTTTATAAGCTCTTGCATTTATATAACATGACTACTGATATATAACATTATATTTTACACTATATTTTGAATTCCATTTTTCTATTCACTAGTTATGAAATACCTTTCAGATGGATATCAACTAAATAAATTTGAAAACACTTTCTTTGTTGCTACATGCAAATAAAACAATTGTGGGCATGCGCATTAAAGAAAAAAACCCCCATATATTACATAAGTAATGAATTCAATTGAAATATAAAATCAATTACATGCAGTTGAACGCTACACGTAAAACTGGAAAAGGCCGGAAACACCGTCCTGTACCGGAAGTTACATTTGTATACTTAAAAACTGAGTAAAATGTGGAAACTCTTACATACCTATACCGGACGCTGTTTGTCTGGTACCCGGCTGATGCACGAAGTTTGGTGAATAAAACTCGAACGATGTTGATAAAAATGATGAACTGAATCTGCATCCCAATAAAATGTTTTAATGAATAAGTATAAATAACAAAAAATCAAAATACAACAGAGTGGACTTTGTTTCTGCTTCATCAATCGACTAGACAAAGTATGTTAACTTACAAATACTGGTAAATATTAAAGTTAATAATTATTTTTTATCGAAGTAATACCAAGGGTTATATATGTAGAAATGGCCTCGCAAGTATTGACGGAGTCTCTTTGTACATCAATTGAAAGTGACCAATCAAAATATTGCATACATTTTCGTCCTGTACGGAACATATTTGTGCGCTTCGTCAGATCCTAACGTAACTGTGTCAGTGCATTTAAGAAGTGTAGCAGGTATTGGGGCTTGGTCGTATCAATATGGATAGTGTTGTGGTATACTATAATCATAAGTTCACTTCTACATGATAACAGTATATAGTTGATCATTATATTACTAAATATAAACAATGTAAAATAACAAAATCAAAATTGTTTTATTAGTACTCTGATTTTAAATGGATCAAGGACCCTAAAATCTAACCAGTTTTGTGATTGTAGAAAGATCAAATATACTTAAATCTTACCAGTATTTTGATTGTGAATGGACCAAACACACTCAAATCTTAGCAGTTTTTGGATTTCAAATAAATCATAAACTAAAATCTTCACAGAATTTTGAATGTAAATGGACCATAGACACTAAAATCTTACCAGTATTTTGATTAAAACTAGAAAACAGATACAAAATTCTTACCAATCTTGTGATTGTAAATGGACAACATACACTAAAATCTTATCAGCACTGTATTTGTGAATGGAACAAAGTCACTAAAACTTTACCAGTACTGGGATTGTAATTGAATAATACACTCTAAAATCTTACCAGTACTGTGCTCGTGAATGGGCTATACACTAAAATCTTACCAGTACTGCAATTGTAAATGGACAATTGACACTAGAATATTACCAATGCTGTTATTGTAAATTGACCATACACACTTAAATCCTACCAGTAGTGTGATCCTGAATGAAACATAGTCAGTAAAATCTTACATGTACTAGTACTGTGATTGTAAATGAACAATACACACTAAAATCTTACCAATACTGTAATTGTAAATGGATCATAGACACTAAAATCTTACCAATACTGAAATTGTAAATGGACCATAGACACTAAAATCTTACCAATACTGTAATTGTAAATGGACCATAGACACTAAAATCTTACCAATACTGTGATTTTAAATGGATTATAGACACTAAAATCTTACCAGTATTGTGATTGTAAATGGATCATAGACACTAAAATCTTACCAGAACTGTAATTGTAAACGGACCATAGACACTCAAATCTTACCAGTACTGTGATTGTAGATGAACCATAGACACTAAAATCTTACTAGTACTGTTATTGTAAATGGACCATAGACACTAAAATTTTACTAGTACTGTGATTGTAAATGGACCATAGACACTAAAATCTTACCAGTACTGTGATTGTAAATGGACTATAG
>WFKH01002636.1:22553214-22569842 GCA_016163765.1 Magallana hongkongensis | reverse complement strand
TAAAATCTTACCAGTACTGTAATTGTAAATGGACCATAGACACTAAAATCTTACCAATACTGTAATTGTAAATGGACCAAAGATGATGAACAGGACTAGCTTGTTTTTGCAGATATTCCAACAACTGTAAAACAAAATAAAACTATCAGTTGAAATGGTACATTATTATATAAATTATATAAAGTGTACGTTATCATTTACTAGTCATATTGTGTGACTAGAACATGTTTCTGTTAAATATGGAACCCATGGCCATCACTAAGAATACTTTATCCTCAACAAAACATGCAAACAGATTTTATTTCATGTATCTTATTGAATCCACTAGTCTAAATAATGTCCAAGTGAACTAAAAAAAATGCATTCCATAATTTGGCCCCAATATTAATTAGAGGGTTAAACAGTTTAAGTAGTACTACGTTCCCATAAACTCAAATAATCCAATTTCATTAAAAGTACTAGTACTTCAAAAGAAATACAAACATGATGAAAGACAGAAAGGCAGGTCAGGATGAAATGACAAAAAAGAAAAAAAGAAAAAAAAAAAGAAAATTAAGATTGTTTGACGTCATATTTTATAACTCTAGATCTTTACTCACAGTTCATTATACTTTGAAATCCGAACAAGCACCCATGGCAAGATGAAATTCAATGGAAATACTGGGGAAAAAAAATAAAAATTTAGGGATAGTTCTGAAATTTGTCACATGCCCCTTACAGTGGCGTAGCTAGTGACAAAATATTTGAAAGCAGGGGGTCTGGGGGCGGCAGCCCCCTAGAAGCTGATCACATTTTTCAATTACGGTGGCAACAAGTTGCTGTCCTTTAAAAAAGGACTGTAATACGTGGACCATATGCATGTGTTTTTAACGGAAACGCGAAAGCCTTAAATTTATCACAGATTCCACCGACTCTAGCCCCCTGCTTTTATATGAAGACATCTATAGAGGAGACCTCTAATTGCAAAAGTGTTATGATGCATATTATAGTAGCAAGCCTGGATTTAGTGCCTTTGACCACTAAATTTGTACATTATATCACGTATAGCACTGACCTTTTACCTCAGAATTAAACATAATTATGAACTTTATTAATGAAGATTGCATGTATAGTATTAGGCATTCGGCAAATTTACTATTTGCACCCACATTACGCCTCGCACTACTTTGTTTACTATGCAGCTTCGTGTAAATTGATTTCATATTTTGATGCATTTCTCTTGAAATGTAAACTTTTATACAATGAAATTATACAACCATGTATTATATAAAGTCACATAATTATTTAATCATGCTTAAATGCGTAAAAATTTTAATCGGGAAGTACACAAGTCTACTAAAAGTATAGGTAAGCTTTTTCGGAAAACAACAAAACATCGCGATTTATGCAATTTGATGCATGTTGTAGTTTCGGCATTACATTAACGTATTCCATGATGCTGACAGTTCATATCACATGCCGATCATTTCTTTAAAAGGAACACTTTGTTTCTGTACTGTTCACCGACAATGTTTTTTAGCCGGGCTCTGCTGAAAGCAGAGTCCTGGCTGTAGGCAGGCAAATCGCCAATGTTACTATAAATAGCACAACTTCAAAAGTAAACAAAAAACCGAACAGCGTCAAAGTAAAAGCTTCCGCTATACTAAATAGTTACACAAAGAGCCATGTTTTGTCAAATGTGTTGGGTATTTTGGGGGTTTTTTTTGTTTGTTATTTGTTTTCTGATTTCGAGAGGATTGTCTTTCTTTTTTAGTTTTCTTATTAATTACGTGTTTTAAAAACAAGACTATGCATTTTAGACACATACAATGCGCATGAATTTCCATGAACTACTTTGCTGCACATTGAAGAAATGGGGGATTGAATTTATAACGCTTGTTGCAAAATTCAACGCAGCCACTGTTCATTTTTTTTCTACTAGACAGACATATTTTTGTTTATAGCCGCTTACAAAATTTGGTTGCTCTCTGACGCTTTGCCGACATTAAAAATATGAGAGAGAGAGAGAGAGAGAGAGAGAGAGAGAGAGAGAGAGAGAGAGAGAGAGAAATTTTCAGTCTACTACACAATATGCATAAAGACACATCAAAAGAGCTCGGCTTTCAGTACTTCAGTACTTTGATTACAATTATAGCGCCTTTGACATATGCATATGGCATGGAATCCCGATCGCGATTCAGATAAACGTGTGCTAGCCTGGTTCGCTTAGGTACCCATAATATCGTGCAGGAACCAGGCTAGCTCATGCGCAAGCTGAATTTTCCCCATAGCATCCGGTTTAACCTCGCTTATATATTTTCTGCGTGGACCTCAGGGTCTACGCAATAACTTTAATCTAGTACAATTATTAGTTTTAATATCTCTACCATGATATTGTAACTGTACAGAAAAAACTATATTAGATAAAGGATCAGGCAGCGTTAAATTTTTGTTTTGTTTTTCAAATTTTTATTTGCTTTTTTTTTCTCTTTTGTCTACATAAAATGTCAATATTTTGGTAAAAAAAATATCAAAGAAATAGAAAAACTAAAGAAATTTAAAAAAACTCACACACGCACCAACATATACCCAAGAATCAAGAAAATGCATGTCATAAATTTAATAACAAAGTTTGTGGCAACTTACTTTCCCCTTTACCAAACTATTCTCTGAAAAAAACAGTGTTACTTCTTTTTATTTTGATAGGGATTGATGTGCTGAGTCGTTTGTAATGAAATGCAAATTTGTTAATTCGTTGTATATTGGTCTAAATCCATACCTGAACCTTCGATTGGACCCAGTCAATAGTGTAGAACTTTTTCCTGCGATAATGTACTAGTATATCGCATACTATAATAACAACATGGTATCTGGATGCGAATAACGCGGAATACACCTTCCGTTAATTGCCATCATTTTCGTTATCAATGAACAGCAGCCGACAAGTGTTTTTACCATTCTGCTTTAGTAATCAGTTACATGTATCTACAAAACCATATATGGAATGCTTGACTTTATTAGTTTCTATCTGAATTCGTACTTTGCAATGAAAAATTAATGTATTAAAAAATTGAGATTCAGAAAATAATTTGTAAGCACGTGCTTACAGTGCTTCAATGTAGCTACGCCACTGCCTTATGATAATTCTCCTAGATGATAGAAACCATTTCTTAAATATTACCTCGCAAAAAAAAAAATTAAAACTTTGTTGGATTCAGAACAATTCTCAAACAGAATACGAGTAGATTGTCATTAGTAATGTAGACTTCAAAATTAAAAAACTTCGAAAATTATTGTATATCCTTATTACATGTACCAACAAGCCCCCCACCCACCCCCAAATGTGGCCATACAGATTCGATATTACTATTGTCTGTCCCAAGATATTTATGCAGCACATTTGAATAAAAAAACACATACCTGTGAAAGAAGAGCAATTCAAATCGATGAAAGGGAAAATATCCAAGACATCTTCATTGACACATTATTGTTTTTCACTCCAAAAAAATCCCAGGAACGAAAAGAGATTTCTACGGAGATTTATAATGGGAAATGTTGACATCGGAAGTCACTCGGAAAACCTCGCACAATTTTTTAACGTTATCATCCGGGTACATTCATCCCGCTTGCAATGCAAAATCCCCATAGACTTTTTACCGTGTATTTAAACCTGACAAGCTAGAGGGGGCGTTTCAAGCGAGAAAAATTGAGATTTTTTCATACTGTCGTATGAACATCGCTTGAACCATGAGGTACTTATAAAAATCGAATGATTTAAAAAAAATGTGCTGCATAAATATCTTGGGACAGAGTATACATCTTATTTTGCAATGCACTCTAGTATCTCCAACTTGAATTCCAAGCATATATTTCTATACAAGCTAGGCTTATTGTGAGAATAGCAAGCGATATATTAACAAAAACTATAAAAATATAGAGATTATAGATATAACCATGATGACCATACTAACACCATCCCAGAAGCATAAACCACTTGGTTCGGATCCTCTCCATGAAAACGGAAAAGGAAATCAGTATCTGTAGATAGAGGGCCTCCACAAAGATCCACATGTAGCTGGCGGCCAGGATGTAGTTATACAACGTGAAGAACAGACGACACTCCCAGTGCTGAAAAAAACAATGGAAATGACAGTAATTATTTCAGTTCTATAATTGGTTGGTCTGTTTCAATGTAACACCAAGATAACATTTCTAATATAGAAACTAGTCAACAAGAGAGGACTATCATGTATCCCCGAGTACTCAAACTCCGTCAACATAAGCAGAAAACATCCCGCGTTTCTCTGTAAATTTTTTTTTGGTTTTTGTCATTTGCAATCACTAAATATAATCTGAAACATCATAATTTACAAAATTATCTACAAAAATATTTTTATTATCATTCAAATAATTCCACTGAAGACAACGTTTATCACACGTGCTTATCATATCTAATGAACCTAACTCCGTCACCAATTTGCTCTATGATACGCCAAGGAATGAAGATAAATTAACAATTTAATTTAAACTCAGGTATTTTAGGATTTAAATATACTTACGATGACGTCATCTCTAAATCTAATGACGCCATTTTCATACGTCAAATCACCGGGGAAACCAACGAACTGCACCAGAAGGTTGTCTCTGATGAAAGTCATGGTGGCGCGCAGGATGAACGACACAAACAAATTGATGTGGATAAAGTTGCGCGCGCAGTGGAGCTTTCTACAACAGATTATTGTAGATGGAGCAAAATACTTAATAAATACCAATCTTCTTTATGGTTATTGAAAAATTGATATAAACATCAAGGAAGAAAACAGTAAAAAGAAAATATGGTTCGTGAAACACAAATTTATATTTTACTTACTCTATATACACAAGGACTAATGCATGTAATGTTCACCATTAACCTTTGACCCAAATACTTAACCCCACTCATTGCAAACCATTAGCAGTAATGTTGCGACGGGGATGAAATGGCGCATATATTCTTTGTTACGTTATGTCTTAGGATAAAAGAAACTTGCTTTAGTGGGTGCATATCCTCTCTATACAAGCTTTGGTATAATATATTGGTATTTCTGTTGAAGTGGTTCTTGAGAAGAAGATTTAAGACATGAACCCTATTTTCCTGGTTTCCCTTTTAAAACCCTTCGGTTAAGGTGAGCTAAACATGATACAACCATCAAGGAATGAAACAGTAAAAAGAATATATTCCTTATAGTGTTAATAAAATTAATTGTTGAAACGTTGATAAATTTCCTCCATACATATTTTTGGAAGAAGGGTATTTACCAAGAATGCCATTTGAATATTTAAAATTGTGATAATCGTGGCTAGGACTTACTTGAAATAGACCATGATAATTACGGCTATAACTAATGACCCGAGAGACAACCCATACCCAATATTGTACATCAACTGAACAGAATCTGCATATTTCTGGAAATCAAAACAAAAAAGAAACGTAAAGCACACCGAATAATATTTTACATTCATCATGTAAAAACGCTTTAAAGGTATAATTTTTTGTTGCAATATTTTAATAGTGATGGTCATTGTATCTCTGATTTTATACAAACCTTGCTCCTTAATTGGGGGTATTAGAACATTTACCTCAATTAAAGGCGGAACTGAGGAATGTTTATTGCCCCCTGATATTGTGCACTGGCTGAAATTGGTCCAGGAGCTATGAATCGGATGTAAAAACCACGTGCCGTCCTCCATACACTGACGTGAGGCGTTCTCTAGAGGAAACAGGATGTCTTTACTGAACCATGTCAATCAATCAATCAATCAATCAATCAATCAGTAATTTAAGAAATAAATAACTAATCAACCGATCAAGTAAAAAGAATAATTTAGAGGATGAATACCGGTATCCACTTCGTGAAACTTAATAAAACGATAGAAACTATCAATCTGTAAAAATGTAGTTTTTTTCTATGAAAAAAAATCCCAATTGTTTTACACTGATCTAATCACACTAAGCAGAGGTGATCGGAAGTGGACTCACGGGAGGTGTCAATGTTCTTGATGTGGCTGGGACAGGGTAGGACGGCTAGCTGACCCGCGGGGGTGGGGGGCCAGCACATAAAGTTGTCCCACACCCTCACACACTGGGATTCTGTCGAAGAAAAAAATCAAGCTACGATTAAGAATACATTGATTTTTTGAAATTTAATTTCATTAGTATTATTTACGATCGATGAATATTTAGTTCATCACAAAATCACCAATAATTCCATTGCGCACCATTGCGCACATTAAATGCATACAAAGCCACAATATGATGTTCTTGTCTGACAAAATGTACCACGGGATTTATTGTTTTAAACCAGTCGTTTAACAATCCCATGTCATTATGGGTCGAGAGGTCAGACGCGAACTATCTTTCATTATTTTCCATTTTTCCTGTCTCCACAATGTGAAGATTTCCACTAAGTAAATCCATAATTATATTCTCATGTTATATGATACTTTTTTTAAATTTAGATATAAAGTGTTCAATTGAAAATATATACTAGTATGCCTATATTTATAAGCATTCAAATGCATTTTGCATGCTATTGTTAGGAAAATTCTAAATATTCTAGGTCCAAAAATAGCCTGGTAATGTACCCTGAATTTTTGGGAATTAGGTTTAAATGTTAATAAATAAGGAATAATATATCAAGGAAAATTATATAACATTGAGGTACGTCTCGTGTGTCCTAATGTGTTTCTCGTCAAAAGGAAGATAGTTCTATAAGAATAATTGTTTTTATTTACTTTATAGATTCTAGAAGTCGTGTTTCACAAATATCACAGGAGATCATAGTCAGAGCTTTGACGGAATATCCGACTGCGTAACATGTTTGGCTACATGTCATCTAGCGTTTATGGTTTTATGGTTGAAAATAGAGGAATTCTATTCATCACATATTTGATCGGTATACCCTTTTCATATTATCTTTGGAAACGTTTCAAACTAACACTGGGATTTAATCAAATGTCAATTGAGATACCTGATTTCAGCGACTATGTAAAGTAAATACCATTTCGTAGATTTCGTTTTTGAGTTGATCCACAAAATAAAATCTCCATTGAATTGATGGGTTCGTTAGACACAAATTTTTATATCCTTCAAACTGTGATTTTTCCTTAATTCACGAATATTGGTGCACATGAATATTAAAGAAACTACAGTACACTGTCATCAGCCTACTGTAAAAGTGGTATGCGTTTTCTTTAGTCAAACAATACGCGTGGGTATTAAATACGCGGATGCGTGATTTACCATACTAAAGTTTTGATTTGTTTGCCATACGCGCCGGGGTATTTTACACGGTTTCAAGCCTACCGTGTACCTAGTGTAAATTTCCTCTACTCATAAATAACTTCTACAGTTTTTAAAAGGATGTAGGGATAACGGGGGGTGGGGGGTGGGGGGCATTTTTTGTACGTTGTACAAGACACGTTACTTTAGTGACCTTTATTTACCCCACTTACACAATGACTAATGCAGGTAATATTCACCATTAACCTTTGACCCCAATACTTAACCCCACTCATTGCAAACCATTAGCAGTAATGCTGAGACAGAGATGAAATGGCGTACATATTCTTTGTTCAATTTGACAGACGTTATGTCTTAAGATTAATAGAATCATCATTATTACGAGTGTGGGATAGTGAAATTCCACCGAGTGGACAAGATTCACTGTCTAAGACGAGGCTTTGCCGAGTCCTAGACCGTGAATATTGGCCCTGAGGTGGAATTCCACTATCCCACACGAGTATTTAATGAATGATTATTTTCTCGCATTATTTTACATTAAAAAATGATGTCTGACAGTTTTCTGTTATGACGTTCAAAAGATTACTTTCTGTTTATTCCGCCGCATGCTTCAAATAGTGCAAGTCAAAATGAGAGCATACGACTGTTTTTCAATGAAAATATGATAAGTTGTAATTAATTCAGCAAAACAGTTACTTAATGGATAGTCTCAATCCATCATTTTGCATTTCCCTACAGCAGACAACGTTTGCGGCGTAGTAATACACAGTGTAAGACAGAAAAATCTCACACTGCTGTCTCACACTGGACAAACCGATCTCACAATGGTGATAATGCGAGAAAAAAGGAACTTGCTTTAGTGGGTGCATATCGTCTCTAACACATACTCGATTGGAATTGGGATAGAAATGTGAAAGAAACAACAGGCGCACATAACAAGACTTCTTATATTCTGTTCCCAGGAATTAGCAAGAAAGTAGTCTGGATGATTAAGAAACGTTTCTTCACATCTTGCAGGTGATGAGTTTTTGTGATACATTGCAGTAGGTGCATGTATTTTTCACATAACTTTCGGTTCAAGTTTGCAGTGTATGACAATTTAAATTCTCATCATTTTCTTTATTCTTACAATAATTTTCATATTATATCAGATTTTAAAAAAAATCTAATGACAGGAAACTTCGCAAAATAACTTCCGAATACGTTGGAAGTATACACTTTTGTCTTTTGTTCGTAACTACCATCTGTCTCTAAACGTCAACAAACCAAATGATGTTCGTAGGTTCTCTCTCTCTCTCTCTCTCTCTCTCTCTCTCTCTCTCTCTCTCTCCCTGTACACTCACCGTTAGACGTTGACATGTTCCTCTCCTCGGCAATAAGATTCTCACACAACAACTTTTCTTTCCTGCTTAAGATTTTCTGCTGGTCCCCGCCGTTATAAGTTGAATCGGGGCCAACATCCTGGAAAGAGGCAACAGCATTGGATCGACTTCTCATTGTTATATTTAACCAATCTAACTATAAGCTACACTTGTAAAAAGCAAATAACACACTCTGTAGCTCTGTATACAAACTTCGAAGAGCTATTGGGGAAAAATCAGAAATGTTTAAGCAGTCTGGCTATAAGGTACACTTATATAGCACAAAACTTAAGACACGATTTGTAGTCGGTGAGTGCCAAACATCGAGGAGGTATTATGGATAAATCGGAAGTGATATAACATCAGACAGATAAAACAGTATATGGTTATAAAGTACTCGAATTTGTTTCAATTCAGTACATCTGAGGATGCGCTGAAGTCCCAAGATGTCAAAATTTAAGGCGTAAACTTTCTACTTATATTCGAAACATTAAAAAGGGGAGGGGTTATATTGTGTACCAATAAAGGGTTATATACTCAAGCGAAATTGATTTTCTCCTGTGAACAAGCGTCTTTATCATACGATGAATAATACATATTAAAGGGGAAGGAAAGTCAAAAACATACTTTATTTATATTGATTAAGTGGTGTAAATTATCACATGTGGTCATGCTGTTTTGAAAATAAACTACGTAATTAAGCTTTAATGAACGTTTGAAGTTGGAGAAATCGTATTGGCTGACATGATGTAGAACTCTTTTGTATTTAAAACCAAAAAATTAATTATTTTGACATCACACCATCTATTCCGGTTTGGTTAACATATACAATGTACACAGTGCTCTGAATAGAACGCTGGATTATGCCTTTCTGTTACTCAAGTAATCGACTGAACAAAATTGAGAATGTTTAGGTTCACACGTCAATCTAAAAAATAAATACATGTATGCATAAATATATGCATTTTTATAAATAAAAGACAGCTGTTAATCTGCAATCATTCAAAGAGAAAATGACCTCGGGTAAATTTTTATTCCAAGTCAAGTTCTTCGCTAACTGAATAAGTATGTTATAATTGTAATTGGGATGTTTAAAATACATTCTCTAAAGTCGGAATTACAAGTCGAAATAACGACGGCAGACATTTTCTACGATACTTGGCATCTGTTGACAATTTCACAACTACGCGGAGATTTCTCCGACACTAACCTCCGCTTTAAGATTTCAACGAACATGCTCCATTTGACGTTAGTTTGTAATTTAGTGGAAAGTTAAAGGTAAAAGAACGGTCTCAAATCGATATTGTTTCAAATTTTCCAAAACTTGTCATTTAGAGCGAATATCATGATTTAATACTGATGCTATGGTGATAAGACAAACCGGAATATATGGTGTGACGTGATAGATTAAAGTTCAATGGCAGCTCCCATAGCGGCGGGAAATTTAAATTAAGCGATCGATTTTCTTGATTTATATATTGTTCCGGAGTTTTTAATGAAAAGAAATACGATTTACAATTATAGTAGATGATAATTAATTAATTGATTGTACAACATATTTTTGGTTTCCTTCCCCTTTAATACATATTTTAACAAATCTCAGAGAGAGAGAGAGAGAGAGAGAGAGATTGATTTTCATTTATTAAGTATATTGACACATAACCAGTGTTGTTTGAATTCATACCATCATATATGAGTTTCAAACATATCATCACATGTGTTCCAAACATAGAAAATAAACCGAGAGGTACATATTCCGTGTGCTTAAACGACTATACCGAGTAGCGAGTTATACTCAGTGAATTATAAAACGTACAACATTAACACGATTGGATGTTTCCACTTCAAAGCAATTGCGATACTTGTACTTTTTTCGTCTCTAAATATGTCAGTCTTTCACAAAAACATCAACAATTATAGCAGAATGCTCGTTAGAAATCCTTATTTATTTCATCGGATCCATTCTTTAAAGAATATGTAACTGCAACAACACTCTTGCATTTTTTACACAGCTTTGTCAGTTTTGATTTAACCTTGAATTAATAACCCGGATCTTTGTGTTGAAACTACATGTAGTCTCGGAGTCTGAAATACAGGGTACTAAATTATTGGAACATGTTGCCTGGAAGTTATAGCTCTTAACAGATGTAAATCACTTCACTCCTGGGCGGCATACTTTGATCTGTTTTACTGTAGATTAGGTTTTATCTATTTCTGATTGTGCCTGCATATGGGGGGGGGGGGGGGGGGGTTGTTGGTTGTTAGTTGTATGGTACCGTATACAAATCTTCTTCACCACTCTAGAGAAAACTTCGTCGCGGCAATTCGTATTTACGACATAATGCGCGTTTTTGTGGGGTCGCACTGATTAACACTAATTATTACATAAGTTGGTAAAGCTTAACATTGAGGTTTCATACCGAGACAAGAATTCAGGAGGTTTCGGATTTTGATAACCACCATATCAAAGATTAACTTAACCTATCGCCATAAGCTCACACTTGTAGCTGAGATGTGGGTTTTTTAAAACCATTTTAGACATTTTTTACCTCAGTAACTTATGTTTTTCAGAAGGAAAAGGACACCTTTATATTGCGATTTACTAACCTTTGAACTAACAAATAGAAATAGCAATAATGTTGTACACTTTATTTTTCATAATATTGATGTCTGACAGTGTATCGTTGGGATGAAGCGTCCTCTTCTTATCATCAAGTTCGAAACTATCTGGGGCTGGTTCATTTTTTTTCTTCCAAGAATTTTAAAATTAATAAAATACCCAATTTGAATATTTTAAAATTGTTCATTTTTTTTTGGAGAATATGATGTTCTTTCATCCACATAAATGTCTCAATGTGTGTTCATACGACCTAAAAGTTACTTCCATTTTTAATAAGTCAAGTATAGGAACCTAATTCGATATTCATTTTGTCATATAGTCATGTTCATAGTGCACTGTGTTTTAAAAATCATGTCTCAATGTTCATATCCATGCATCACAAAAAGACAAGAGAGCTTAATGAAGGACCTGAATTGGTTGAACATTTGCATTTATTTACTATTTAGGAGAAACATGATTATACCATGCCTTTAAATGGCAGTTAGCTGCATAGCAGTGTGTTCCATAGCAATGAAATCGCGCATTTAAGATATATCCTATATCACTACTTGTGTTTTATAACAAAATGGCCATTTTCTTTACTAAATCAGATGATTTTATATAATTGTAACGATAGTGTAAAAACTGTTTCATATATCAATAAAATAAAATTATTTTTATAACTATCTTATATCACCAATTATATATGTTGATAAAAGAACATTATGTTCTTATTAAGTTAAATTCAAATTTAAAAACAAATTAACAATAAATGAAACCTAAATAAAAGCATATCTTTAAAAAAGAATCTCACAGAATGCTAGTGGTGTCAAAATTTCTCAGCTTTTCATTCAATTTACAAAATGACAAATGACTAATTTCGAACACTATGCTAGTATTTTTAACTTGAAGCTTTTTTTTTTTAAAATGATCGTGAGAATTCGCAATCAATTATGCAACGGACCGATGATATAAGGACACGAGTCCTTTTCATCATTGTCAAATTGATTTCTATTTAATGTACTGGCCTTTTACAATGATGCCAGCAAGATTGTACTGATAAAGACCAACAGCTGTCGTATAGGTGGAAATCATTTCGTTATTAAGTGTAGTGTTCTGTCGTTTATGTGCGATCATTTTAAAATAAGTAATCTCTGATCAAGTTTCAATTTTTCTGAAAAAGAGACAACAGTTTCAAAAATTACTATATTTTCAAAGTTTCTCTCTTCGGTGGGGCATTTGATTTAGAACAAAAATGACATTGTCAATTTTGATTTAACCTTGAATCAAATAGTCTCGTTATCGGAAATACAAGGTACTTTAATATATGTTCGTGTACCATGAACGTTTTCAACAGGTGTAATATAAATCACTTATCTTCTGGTCGGCATACATGTACTTTGATGTGGCTCTGGTTTTTCTACAGAGGTAGGTTTAATCGTTTTCTGATTGTGTCTGTAGCTGGGGTTCAGTATACCTAATTGCATATGTATCTTCTTCACCACTCTAGAGGAGAAAACTTTGTCGCGTCAATTCGTTTTATGACATAATGTGCGTTTTCGTGGGTCGCACTAATTAACACTAAATATTTACATTTTTCAGTGTCTTTGTCTGTGATAACACTACGAATCGATTTTGTATTGTACAGTCCAATAAGTTCCAATGACGTATTGTTAGGGCGCAAGCGGGGTTTGCATAATTAAAAGAAATGAAAATTACATAAATATGTCAAAATTCTAAGTTTGATCGTACAATTGCTGAAAAGTATATAAATAAAAGTAATCAGGAATCATTCTTTGAATATTATGAGGTAATGATTTCGGTCGTAGCGTGGTCCCTTCAGGCTTTATTGGATTTGACCACGCCCCGACCAAAATTATCACCTCATAATACTCAAAGAATGATTCCTTATTCCTTAATTAACACACCAGTCGATTCATATTTATAACTATCGTATATGTAGATCCGCACGAAAAAAAAAAACTCTAAACAGCCACATAGAGATATTCTAAATGTAAATCTGCCGAAAACAAAGAAATTCTTAAATCGGCGAACAAAAATTATAAAAAACACAATGGATAAATGTATGAAAAACCATAAGTCGGAGTTAACAAAAAAAATTAGTGAATTTGCATTCCAATAATCTCAAACATTATTGAAAAATCCTTAATGCAGGAAGTAAAAACAACACGAGCGCTGTTGATATTAATAATATGTTCGAGTTTCTGAAAGGTATGAATGAATGCTAAGTCGATGATAATAATGAAAGTCTACCAGAAGTGATTACCGAGGCTAACGTTTCAGATACATATAACTTTCTGAACCTTCCTATTAGCGACGAAGAAATTTTAGAAACAGTTAAGAAACTTAAAAACAATAAATCACCAGGACATGATTTAGTAATTAATGAACACATTTCCACAACAGTTACAATATTTCTATCAAATTATAGGAAATTATTTCATTTAATTTATGATAGAGGTTATGTACAAAATGTACCAGACGAGTGGGTGATAGGAATTATTAAACCTATATTTAAGAATAAGGGCGACCCAACCATCCAGAAAATTACAGACCGATAACATTACTCGGCTGTCTCGGCAAATCATTTACTTGTATTTTGAGCAAGCGTTTAGAGACGTACGCATCTGAAATTAACCTCATCACTAAAAGTCAGGTAGGTTTTAAGAAAAATCATTCGACTCTGAACCATATTCTCTCTTCGATCTTTATTAAATACCTTACTCAGTAGAAAGAAAAAAATATATGTTGTGCTTTTGTTGACTTTAAACAAGCATTTGATACAGTATGGAGAAATGATCTATGGTATAAACTACTAGATAATGGAAAAGGAGGGAAATATTATGCTTTTATACGAAAAATGTACAAAGGAATTAAATCTAAGATATGTATGAAGGGTATGTCATCCGATGTTTTCTGTTGTAATATAAGTGTACGCCAAGGAGAAAATTTATCTCCTTTTTTATTGTCTATTTACATATATTAATGACCTAGAAGATTTTCTATTAGATAAAAATATTGTTGGGTTACAAAGTATTAGCTCTTTCAATGAAGATGAGTTGATGTTATACTTAAAACTTTGCCTGCTATTTTATGCAGGCTATACGGTTATCATGACTGAGACCGCTGATGATCTTTAGAAAGCATTAGATGATTAGATGTGTATTGTTCCCAATGGAAACTTAATGTCAATGTAGAAAAAACAAAGATATTAGTTTATTCAAAAGGCCCTAAGCCTAAAAATATTTTTTATTATAATAATAACGTTGTTGAAATTGTGAGTGAATTCAAATAATTGGGTACTGTATTTTCCAGAGAGGATCTTTTTATAAAGCCAAAAAGTACTTAGTCGAGGAAGCACAGAAATCTATGTATAGAATTATTAGAAAAATAAGACTCTTTAATCTACCCCTAAAACAACAGTTTGTTCTGTTTGATAAAGTAGTAGTACCGATTGCTCTATGGTTGTGAAATTTGGGATTGTGAAAATATAGATATTGTTGAAAAAATCCATTTGAAATTTATAAAATATGTTCTACGTTTGAAAAGTAGTACGCCATCTTATATGGTGTATGGTGAATCAGGTCGTTATCCATTATATGTCACTGTATATTTTCGAATGATTTCTTACTGGACAAAAATGATCCAAGGTCAAGACAATGAGATTGCGTTTACTGTTTATAAATATTTATCAAATCAATATACAGTGGGGCCTCAGATATCCGGACGCCAGATAACCGGACGCTTCAGTTTACGGACGATTTAGTTTGGAAACAGAATATTTATACGTTATTTTGTCTCATTTATCCGGAATTCCGCGTTCCGGATCCGGACGGTCTGTTTTTACCACAAAACACTGTTTTACTATCAATCTTGCTTCATTTAAACGGACGGTAAAATTTGATGATACCCCGTTCAATACCATAGAAAGAATACACCTGTCAATTGAGTTTCACACCTTTTTTACGGGTTAGGCCCTCATGAGTAGCTTACATAAACACTGACTTCCCAAATCACTTTCAAAATTACCGACAGTGCTGGCCAGACAGGATTAGTCACGCCTCAGTGCACGTGGCTTGGATATCTTAACCTGTGCACCTGTCAAGTGACATCGCTTTTTTAAAACACCCCTATATGTCAATTAAAACATGTGCTATATTCAAACGTAATTTAAAAACGAATTGTCTCATGAATGCCTTGTTAGATTAAGTCAAAACCGGAGGTACAGGAAGAAAACAAAATGAAAGCATGTCAACTCATCGATAGTGAATTGGTGGATCATGCAATTTTCCAACTAGTAAACGTTAATTGTAACAATAAAATTGACTTTAAATTGAAATTTTAAAAAATAAATCAATTATAATAATTGTAAAAATTGACCTGTCTAGAAATAGATAGTTGAAAACAGTGTACGTACATGTAAATGGGCACCTATCACATTTGAACACAAAGAATTAAGCTAGATTCGGTTATCATTATAGTCCGGTTAATATTTAAAAAATAATAATATAAAGCGGGGTTCTTTATATTTAAAAATGTTCATTTCAACGGACAACTTTATAATGTGTTGCTATTTAGTATTAAAGGCAAAAAACAAAACAAAACCCAGTATCAACACTGGGAGCCATCGTATACAAATACATTATCATTCATGACAACAATAGACACATTTCATATATCCGGACGCTTCATCTATCCGGACGATTGGACATGGGAACTAAAGCGGCCGGATAACTGAGGCTCCACTGTATGTATAATAACGACTGTGTAAATCCATGGATTGATTTTATACGACATATTTTGGACTCGTAGTTTTTCTAATATTTGGACAGAACAATGTACTGCAATATATACTGTTAAGTGGATTTCTGCTGCCATCAAACAAAGAATACAGGACCAGTTTATTCAGAAATGGGCAAATGATAAAGATAATTCATCCAAGGGTCAAATATATAAAATTTATAAACAAAATTTTGGCTTTGAAAAATGCTTAAGTATTCTTACAAAAAATATTAGAAACCACTTATTAAATTGAGAACATCAAATCACCGTTTACCGATTGAAACCGGTAGATGGTATGAAATTCCTGAAAATGACAGAAGTTGCACACTCTGTAATATTGGTAAATTAGCTGACGAATTTCATTTTATTCTCGAGTGCAAATCCCTCTCAACTTTACGTAAACAATTTCTACCTACCAGGTTTTGTCAAAAACCAAATACAACAAAATTTAGGGGACTTTTGACGACATAAAGCTAAGGCGTTGACTAAACCGAATCACGATTTAAGGACAGATGCGACTTTCCTCAGTTTTAGATACATTTAATTATACTTAATAGATTATTTCTTCTTTATTTGCATTAAAACCTTTTAATGCCCCAAAACT
>WFKH01002636.1:22532266-22549324 GCA_016163765.1 Magallana hongkongensis | reverse complement strand
TTATTTTTCTAATAATTCTATACATAGATTTCTGTGCTTCCTCGACTAAGTACTTTTTGGCTTTATAAAAAGATCCTCTCTGGAAAATACAGTACCCAAATATTTGAATTCACTCACAATTTCAACAACGTTATTATTATAATAAAAAATATTTTTAGGCTTAGGGACTTTTGAATAAACTAATATCTTTGTTTTTTCTACATTGACATTAAGTTTCCATTGGGAACAATACACATCTAATCATCTAATGCTTTCTAAAGATCATCAGCGGTCTCAGTCATGATAACCGTATAGCCCGCATAAAATAGCAGGCAAAGTTTTAAGTATAACATCAACTCATCTTCATTGAAAGAGCTAATACTTTGTAACCCAACAATATTTTTATCTAATAGAAAGTCTTCTAGGTCATTAATATATGTAAATAGACAATAAAAAAGGAGATAAATTTTCTCTTTGGCGTACACTTATATTACAACAGAAAACATCGGATGACATACCGTTCATACATATCTTAGATTTAATTCCTTTGTACATATTTCGTATAAAAGCATAATATTTCCCTCCTTTTCCATTATCTAGTAGTTTATACCATAGACCATTTCTCCATACTGTGTCAAATGCTTGTTTAAAGTCAACAAAAGCACAACATATATTTTTTTCTTTCTACTGAGTAAGGTATTTGATGAAGAGAGAATATGGTTCAGAGTCGAATGATTTTTCTTAAAACCTACCTGACTTTTAGTGATTAGGTTAATTTCAGATGCGTGCGTCTCTAAACGCTTGCTCAAAATACAAGTAAATGATTTGCCGAGACAGCCGAGTAATGTTATCGGTCTGTAATTTTCTGGATGGTTGGGTCGCCCTTATTCTTAAATATAGGTTTAATAATTCCTATCACCCACTCGTCTGGTACATTTTGTACATAACCTCTATCGTAAATTAAATAAAATAATTTCCTATAAATTGATAGAAATATTGTAACTGTTGTGGAAATGTTTTCATTAATTACTAAATCATGTCCTGGTGATTTATTGTTTTTAAGTTTCTTAACCGTTTCTAAAATTTCTTCGTCGCTAATAGGAAGGTTCAGAAAGTTATATGTATCTGAAACGTTAGCCTCGGTAATCACTTCTGGTAGACTTTCATTATTATCATCGACTTGGCATTCATTCATACCTTTCAGAAACTCGAACATATAAATATCAACAGCGCTCGTGTTGTTTTTACTTCCTGCATTAAGGATTTTTCAATAATTTTTGAGATTATTGGAATGCAAATTCACTAATTTTTTTGTTAACTCCGACTTATGGTTTTTCATACATTTATCCATTGTGTTTTTCATAATTTTTGTTCGCCGATTTAAGAATTTCTTTGTGTTCGGCAGATTTACATTTAGAATATCCCTATGTGGCTGTTTAGAGGTTTTTTTTCGTGCGGATCTACATATACGATAGTTATAAATATGAATCGACTGGTGTGTTAATTAAGGAATAAGGAATCATTCTTTGAGTATTATGAGGTGATAATTTTGGTCGGGGCGTTGTCAAATCCAATAAAGCCTGAAGGGACAACTCTACGACCGAAATCATTACCTCATAATATTCAAAGAATGAATCCTGATTACTTTTATTTATATACTTTTCAGCAATTGTACGATCAAATATTAGAATTTTGACATATTTATGTAATTTTCATTTCTTTTAATTATGCAAACCCCGCTTGCGCCCCAACAATACGTCATTGGAACTTATTGGACTGTGCAATACAAAATCGATTCGTAGTGTTATCACAGACAAAGACACTGAAAAATGTAAATATTTAGTGTTAATTAGTGCGACCCACGAAAACGCACATTATGTCATAAAACGAATTGACGCGACAAAGTTTTCTCCTCTAGAGTGGTGAAGAAGATACATATGCATGTAGGTATACTGTACCCCAGCTACAGACACAATCAGAAAACGATTAAACCTACCTCTGTAGAAAAACCAGAGCCACATCAAAGTACATGTATGCCGACCAGAAGATAAGTGATTTATATTACACCTGTTGAAAACGTTCATGGTACACGAACATATATTAAAGTACCTTGTATTTCCGATAACGAGACTATTTGATTCAAGGTTAAATCAAAATTGACAAGGTCATTTTTGTTCTGAATCAAATGCCCCACCGAACAGAGAAACTTTGAAAATATAGTAATTTTTGAAACTGTTGTCTCTTTTTCAGAAAAATTGAAACTTGATCAGAGATAACTTGTTTTAAAATGATCGCACATAAACGACAGAACACTACACTTAATAACGAAATGATTTCCACCTGTACGACAACTGTTGGTCTTTATCAGTACAATCTTGCTGGCATCATTGTAAAAGGCCAGTACATTAAATAGAAATCAATTTGACAATGATGACAAGGACTCGTGTCCTTATATCATCGGTCCGTTGCATAATTGATTTTGAATTCTCACGATCATTTAAAAAAAAAAAAAAGCTTCAAGTTAAATATACTAGCATAGTGTTCGAAATTAGTCATTTGTCATTTTGTAAATTGAATGAAAAGCTGAGAAATTTTGTCACCACTAGCATTCTGGGAGATTCTTTTTTAAAAATATGCTTTTATTTAGGTTTCATGTATTGTTAATTTGTTTTTATATTTGAATTTAACTTAATAAGAACATAATGTTCTTCTATCAACATATATAATTGGTGATATAAGATAGTTATAATAATAATTCTATTTTGTTGATATATGAAACAGTTTTACACTATCGTTAAAATTTAATAAAATCATCTGATTTAGTAAAGAAAATTAAATGGCCATTTTGTTATAAAACACAAGTAGTGATATAGGATATATCTTAAATGCGCGATTTCATTGCTATGGAACACACTGCTAAGCAGCTAACTGCCATTTAAAGGCATGGTATAATCATGTTTCTCCTAAATAGTAAATAAATGCAAATGTTCAACCAATTCAGGTCCTTCATTAAGCCCTCTTGTCTTTTTGTGATGCATGGATATGAACATTGAGACATGATTTTTAAAACACAGTGCACTATGAACATGACTATACGACAAAATGAATATCGAATTAGGTTCCTATACTTGACTTATTAAAAATGGAAGTAACTTTTAGGTGGTATGAACACACATTGAGACATTTATGTGGATGAAAGAACATCATATTCTAAAAAAGAATGAACAATTTTAAAATATTCAAATTGGGTATTTTATTAATTTTAAAATTCTTGGAAGAAAAAAAATGAACCAGCCCCAGATAGTTTCGAACTTGATGATAAAAAGAGGATGCTCCATCCCAACGATACACTGTCAGACATCAATATTATGAAAAATAAAGTGTACAACATTATTGCTATTTCTATTTGTTAGTCCAAAGGTTATCCCAGTGTGTGAGGGTGTGGGACAACGTTATGTGTTGCCCCCCCCCCCCCTCGCGGGTCAGCTAGCCGTCCTACCCTGTCCCAGCCACATCAAGAACATTGACACCTCCCCGCGGCTATGTTAAGGCTGTCCGAAGCAAAATTTATACCGAAAAACGATACTATTTTAATTATCGAAACAAATACTTTACCCGATCAAATTTCTTTAAACTTTTATTACATAAATTAACAGTGATATCAAACACTATATTTGATGCATTTTTGTGACGTCGTATATTTTTCTTAAGCACGTGACAGGCGTATCCTAACACGGTAAATAATCTATATAAATCGCATCGGCGCAAGTGAATAATGGCATTAAATCAAAAATATTTTTATGAAAAATCCTTCGATAAGTAATGTATTTTGCAGTTTTTGCTGGGGGTTCATGTAAATATTTCGTTTATTTGAAAAATTGTCAAAACATTTTGGACTGCCATCGAAATTAGGCACATTTTTACATTTTAAGCTCGATTTACACAAAATCGGGTCAATTGGTAGGTTTCCCCCAGCAAGATTCACATTGGTACTTATTTTATCTCCTATTTTCATGTAAAATATACTAAGATTGTATTGATCTTTCACTTGTGCCAAGCTGTTTTTTACATGCATATACATATCACCATTCATTACTTTACACGTAGCAGGGGGAGTCTCAAAACCATTAGCTTATAAATAGTTATTTACCTTATACAAAGCTTTAAAACTGTTGATTTTTTTATACTCCTTATTGGCGATATTGAGTTTAGGTATCACTAGTATTTACAACAACGTCTATGTAAAGGAATGAAGCAGTTTTATATTGCACAATAAAATTCACTTATTACGTTACGATACATTCCCTAAGAACGATCGAAAGGAATGCAGATCGTGACGTCAAAGTTAACTATGACGTCATATCTTATGAAGTACAGACAAGTAACTTTCTACACATCGCTGTGAAATCAATCGGGCAGCCTTAACATACCCGCGCCGTGAGTCCACTTCCGATCACCTCTGCTTAGTGTGATTAGATCAGTGTAAAACAATTGGGATTTTTTTTCATAGAAAAAAACTACATTTTTACAGATTGATAGTTTCTATCGTTTGATTAAGTTTCACGAAGTGGATACCGGTTTTCATCCTCTAATTTATTCTTTTTACTTGATCGGTTGATTAGTTATTTATTTCTTAAATGACTGATTGATTGATTGATTGATTGATTGATTGATTGATTGATTGATTGACATGGTTCAGTAAAGACATCCTGTTTCCTCTAGAGAATGCCTCCCGTCAATGTATGGAGGACGGCACGTGGTTTGTACATCCGGTTCATAGCTCCTGGACTAACTTCAGCCAGTGCACAATATCAGGGGGCAATAAACATTCCTCAGTTCCGCCTTTGATTGAGGTAAATGTTCTAAAACCCCTAAATAAGTAGCCAGGTTTGTATAAAATCAGAGATACAATGACCATCTCTATTAAAATATTGCAACAAAAAGTTATATTTTTGAAGCGTTTTTACATGATGAATGTAAAATATTATTCGGTGTGCCTTATCAAACGTTTCTTTTTTGTTTTGATTTCCAGAAATATGCAGACTCTGTTCAGTTGATGTACAATATTGGGTATGGGTTTTCTCTCGGGTCACTAGTCATAGCCGTAATTATCATGGTCTATTTCAAGTAAGTCCTAGCCACGGTTATCACAATTTTAACTATTCAAAGGCATTCTTGGTAAATACCCTTCTTCCAAAAGTATGTATGAAGGAAATTTATCAGCGTTTCATCATTTAATTTTATTAACACTATAAGGAATATATTCTTTTTACTGTTTCATTCCTTGATGGTTGTATCATTTTTACCTCACCTGAACCGAAGGTTTTTAAAAGGGAAACCAGGAAAATAGGGTGCATGTCTTTAAAAATCTTCTTCTCAAGAACCACTTCATCAGAAATACCAAAATTTACACCAAAGCTTGTATATATAGTGAATATTCTAAATTCTTAAAATCATGACCCCCAATGCTACAATTGTGGATTCTGAATTGTTAAAATTGTGACCCCGGACTATTACTGGGGCCCCAAGAGAGGTTTAAAGTTTAACATTGAAATATTTAAGGAAATGTTTAATAATCTTCTTCTCAAGAACCCAAAGCTACAATTCGTGAGGTTACTATGCAAGCATCTTAAGATAGTGTAGATTCTAAATTGTAAAATCATTTTTAAGCGCTAAGCGTACGCAGTACCCAAAGCGCTTATTGGCATTGCTTTTAGGGGATGTCACTTCCGAATAAGTGCCACCTATAATCATCTAAAATAATCTGATGACGCGATGTCTAATAATAGAATGCAGAGAAGTACTGGGCTGCGGTATCGGTGTTAAGGCAAAATAATTCTAATTATTTGCTGCAGCGCACAAATTATCACAATATTTTTTTTTCTTAAACATCAAAGATTTAAAATAAAAGAATATTTGTCAGTGCATTGAAAGGTCAAAGAGAATACGTAGTTTTGTAAACAGCATGTTGCAATGGGGTTTCATAAATAAGTATACGGGCTGTGATGTCGGAAAAAAGGCAAAATAATTCCTAGAACAGAACTGACAATAGAAGATGGATAGCATAGTGTTTTATGTATTTCAAAAGCAGTACAAGTACTAATGGGAAATATGAACAGAATTCCAGACTTTATAATATAAAGTCGATCAACAGTAAAGTATTTCATAAGGAAATAAACTGAAACTTAGTGTCGGAAGAAAAAAGATTTGTTTCAAGTGTATGGTATAGGCATAAAAAACTTTTCTGTTATTTGTTTACATTGCACATGTGGAAAGACTATCGTGTTATGATTTAACGCAAATTCTGAAGCTACACCTTGCATATGACAATGACAAATTCTGTTTCATGCAATTTTACACTTGTCAGTCTTTTATTTCATATAAAGTTTGATTGCTTCGTCTGTTATTGCACTAGTAGTTAACTGTTTTCAATTAACGCTTTAGTCTAGTGGCTATAAGATTGTGAAACACAGATCTTAGAGTTCAAATCTCGCTTTATTCTGCGTTCATGATTGTAGTGGCTAGGTAGCAACTAGGTTGTACAACGATTAGCTAGCTAGCCGCTAGATACATGTAGACATACCTCGCCTAAAATTTTATGACTAAGCATCAAATTCAAGATGGCTGCCTTAGTTACCAAGTTGCAACAAACACAAAATTTATATTATTTAATGATATTTGGTTCGTTTGATAAGTTATTATGAATTTTAAGACATATATTTCTGCATGCAATTACCAAATCATTTCGGTGAATTTATTTATCTGTTGATAGTATTAACTTCAAATCAATGAACTAGAGGCTAGGCTAGCTTATTCAATAGACCTAGATATGATCTATTACCTAGCGGCTATGCACGCTTCTCGGTTATTGAACGCAGTCCTGGATATTGTTTGTAGTTCAATTTATACAAAAATGCAAAATTTTGGCTATATAGATGACGTATGTAAGCTTAAATTTATTCATCATGATACATGTATAATGCAATTAATTTTTTGCTCATGTAGGGACAGCTTAGCGCTTCTCAGTACTTTCAGTACTTTGATTATTTAAAGAAGTTGTAAGCCTTCCACCTTTGTTATCTCCTGGAGATGCGCCTCAAACTCAGTAATTACGAAGTCCAATTGTTAATTAATAAACGGTTTATTAATTAGCGTGATCGTATAGTAGATATTACAACCATTCAGAGCAGCTCAAATCAAAGAATATACTTAACATCATTTTACATGAGTAGATATAACATTTTACTTCTGATTGACAGTTCTGACCAGTCCGGCCCATCTACGATGATCATGAGTGAACATTTAGTGTTAAAATTCCAGAGTTAAATTTTATTTCTAAATAAAGTAACAAAACTGTCAAAACTGTCAGAAAGAATATTGTGATGCGGGTTTTGAGTCTCAGAATCCTAGTCTCTGAGTCCCCCACCTGGGTATGATGCATCGCTTACTCATAATACATTCATTCATACATGGCTTTAAGGTTACAAAGGTTAAATAGATGGAACAAGCATTACAAGACTAACTTGCAGTATGAGGGCCTTCATTACAGACACAGGATCGCCAAATATGACAATTTGTTGACAACTTGTTTATATATTTTCAGTTTGTATTTTACTGTGACAGAATTAATTAACCTCATTTATGACAAAGAGTATTGGGATGCAGTCTTTGGGTATCCCGCCTTAATATGACGCATCGCTTGCGTACAATATTAAAATATCCTATATAAAAGTATACATGAGTTCATGGTTTAAAAGGTTACAAAGGTTATATAGAATAGGCAATACATGACTCAGTATAGAGTACCACAGCTATCGATGCAGACACAGAATCGCCAAATATGACACTTATTTACAAACTCTCAATTTGGATATTATTATGCCTGCATTATGCACCTGGTTTCATAACATCATTTAGGAATACTACGCAGTGCTACAAGAGTCACAGAGTTCATTCTGTTAGTTATCATTACCACAATTCATTGCGCAGTATCTAGGTATACATAAGTATCATAGTGACCAATATGTAATACTAGCAATTCAAGGTCATATCATGGCTATCTGTTTACAAAGTCTCCAAATAAAAAAAAATTGGTGATAAGTTTATCATAGTTAAATAGTTTGGTGATAAGTTTATCCATTAGTTATTTTGAATTAAAAAGTTACACTTAATCGGGAACAAAGTTCACTAAATTCAAACAATTTCAAAGGTGTGTATCTTAGGTCTTACGAAGCTTTGATTCATGAACACACAGTTAGGAAAGACAAAGGAACAAAAGATAGTAGAGATTATGGAAAGAAAAACTATATTTTGTAAAATGTAGGAATCATGTATAGATTATGATGACTTTACATGTTTATTATAGTTTATAAAACAGATGAGAATGCAACATCAATGGCAAACGGTTAAGGTTCCTTGACACACCAATATTTTATTTGATGGATCGATAAAGAATGTTTTTTTGAAATACGATTACACAAAACAGAGATCAATATCGACTTTTAATTATCTTATATGAATATTTTTGTACTTTTTCAGTGAAAAGGGATAAATAGTTTTGACCCATGCAAATAGGGTATTTTAGAGCTTAAAACTCACTTGATTTGTATTATAATTATAAATACATACATGCCAAAGATGTTCTGGCCAAGTCTTTAAGTTTTTAAGTAAACAATATTTCTGAAAATTTAAATTGTTATTCTTTTATATCTTTTAAATCTATGAATAAAATCCAAAGAATAACAAATATTCCGATAAAGCACTAAACAATCAATGATATTTCACAAAGAAATTAAAATAAACGAAAATGCAAAATTTTAGAAAAATTGCACTTTATCTTTGAACAGATTCTAATTGAAAAAAAAGGTGATACCGATCAGAATTATTTCAAATTTGAAAATTTACAAAAATACTCCAGTTTATTCTGAGTAATTGATATATGCAATATATAAAATCAGTAAACGAACAAAACCATTTTTAAGCTAAACAACCTAGACTCGTGAAAAAATTGTGATACATTCTAATTTTTTTTATTTTGTTCGGGATCAGTTTAATTACAATCGGGATCGGTTCGAAATCAAGATTTTCCAATTTCTCTTGAATTTCACTATTTCGTTTCAATTTCTTGTTGAAATATGATTGCAAAGCAATTGTTTAATGTGAATGACAGTTGATTCAAAGGTTTAAAAATTATAGACAATTCTTGATTCTCATTTTCATATTTTTTTTTTCAAAAATATTTTAAAGTTCATCGAAAGAAATAGGGAAATGTTTTAAAATATTCTTTTCAAGAAATACAATGCTAAGCTTAGTTATTTTACTATGTAAGCATTCTCATATATTCATATCCTCATATAAAGGTCACAGTCACCTTCTTTCACTTTTTATAATTATTTCTATTTCATTTTAGATTTTTGTTATCTTTAATACGTTGATGCCTAGGATAATAAGATTGGACAGTTAATGCAACTTAGATCTTAAAATATGATGTTTAAAAAGTAGGCTTCTTTTTATGTATTGTTTAATGTATGATCAAATCTTGGAATATATGAGAGTTTTACAATTAAAGAGTTTTATAATAAAACATTTTGAAATAAAATGATACGAGAACTATTGTTAAGGTGAGCGATGTTGCCAATTGGCCTCTTGTTTTAATAACCACGAAGAAGTTAGTATTTATTTAGTATATTACTCCATCTTCAATAATCTGTTATAGAAAGCTCCACTGCGCGCGCAACTTCATCCACATCAACCTGTTTGTGTCATTCATCCTGCGCGCCACCATGTCTTTCATCAGAGACAACCTTCTAGTGCAGTTCATGGGTGACGTGAAAAATGAAAATGGCGTCATTAGTTTTAGAGATGACGTCATCGTAAGTACATTTCAGTCCTATAATACCCTTACATTTCTCATTAGTTTTTATATTACAAATGTTATCTTGATGTTATATTGAAACAGACCTTCCCTTTTATAGAACTGAAACGATTGTTCCTAACTGTATTCTACACATAATTTAAAATTTTAGTTACTTGATTTCCTTTTCCAGCACTGGGAGTGTCGTCTGTTCTTCACGCTGTATAACTACATCCTGGCCGCCAGCTACATGTGGATCTTTGTGGAAGCCCTCTATCTACAGATACTCATTTCCGTTTCCGTTTTCATGGAGAGGAACCGAACCAAGTGGTTCATACTTCTGGGATGGTGTGAGTATGGTTATCATGGTGATGTTAATATTTATATAGTTTTTTGTTAATTTCGATTGCTAATTCTCACAATAAACCTATCTTATATAGAAATATTTACTTGGCCATTAAAGTTGGAGATTCTAGTAGTACAATGCAAAATAAGATCTAAGATCTAA
The DNA here is from genome assembly GCA_016163765.1 of Magallana hongkongensis. Taxonomy (NCBI): domain Eukaryota; kingdom Metazoa; phylum Mollusca; class Bivalvia; order Ostreida; family Ostreidae; genus Magallana; species Magallana hongkongensis. Next base: position 22,538,984 of record WFKH01002636.1, on the reverse strand, counting down.
TAATTATAGACCGTAAATATCGAATCTGTCTAACTCATTGGAAAGGGGAGGTAGGAGGGGGCTTGTTGGTAATAAGGGCAAACATTAGTCTAAAACTTTAAAACAGTTTAGTCAACATTACTTACGACAATTTCCTCGTATTCTGTCTGATAATTATTCTGAATTCACATCATAGATTAAAAAAAATGCAACAAAATTTTACTTTTTTTGTTTGCGAAATAAAATTCAAGAAATGTTTTCTATTATCAAGGAGAATTATCATAAGGGTGGCATGACAAATGGAAAATATATGTGTATATTATTACAGAAATATATTTAATTTTTTTCACTTATTTTCAGTATTTCCACTGACTTTCATTTTGCCATGGGTGCTTGTTCGGATTTTAAAGTATAATGAACTGTGAGTAAAAATCTAGAGTTATAAACATGACGTCAAACAATCTTAATTTTCTTTTTTTTTCTTTTTTTTGTCATTTCATCCTGACCTGCCTTTCTGTCTTTCATCATGTTTTTATTTCTTTTGAAGTACTAGTACTTTTAATGAAATTGGATTATTTTAGTTTATGGGAACGTTGTACTACATAAACTTTTTAACTCTCTAAATAATGTGGGGGCCAAATCCTGGAATGACTTTTTTTTTGTTCGCTGGGACTTTATTTAGTGGATTCAATTAGGTGCATGAATTACAATCTGTTTGCATATTTTGTTGAGGAAAAAAATCCTTATTGATGACCAGGGGTTCCCCACCTAACAGAAGAATGTTCAATAGTACACAAGATGACTAGTTATAACGTACACTTGAAACAAATTTCAAAAGATAAATGTACCATTTCAACTGATAGTTTTATTTTGTTTTACAGTTGTTGGAATATCAGCAAAAACAAGCTAGTCATGTTCATCATTTATGGTCCATTTACAATCATAGTACTGGTAAGATTGTAGTGTCTATGGTCCATTTACAATTACAGTATTGGTAAGATGTATATATGGTCCATTTACAATTACAGAAGTGGTAAGAATTTTTTGTTCATTTGTTTATATTTAGTAGTATATTTGTAAACTACTAGTATATACTGTTAACCTGTAGAGGTGAACTTATTGTAGTATAACATACATGTAACACAGTCCATCTCGAACAATCAAGCCTTAGTACTTGTTACACTCTCAAATGCACTGACACTATAAAGTTTAAATGTATCGAATTACACAAAATATATGTAAAATTCGTTTGGTTACTCTCATTTAAGGTACGAGTAAGACTCCGGTCATTAGAAGCGAGGGCATTTCCACACACTGGAGTTTTGTCAATATTCATTGAATACCAACTTTCATGAATTTCTTTATTTAGTTGTTCGGCGAAATCAAAGTTTATTGAAGTGCAATTTTCAATAACATAATGTATTGATAGAATAATTAACCACGAATTTACGTATCCTTGAAATAGTGATTTTCATTTAATCCACGAAAATCGATGCCCAAGTATATCATTGAAACCAAACTATATCAAAACCTTGTTTTGAAATTGTATTTAACTGAAATATTAACCTGTAATTTTACACAGTCTGTTGATCAAGAGGAAAAAGTTTTCATTTCTTTGCTTTTGATTGTTTTCACTTGTTTTTTTTTTACATTTTTTTTTTATTTTTTCATCAAAACATTCTATTGGGGTGGGGTATAAAAAATAACAAGGTCCTTATTGTTCTGTAGATTCAGTTCATCATTTTCATCAACATCATTCGAGTTTTATTTACCAAACTTCATGCATCAGCCGGGCACCAGACAAACAGCTTCCGGTATAGGTAAGTAAGAGTTTCCACATTTTACTCCGTTGTTAAATATATATTCCGAAACAGGAGTGTGTGTCCGGCTTTTTCCAGTTTTACTTGTATTGTTCAACTGCATGCAATTGATGTTATATTTCAATTGAACTCATTACATAATTGATAAAATGAACCTGTAATATGTGGGGTTTTTCTCTCTTTGAGGCGCATGCCCACAATTGTTATACTCGCATGAATCAACAAAGAAAGTTTTTTAAAATCTTAAATTATACTGTAAAATATAATGTTATAGATCAGTAGCTATGTTATGTACATGTAAATGGAAGAACTTAGAAAGAGTTGAGTTCAAAGATGTTTTCCATATTTGAAAGTTTTTCCACATCATGGATTTGAATTCAATCTGTAATTTCAATCCTTGATTAATAATCGGCTCAGAAAATAGTCTACTATTTCAAGAAATGCGTATATTGATATGCTGGTCAGGGCTGTAAAACATGTTTAGCTAGTTGAATCTCTTAATGAAGGTAATTGCTTTTTCTTATTAAACTTACCTAATAGAAGATAATGCTGAAATGATGTAAATATTTTCATTATCATTTTCATAATCATTATAGCATTTGTTGCGTAAATAGGGTTAATTGGATATTATGTTGTATAAATATAAATCGCTTTGATTTCCATAATCAGAAATTTAAAACCTCCCTCGGAAATCTTTTCCATATTTTTTATTTTACAGGCGTCTCATTTTGATTTCTTAAATGGTACTTTTTCTAAAGCATGTTTATGATGTGCTTATTTTTATCTATTGTCTTTTCTAAAAAATATTTTAGTCATATTGACGGTCACATGATCAGGTAAAGCGGTAGTGGGGATTTAAGTGTCGCTTTCGTTCTGGGTAGAAATTGTTATCGTACGTTCAGAAACTAATATGTGCGATTGATAACATTATAAGCACTACACATACATATATTGTAATCATAAGCAATAGAAGAATAATTTTTACACTGAATTTTTAAATTCCTACTACACCAATTCTATAAAAATTTACAGAACATAGTTATCGTCATAAAAATAGTTATTCAATGCATATTTATTAAAAATACATTTATTACCTTAATTTAATAGGATAAAATTCCATATTTGATTTTAAAAGAATCATGATCTAAAATTTTAAATTTAAACTTCAGATTGTTTAATAGACTGATAATTCAGACTAACATTAGCCAAAACGAACTAAAGAAGGCTGGGTGGTCAACTTATTTGACCATCAGTTTTTCATTGATTTTTTAGCTGTCTTTAGCTATAGACTATCATTAAATAAATAAAATAGTCATATATTTTAGCTTTCAAGTTTAAATATTTTGCTATTTATTTATACAGAGCTCATCCTTTAAAGGAGAATAACAGAGTGTAAAAATGGCAACGACAATCCAACCCTCTTAAGATAAAATAAATGTCATTTATGAAGTTAAAAGAAACCGATGACCTATTACATGTACTTACGTCTCCGAAAACTCCCAAATAATGCATTGATGTGAAAGAAAAAGTACGTAGATGTATAGCCTAGTGCATTTGATAACTAATTTAGTCTTACTTGTGTCAGTATCAAATAACTGGTTTTGTTTTGATGCATTGTCATCGTTTGGGGATGGACTGAGGTGCTAGTTATAATTGTGTTCGGGGTTAAAAGTCATTTGTAAAGCATGACCTGTTGTGTCTGATATATCAAGGTCATGTCAAGGTGATGGTTCTGCTTTCATATATATCAATATGTCTCTAACTCTAGCCATGTTCCGTACAGTTAGTGTCAAAAGTGATTCAGAATATGTATTACTTATTGATGAAAAGTTTTTTTTTTTAAATTGCTTTACTAGATTTCCTTGGAATATAGATATACAGTATATATATGTAAGAATCAATACGATTTCTATTCAATCATTTTTCAGAAATTTATGAAATGTTCAGAACCATATTCATTGTCATAGTTTAGCTGTTAGTATATATACATCGTGACCAAAGAAACTTCTTTTTTATGCCACACTACAATAGAGTGGTGATTCCTGAAAAATGTCGAAGATATATTCTGTTTTTTTATCATTGGTAGCGTTATAGCTATACAGTTAAATCAAAAACCCGTGTACTACACTTCTCTTGTCCTTGGTTTTGCAGACGCTTGGCTAAATCCACACTCATTCTGATCCCGCTGTTTGGCGTATATAACATCATCTTCTCTGTGAACTACGTGATGACAAGCTTCGACTATATAGACGAGACCTCAACGGCTTACTTTATTCTATGGTGGTCGGAATTGTTCTTCAACTCGTTTCAGGTAATTTTTTTTTAGGGGGGGGGGGTAGTATGACGTTTTCTAAATAAATGTACATGTATATGAAACTTATGTGTTTTTCCAATCAATGATCCTTTGATTAAGAGTTTATTTTTGTCAATAGGGGTTCATCCTCGCCATGTTGTTTTGTTTCCTGAACGCGGAGGTAAGTTTTACTTTGATAATACATGTAATGTTGAAAAAATATCAAGGTTAACCCAAAACTATAGCTTTTCTTGCAGAATGATTCATGTACGTTTACTTCTCAGGTACAAGCAGAATTCAAAAAGGTTTGGCATCGACATACAATAGACTGGACCGGAAGTGTTAGAACAACGCGAACATTTATGTCACGCACGCGCAATTCCGTGAAAAATCCTTAGACTTCCAATGGAAACGCGTTGCCTCATAGTGACGTCATCAGTAGTACAAAAAACGAACTCGATTCAAAGTTATTAGCTATTTTTAAAAAGAAACCAAACTGTGACATTGATAACGAGATCCGGGCTGTCGACACAGAATTCACTGAGGAGCATTCTCCCTGCATAAGCAATAACGAATCACTTTCCGAAAAATGTGACGAGAAACTTTGACTACGTGACGGGCAATTTCTTTTGGAAGTTTTAGACATGCTTGTCAACCATAGTACGACTTGACTACAGACGGAAAAGCAATTCAGTATTATTAAGTATAGAAGCTTTTGAAACACCTTGAATGGAAAAAGTGAAGAAATACGGAACTGGTACCATATCGATTCTTCAATCACGTATTTTACTTGAATTTATTTTTCATTGTTGTTTGATTCTTGTTTCTGATATTGCTGCTGGAAGTCTTTCATTCGTGAAAGGACATGATATCCAGAAAGAGTGGAATCGGTGGGCAACTTGATCAATATTAAAACATTGTTTTTGCCAGAAAATGGTAAAAATTACCTAAGAAAGCTAGAGTTAAAATTGTTTGTGTTTTACTATTAGTCTACATGAAAATCTACGTGAACTCATCGGTTTTTTTTTTATTACGACAGTGAATCTAGCAGATGGTGATGATATTTTATGAGGACATACATGTTAATGAGAAATCATACCTTGTGACATACAGTGTTTAATGTTTGTTGTTTAACATCATGTTATCTATTTAGTTTTTCATCAACAACAGTTTTTACCTGTTTTCGTGTTCATATTTATAATTTATGTATTAAAAATCTCACATCGAAAATTCAATAAATATTTGCAGCATAAAACTGTTATCACCAATATTCAGCCTTGCCATTCAGACAACATTAGTAAAATGTCAATCACCATATACATGTAATAGTGGGTTCAGCAACAAATAAATATGGGAAAACGACTACATATACATAGCTTATAGACGACCGGTAAATCTAAATTTTAGAGCTCTCTAAATCGTTTACTTTAACGAATCTATACAATCTGTTATAAAGTCCTAGTATGTAAAAATCTTTATTCTCTACCCTGACCCTTTAACTATTCAAAAATGTGTTAACATAAGCTAACCATTCCACAAATCAATCAATAGTTCTTACCTGAATCAAACTCCAGAGAAATGAAATAGGTATAATAAGTATAACAGTTCCAAGACGAGGGATGATGTAGGCAATAATTATAACAAACCTGAATCGTCGAATGGAAATAAAAACACCCAAAGATACACTGCTGTTGTGAAGTATAAATAAATACCTCCAACTCAAACTCGGTACGTTTGTGTGGGCCATCGAGACTTCTCCCCGCCCTATTGCTGGCACACCCTGAGGATGTGATAGCGCAGGAGGAGGGGGTCCGTCCTTCAGGCCCGGGAATAGCCGCGGGCATGCCAGGTCAGTGTGAAGGGATGAATATTGTTGACTGTGACGTCACCAACACCATGATCCTCCACAGCCATTGGGTTCCTCCTGGAAAAAAGGTTAACCCCGGCGCCATGACATTTTCTTTCGGCTGTTTTTGTGAACGAAGTAAGTCACAGTCATAAGTCATAATCTAACGCATATTCTCGTTACCCGGTAATTTTACTGTTTTCTATTCCTTTAGGATTGAGAACTTTTAGTTTTCGAATTAAAAATCTAAAATTGTTGAGTTTTTTCATTTAGCAATATGTCTGCATGAAAAAATATTGTTACTTACTATTACAACGAAGTCGTGAATTGCGGGTCACATCAGACATGTATAGCATTACGAGCAAAGCGTGCGAGAACCGTGTGAAATGTTTCATCAGAATTCATTCGGAACCTTTAACTTGTAGGAAAAAATATACATCGTATTTTCTTTTAATCAAAACTGTATTCTTTATCAACAAACAAAAGAATACGGAGACTGCCTATTAAGCCTGTCTATGATGTTTCCGTACCGGCACAATAGTGAAAACACTACACAACAACATGTTTTATACAGTTAAGAAAATATGACCTTTATAGAAAAAAAATCCAAATCAACTATAAGTGACACTGTGATGTTGTAATAAACATGTATTTTTTTACACGATTAGATTGTGTACAATTACCACACATAACCTCCGAGTCTCGGACATCGGCTAACTGGCTGAACCTGTCCATCAAACTTTTAGCCTTTGATTTCATTGGATGGTCACGCGTCTCTTT
>WFKH01002636.1:22495505-22527803 GCA_016163765.1 Magallana hongkongensis | reverse complement strand
TTTCCCTATTTCTTTCGATGAACTTTAAAATATTTTTGAAAAAAAAAATATGAAAATGAGAATCAAGAATTGTCTATAATTTTTAAACCTTTGAATCAACTGTCACTCACATTAAACAATTGCTTTGCAATCATATTTCAACAAGAAATTGAAACGAAATAGTGAAATTCAAGAGAAATTGGAAAATCTTGATTTCGAACCGATCCCGATTGTAATTAAACTGATCCCGAACAAAATAAAAAAATTAGAATGTATCACAATTCTGCACGAAGTCTAGGTTGTTTAGCTTAAAAATGGTTTTGTTCGTTTACTAATTTTATATATTGCATATATCAATTACTCAGAATAAACTGTAGTTTTTTTGTGAATTTTCAATTTTTAAATAATTCTGATCGGGATCACCTTTTTTTCAATTAGAATCTGTTCAAAGATAAAGTGCAATTTTTCTAAAATTTTGCAATTTCGTTTATTTTAATTTCTTTGTGAAATATCATTGATTGTTCAGTGCTTTATCGGAATATTTGTTATTCTTTGGATTTCATTCATAGATTTAAAAGATATAAAAGAATAACAATTTAAATTTTCAGAAATATTTTTTCACTTAAAAACTTAAAGACTTGACCAGAACATCTTTGGTATGTATGTATTCATAATTATAATACACATCAAATGAGTTTTAAGCTCTAAAATACCCTATTTGCATGAGTCAAAACTATTTTTCTCATTTCACTGAAAAAGTACAAAAATATTCATATAAGATAATAAAAAGCCGATATTGGTCTCTGTTTTGTGAAATAGTATTTCAAAAAACATTCTTTATCGATCCATCAAATAAAATATTGGTGTGTCAAGGAACCTTAACCGTCTGCCATTGATGTTGCATTCTCATCTGTTTTATAAACTATACTAAACATGTAAAGTCATCATAGTCTATACATGATTCCTACATTTTACAAAATATAGTTTTTCTTTCCATAATCTCTACTATCTTTTGTTCCTTTGTCTTTCCTAACTGTGTGTTAATGAATCAAAGCTTCGTAAGACCTAAGATACACACCTTTGAAATTGTTTGAATTTAGTGAACTTTGATCCCGATTAAGTGTAACTTAATAATGGGTTAACTTATCACCAAACTATTTAACTATGATAAACTTATCACCAAATTTTTTTTTTATTTGGAGACTTCTTTAAATAAAAATGATTTTACAATTTAGAATCTACACTATCTTAAGATGCTTGCTTAGTAACCTCACAAATTGTAGCTTTGGGTTCTTGAGAAGAAGATTATTAAACATTTCCTTATATATTTCTATGTTAAACTTTAAACCCCTCTTGGGGCCCCAGTACTAGTCCGGGGTCACAATTTTAACAATTTAGAATCCACAATTGTAGCATTGTAGTTCTTGAGAAGTAGATTTTTAAACAAATTTACCTATACATTTCTATGTTAAAATTTGAACCCCTCTTGGGGCCTCAGTATTGGTTTGGGGGTCATGATTTTAACAATTAAGAATATTCACTATATATACAAGCTTTGGTGTAAATATTGGTATTTCTGGTGAAGTGGTTCTTGAGAAGATTTTTAAAGACATGCACCCTATTTTTCTAGTTTCCCTTTTAAAAACCTTCGCTTCAGGGGAGGTAAAAATGATACAACCATCAAGGAATGAAACAGTAAAAAAGAATATATTCCTTATAGTGTTAATAAAATAAAATGGTGAAACGTTGATAAATTTCCTTCATACATATTGGAAGAAGGGTATTTACCAAGAATGCCTTTGAATAGTTAAAATTGTGATAACCGTGGCTAGGACTTACTTGAAATAGACCATGATAATTACGGCTATGACTAGTGACCCGAGAGACAACCCATACCCAATGCTGTACATCAACTGAACAGAATCTGCATATTTCTGGAAATCAAAACAAAAAAGAAACGTAAAGCACACCGAATCATATTTTACATTCATCATGTAAAAACGCTTTAAAAGTATAACTTTTTGTTGCAATATTTTAATAGAGATGGTCATTGTATCTCTGATTTTATACAAACCTTGCTACTTATTTGGGGGTTTTAGAACATTTACCTCAATCAAAGGCGGAACTGAGGAATGTTTATTGCCCCCTGATATTGTGCACTGGCTGAAGTTAGTCCAGGAGCTATGATTCGGATGTACAAACCACGTGCCGTCCTCCATACATTGACGGGAGGCGTTCTCTAGAGGAAACAGGTTGTCTGTACTGAACCATGACAATCAATCAATCTATCAATCAATCAATCAATCAATCAATCAATCAATCAATCATTTAAGAAAAAAATAACTAATCAACCGATTAAGTAAAAAGAATAAATTAGAGGATGAATACCGGTATCCACTTCGTGAAACTTAATCAAACGATAGAAACTATCAATCTGTAAATAGGTAGTTTTTTTTCTATGAAAAAAAAATCCCAAACGTTTTACACTGATCCAATCACACTAAGCAGAGGTGATCGCAAGTGGACTCACGGGAGGTGTCAATGTTCTTGATGTGGTTGGGACAGGGTAGGACGGCTAGCTGACCCGCGGGGGTGGGGGGCCAACACATAACGTTGTCCCACACCCTCACACACTGGGATTCTGTCGAAGAAAAAAATCAAGTCTTAATTTTAGCTACGATTAAGAATACATTGATTTTTTGAAATTTAATTTCATTAGTATTATTTACGACCGATGAATATTTAGTTCATCACAAAATCACCAATAATTCCATTGCACACCATTACGCACATTAAATGCATACAAAGCCACAATATGATGTTCTTGTCTGACAAAATGTACCACGGGATTTATTGTTTTAAACCAGTCGTTTAACAATCCCATGTCATTATGGGTCGAGAGGTCAGACGTGACCTATCTTTCATTATTTTTCATTTTTTCCTGTCTCCACAATGTGAAGATTTACACTAAGTAAATCCATAATTATATTCTCATGTTATATGATACTTTTTTTAAATTTAGATATAAAGTGTTCAATTGAAAATATATACTAGTATGCCTATATCTATAAGCATTCAAATGCATTTTGCATCCTATTTTAAGGAAAATTCTAAATATTCTAGCTCCAAAAATAGCCTGGTAATGTACCCTGAATTTTTGGGAATTAGGTTTAAATGTTAATAAATAAGGAATAATATATCAAGGAAAATTATATAACATTGAGGAACGTCTCGTGTGTCCTAATGTGTTTCTCGTTAAAAGGAAGATCTTTCTATAAGAATAATTGTTTTTATTTACTTTGTAGATTCTAGAAGTCGTGTTTCACAAATATCACAGGAGATCGGTCTGAAGTACTCTCATTACTTCGATTTATCATAGTCAGAGCTTTGACGGAATATCCGACTGCGTAGCATGATTGGCTACATGTCATCTAGCGTTTAAGGTTTTATGGTTAAAAATAGAGGAATTCTATTCATCACATATTTGATGGGTATACCCGTTTCATATTATCTTTGGAAACGTTAAAAACTAACACTGGGATTTAATCAAATGTCAATTTTGCGTATTGAAATACCTGGTTTCAGCGACTATGTTAGGTAAATACCATTTCGTAGATTTTGTTTTTGAGTTGATCCACTAAATAAAATCTCCATTGAATTGATGGGTTCGTTAGACACAAATTTTATATCCTTCAAACTGTAATTTTTCCTTAATTCACGAATATTGACGCCAATGAATATGAAAGAAACTACAGTACACTGTCATCAGCCTACTGTAAAAGTGTAACGCGTTTTCTTTAGTCAAACAATACGCGTGGGTATTAAATACGCGGATGCGTGATTTACCACACTAAAGTTTTGATTTGTTTACCATACGCGCCGGGGAATTATTCACGGTTTCAAGCCTACCGCGTACCTAGTGTAAATTTCCTACACTCATAAATAACTTCTACAGTTTTTAAAAGGATGTAGGGATAACGGGGGGGGGGGGGGGTAGGTTTTGTACGTTGTACAAGACACGTTACTTTAGTGACCTTTATTTACCCCACTTACACAAGGACTAATGCGGGTAATGTTCACCATTAACCTTTGACCACAATACTTAACCCCACTCATTGCAAACCATTAGCAGTAATGCTAAGACAGATGAAATGGCGTATATATTCTTCTAATTAATTCAGCAAAACAGTTACTTAATGGATAGTCTCAATCGATCACTTTGCATTTCCCTACAGCAGACAACGTTTGTTTATGTTTTAAAGCGGCGTAGTAATACAGTGTAAGACAGAAAAATCTCACACTGCTGTCTCACACTGGACAAACCGATCTAACAATGGTGTTAATGCGAGAAAAAAGGAACTTGCTTTAGTGGGTGCATATCGTCTCTAAAACATACTCGATTGGGACACATAGAAATGTGATTAAGAAACAGCAGGCGCACATATCAAGACTTCTTATATTCTGTTCCCAGGAATTAGCAAGATAGTAGTCTGGATAATTAAGAAACGTTTCTACACATCTTGCAGGTGATGAGTTTTTGTGATACAATGCAGTAGGTGCATTTTTTTCACATAACTTTCGGTTCAAGTTTGCAGTGTATGGCAATTTAAATTCTTATCATTTTCTTTATTCTTATAATAATTTTCATATTATATCAGATTTTAAAAAAAATCTAATGACAGGAAACTTCGCAAAATAACTTCCGAACACGTTGGCAGTATACACTTTTGTCTTTTGTTCGTAACTACCATCTGTCTGAAAACGTCAACAAACCAAATGATGTTCGTAGGTTCTCTCTCTCTCTCTCTCTCTCTCTCTCTCTCTCTCTCTCTCTCTGTACACTCACCGTTAGACGTTGAAATGTTCCTCTCCTCGGCAATAAGATTCTCACACAACTTTTTGTTCTTGATTAAGATTTTCTGCTGGTCCCCGCCGTTATTAGTTGAATCGGGGCCAACATCCTGGAAAGAGGCAACAGCATTGGATCGACTTCTCATTGTTATATTTAACCAATCCAACTACAAGCTACACTTGTTAAAAGCAAAAAACACTCTCTGTAGCTCTGTATACAAACTTTGAAGAGCTATTGTGGAAAAATCAGAAATGTTCAAGCAGTCTGGCACACTTATATAGCACAAAACATAAGGTACACTTATATAGCACAAAACTTAAGACACGATTTGTAGTCGGTGAGTGCCAAACGTCGAGGAGGTATTATGGATAAATCGGAAGTGATATAACATCAGACAGATAAAATAGTATATGCTTATAAAGTACTAGAATTTGTTTCAATTCAGTACATCTGATGATGCGCTGAAGTCCCCAGATGTCAAAATTTAAGGCGAAAACTTTCTACTTATATTCGAAACATTAAAAAGGGGAGGGGTTATATGTGTACCAATAGAGGGTTATATACTCACTCAAGCGAAATTGATTTTCTCCCATGAACAAGCGTCTTTATCATACGATGAATAATACATGTTAAAGGGGAAGGAATGTCAAAAACATACTTTATTTATATTAATAAAGTGGTGTAAATAATCACATGTGGTCATGCTGTTTTGAAAATAAACTACGTACTTAAGCTTTAATGAGCGTTTGAAGTTGGAGAAATCGTATTTACTGGAGGCTGACATGATGTAGAACTCTTTTGTATTAAAAACAAAAAAATTGATCATTTTAACGTCACATCATCTATTCCGGTTTGGTTTACATATACAATGTACACAGTGCTCTGAATAGAACGCTGGTTTATGCCTTTCTGTTACTCAAGTAATCGACTGAACAAAATTAATAATGTTTAGGTTCAAACGTCAATCTAAAAAATAAATAAATGTATGCCTAAATATATGCATTTTTATAAATAAATGACAGCTGTTAATCTGCAATCATTCAAAGTTGAAAATGACCTCGAGTAAGTTTTTATTCCAAGTAAAGTTCTTCGCTAACTGAATAATTATGTTATAATTGTAATCGGGATGTTTAGAATACATTCTCTAACGTCGGAATTACAAGTCGAAATAACGACGGCAGTCATTTTCTACGATACTTGGCATCTGTTGACAATTTCACAACTACGCGGAGATTTCTCCGACACTAACCTGCGCTTTTAGATTTCAACGAACATGCTCCATTTGATGTTAGTTTGTAATTTAGTGGAAAGTCAAAGGTCAAATCAAGAACGGTCTCAAATCGATATTGTTTCAAATTTTCCAGAACTTGTCATTTACAGCGAATATCATGATTTACTAATACTGATGCTATGGTGATAAGACAAACCGGAATATACGGTGTGACGTAATAGATTAAAGCTTAATGGCAGCTCCCATAGCGGCGGGAAATTTAAATTAAGCGATCGATTTTCTTGATTTATATATTGTTCCGGGGTTTTTAATGAAAATCAGTACGATTTACAATTATAGTAGATGATAATTAATTAATTTATTGTACAACATATTTTTGGTTTCCTTCCCCTGTATTACATAGTTTAACAAATCTCAGAGAGAGAGAGAGAGAGAGAGAGAGAGAGAGAGAGAGGGAGAGAGAGATTTTCATTTATCAAGTATATTGACACATAACCAGTGTTGTTTTAATTCATACCATCATATATGAGTTTCAAACAGCATATACAGCAACATTAACACGATTGGATGTTTCCACTTCAAAGCAATTGCGATACTTGTACTTTTTGCGTCTCTAAACATATCAGTCTTTCACAAAATCATCAACAATTATAGTAAAATGCTCGTAAGAAATCCTTATTTATTTCATCGGATCCATTCTTTAAAGAATGTGTAACTGGAACAACACTCTTGCATTTTTTACACAGCGCGGTGGGTGAGATCTAGCATGCGGAAGAGAGTTTTTCCTGAACTGATACTTTTTGCAATTTTTTAAAGATTCACACTTGCTAATTTCGGATTTCCTAGTAAAATAATTTTTTTAGGGTTAAATTGTTATGACCATTTTAGAATAAGTAAACCCAATTTTGAAGAATAGCTTGGTATAAATATATAGGAAATATTCAGATTATATAGTTTATTGCTGAAAATATCATATGTAAAATGTTAAGATAAATCTGATGGTTACTAGTACATGTAATTTGTTGACCATCCAGCCTCCTTAATAAAGAGTTAATAATTGACGCAGACCACGACCAATATGTATGATCATCAACATGTATAGAGATATGCGGAATTCGGACCCTGACTTAGACTGATGACAGTTACATGTACTATGATGATTATTATTAATGAGTCTAAAATGATGGAAACCTATGGAACAAATATGACTTTGTCAGTTTTGATTTAACCTTGAATTAATAACCCGGATCTTTGTGTTGAAACTACATGTAGTCTCGGAGTCTGAAATACAGGTACTAAATTATTGGAACCTGTACCCTGGAAGTTATATCTCTTAACAGATGTAAATCACTTCACTCCTGGTCGGCATACTTTGACTGGCTCTGGGTTTACTGTAGAGTTCGGTTTTATCTATTTCTGATGTTGCCTGCATATACTGGGGGGGGGGGGTTGTTTGTTGTTGGTTGTATGGTACCGTATACAAATTTTCTTCACCACTCTAGAGAAAACTTCGTCGCGGCAATTCGTTTTACGACATAATGCGCGTTTTTGTAAGGTCGCACTAATTAACACTTATTCACACATCAATTGGTTCAGCTAAACACTGGGGTTTCATACCGAGAAAAGAATTCAGAAGGTTTCGGATTTTGATAACCACCACATCAAAGATTAGCTTAACCTATGGCCAAAAGCTCACACTTGTTGATGAGATGTGGGGGTTTTAAACCATTTTAGACATTTTTCCCCTCAGTTACATATTTTTCAGAAATAAAAGGATACCTTTATATTGTGATATACTTTCTTTTGGACTAACGAATAGAAATAGCAATAATGTTGTACATTTTTTTTTTCAAAATCTTGATGTCTGACAGAGTATCGTTGGGATTAAGCGTCATCTTCTTATCAGCAATTTCGAAACTAGCTGGGGCTGGTTCATTTTATTCCTTTCAAGCATTTTAGAAATAATAAAATACACAATTTGAATATTTCACAATTTTTAATTTTTTTTTAAATGTGATGTTCTTTCATCCACATAAATGTCTCAATGTTGTCTCATACCATCTAAAAGTTACTTCCATTTTTAATAAGTCAAGTCTAGGACCCTAATTTCGATATTCATTTTGTCATATAGTAACGTTCATAGTGCATTGTGTTTTTAAAATCACGTCTCAATGTTCAGATCCATGCATCACAAGAGGGCTAAATGAAAGACCTGAATTGGTTGAACATGTGTATTTATTCACTTTTTAGGAGAAACATGATTATACAATGCCTTTAATTGGCAGTTAGCTGCATAGCAGTGTGAAAATTGTTCCATATCGATGAAATCGCACATTTAAGATATATCCTATATCACTACTGTGTTTAATAACAAAATGGCCATTTTCTTTACTAAATCAAATGATTATATTTAGTTTTAACGAAAGTGTAAAAACTGTTTCATATAACAATAAAATAGCTACTTTTAAAACCATCGTATATCACCAATTATATTTGTTGATAAAGGAACATAATGTTCTTATTAAGTTCAATTCAAATTTAAAAACAAATTAACAATACATGAAACCTAAACAAAAGCATATTTCTAAAAAAGGAATTCTCTATAATGCTAGTGGTGTCAAAATTTCTCAGCTTTTTATTCAATTTACAAAATGACAAATGACTAATTTCGAACACTATGCTAGTATTTTTAACTTGAAGCTTTTTTTTTTTAAATGATCGTGAGAATTCGCAATCAATTATGCAACGGACCGATGATATAAGGACACGAGTCCTTGTCTTCATTGTCATATTGATTTCTATTTAATGTACTGGCCTTTTATAATGATGCCAGCAAGATTGTACTGATAAAGACCAACAGCTGTCGTATAGGTGGAAATCATTTCGTTATTAAGTGTAGTGTTCTGTCGTTTTAAACTAAGTTACCTCTAATCAAGTTTCAATTTTTCTGAAAAAGAGACAACAATTTCAAAAATAACTCTATTTTCAAAGTTTCTCTCTTTGGTGGGGCAATTGATTTGCAACAAAAATGACCTTGTCAATTTTGATTTAACCTTGAATCAATAATCCGGATTTAGTCTCGTAATCTGAAATACAAGGTACTTTATTATATGTTCGTGTACCATGAATATTTTCAACAGGTGTAATATAAATCACTTAACTTCTATACTTTGATGTGGCTCTGGGTTTTTTTCAGAGGTAGGTTTATCGTTTTCTGATTGTGTCTGTAGCTGGGGTACAGTATACCTACATGCACATGTATCTTCTTCACCACTCTAGGGGAGAAAACTTTGTCGCGTCAATTCGTTTTACAACATAATGTGCGTTTTCGTGGATCGCACTAATTAACACTTAATATTTACATTTTTCAGTGTCTTTGTCTGTGATAACACTACGAATCGATTTTGCATTGTACCATCCCATTAATTCAAATGACGTATTGTTGGGGTGCAAGCGGGGTTTGCATAATAAAAAGAAAATTTTTTAAAATGAAAATTACATAAATATGTCAAAATTCGAATATTTGATCGTTAAATTGCTGAAAAGTATATAAATAAAAGTAATAAGGAGTCATTGTTTGAATAATATGAGGTAATCATTTTGGTCGTAGCATGGTCCCTTCAGGCTTTATTGGATTTGACCACGCCCCGACCAAAATCATCACCTCATAATACTCAAAGAATGATCCTATGTATCTATTTAAAATCACACTATAAATGTTGATAACAGTAAGTAAAGTAGAAGTTTTAAATCCTTTTTTACAAAGTGTTTTCAAATTTGGTTCATTTTGTACAATTCAGTAATACACAAATACATGTAATATTTTAGTTTTAGAGTGAGAAATATAATTTTACAATCTGTTTCCTTGAAAAAATGTTTATTTGATCTGAAATAGAAACTTGAAATATATGATTCATACATATTTTCAATTGCTCTCTTTATCAATTAAAAAAATACAGTCATTTATTTAGAATTACAGAGTTTTAAATCCATTCTTTACAATGTGTTATTTATCTAAAACTTCAGAATAAAACGATGATGATTTTTTAAAAGGTTTTACTATTAATTAGCGGTCATCTTCAAAGTAAGTGTAAATAATCAAACAATACAAATTAAATAATTGTGTAATTTTCATCTATAAACTGTTCTGTTCATTAATTGTTAATTGCCAAAAATGATTTGATGTTTATTATACAAACTGCATATGCGGCTTTCATAAATCAACTAGTTTGCGGATATGACCGAAGGACATACTCAAACCAGTTTGTCGCCCCCTGTAAGTAAGTACATGTATAAGCACAAATAAAGGTTATCTGTAATGTTTTAATTTATTTTAGCAACAGAGAGGTCAAGTGTGTTCGTGTAAAATGGTCTGAACGCACAACATACAAAAAAATTAAACTTTGGTCATTATTATACAACAGGATGCCACGTGAATCCACCTTCATGCTCTTTTTTGCCCCTCTGAGGACGATTGGAACAAACTTGATTCTACCACATATCAGGAGTATTTTAAAACAAGATTCATTATAGGCTGAAGTTTTTCTGACAAGTTGATTTTTGAAATACTACGCCATATTTTCGATCTGATTGGTTAAAACAGCTTGACAGTAATTGATCAGAAAAGCTCACTTTAGCTTTTAGATCAGGTGAACTAAAATATGAAAAAGGAAACACTCATCTATAAAAATATCAGATAGTAAATAAAGAGCTTTGAAACGTAATGTTAAAAATCTATTCACTTGGTGGAAGCAAGATTTGGAATACTAACCTTAAAATGAAGGCATAGGTGTTTAATAAACAATAATTGAATGTACCAGAAGTGTTCATGTGGATACTTAGGGATGCAGATCACTTGTGCTTAACTTTTAATATAATTGACCTGCGTTTAATACTTTCGGGTGATAAGTCTTTGTCTGTTGATGAAAATGTTAAAACGAAATGTTTAAAGCAACTTTCATATACCAGTGAGGGAAATTTATTCAAATATTAGAACTTTAAGACACTTAATATAAGCATCATAATTTCTCTCTGTGTCATTGTTTTTCTGTGTTTTTTGTTATAAGTTCATATTTGTATGTCAGTAATTGACATGGACAACTTCCATCACTTCTTACATTGAACCAATAGCAAAGTTTTAAAAGAATACATACATTGTATATGTTACTTATGTAGGTAGTAATACGTCGCCGAATTTCTATTTATTAACTGAATACGATGAATAATTGGCAATTCTACTAGAGTTATTGCCGAAATAAAAAAAAAAAATAACTATGAACATTATTTTACAATATACCACGAACATCACCGGTAAGTTATACATATATCAACCTCTCAATGACTATGACTTTATAACACCATGACTTTATAACATCAGAGCATCAGGACGTAATAATTATTAAAACTGTCATCAACGTCATAGCGTCAGAATGATGTATTTTATTGTTTGCATAACAAAACGAAGCGATATCAGTAAATCGTATGTTGTGGCCCCTTGTGAAACAGATTGTGTATTACACACTACGCAGAACAAAGCAAACTGGTGCCGTTTAACACACTCATTTCATGCCAAGTGCCATTTATCGTTTAATTTAACCACCGACAAAGACACTGGAAAGTGTAAATATTGTTTCATAAAAACCCTCGAACAAAATAAAGACACCTCGAACTCTAAAACAATAAATTATATACTTAACTTAGTGGTTTATAAAAGCACTACATAGTATGGCATTAAAAATATTATGTTACGATGAGGTAATTTGTATATCATTGTTACAATCAAACGGTTCTTAGAAATCATATTTATTGGTGAAGTTTATTCTGAATGAACCAATTAATCTGATTTCTAGTAACCATTTGATTATCTGATTTCTCGTAATCGTTTAATTGTTTGCAGACATACCGAAAACTTCATTGTAACATAAATAATCCCACCAATTAATCTACTTTCTAGTAACCATTTGATTGTTACAGGACATACAGATAACACCACCAATTAGTATGCTTTCTAGTAACCGTTTGCTTGTTACAGGACATACAGATAACACCACCAATTAATCTGCTTTCTAGTAATCGTTTGATTGTTACAGGATATACAGATAACATCATTGCAGCAGAATGGTGGATAACAAGTTCAGGCCGCCACGTTGCAGGTTTCTGTTTAACACCACAGTAGAAATATAGAAACGACCAAAAAGTATGTAAATACCTTATTTTGTTATGAAACAATATAAACTATTCAACATGGCTAAAAACACAAAATGTCTATACCATTACAAATACCATCGATGCATTTTTCCATCTTATTGATTATATGATATTCTATTCCTGACTATTTCATATAAATTTTTGAAGAATAAGAATTTAAATTTAAAAATAACCCATGTTAAAACCAAAGCAGCAATTTTGCAAAAATAATAACTGTAGTTACTGTTGGGAATATTTTCAAAGATCAATCTTTTCCAATTCAATTTTACAAAGTATCAAAACTTATTTGTTCAAAAATACAAAATAGAATAATATATCAGCGACCAACCTGCTATTTTAAAATTGACTTAATATTAAGGAGGTTTTCATTTGTATTATGATTAATTAATCATAAATGTGCCCGTTTTTTCACCCAAGTAAATAATGATTAAAAGGAAATAATTATATATATAGTCGAGAAAGTGTAACCATGCAATAAACTGAGGTTTCTTATCAAATCATTTTTGACAAGTAATTAATAAATAAGATTAAGATATAAATTAACGAATGGACGCACGCGCACGCACTTGTTATGCAATAAACAATGCATGAGATAATTTTGAAAAATGACAATTCTCAAATAGATTCTTTTAAATTGACATTTTAATACCGATCGGCTTACAAATATTGCAGTGTATTTAATCTTTAATGTCTTTTAAATGTGATTTTACATCATATGGAAAGAAAAACCAAACCACGAACAAAATGTTTTGAGTCATTAACATGCATGTAATTAAATAAGAATAGATATAAAAAGCTCCAGGGAAGTAAAAAGGCATCCTTGATTTCTGCAATTGCAGCACGACAGAAAAATGAACGATACGGCTCTATTTCAGTTTCCCTTTCTTTCTGCATTGTTAATTGTTAATTTTATGCCTTCCACAGAAGTCTATTGCAGGTGAGGAAGGCAGTAATAATTTATTGTCAAATTCATAAAACATTGGATCTAGTTTGCCTATTTAACATTTATTTCAAATGCTATTATAGCTCTTAATTTGGATTGAATCGAAACCATGATTGAAGGAAATGAATATATTTTTTAAAAGTGTATTTCATTAAGCTTTCTCTGTCAGGTCCCGGCTGTTTATGACCCCGTGTGTGGAGCCAATGGAAGAACTTATTCAAATGAATGCGTGGCCAGATGCGAGTAAGTTATAAAAATGGTCAAATATTTCTTTTTCAATTTTTTTCATCATTTTTTTTTACCTCAAGTACACATATCTAACAATTATAGCTCAGGGGAATCAAATGATCTGCTTCTAAATAAAAGGATAAAAAAAACTTACTACTAATAGTCTTTCAATTTATTTTCAATTGCTACTTAATTTTCTGGTGCTGCTTTAATTTCAATAGCAGTAAATTGAATTCGCTTGGGTCTTATTAAAAGTTTGATATGTTAATATCTTTTTTTAAATTAATGCAGTATTTTTCTGATTGTTAAATAGGTACGTGCCATTGAGATGTAGAGGTTCCTGTCCCTGTGGAGGCTGTGTTTGCACGTTTGATTATAACCCTGTGTGTGGAGTAGATGGAGAAACTTATTCCAATCCATGTTTTGCTCGCTGCAGGTATGTCTAACTTTGGAAGATGAGGGGGTTAAAAGTGGAAAATTTCTTAACTTTTTAAATGAATAGTTTTTGATGCATACAAAGGTCACATTTACAGTGATTTCGAGTGTCTTGCCTACTATACTTATGATTGAATGCTTCTTTAAAGTAATTCCTCTTTTATTTCTCATATTTTAGTGAAGTTTACTCCTTTCGGCCGGGAGAATGTTAATACGGGAAAAGGTATGCTAATTACACACATTAATTATTTGTGTATAATTGATCTTGCGAGTTAATTTTCTATTTTCTGGATGTTTTATACCGTTTTATACCGTTAGTTGTGCTTCATTCCGTTAAATCATGCTAATCATGGTATTAATTCCAACGATGAACTCGAAAGAGAAGATTAAACCTATTTCATTGTAATTTAAGAAATGAAATAAAACAATTTTAAAATCAAACGCTATTGTATTACATACCTGAAGATAAAATTCTTCAACTAAATATTTTCACTTCATAGGAATAAGCAATGATTATTTCCTTGAGTATTTAGAGGAATTATTCCATTTAATTGAGTCTACACAAATTTTTTATTTGTCCTAACTATTTTTATTTATTATTTTTCTGCGTTGATAAACGCAATTTACTAAAACGTATTGGGTGTCCATTCAAAACATCAGCAAAATATGCAGATTTTTCTTGCGACAATCTGATATTACCATTTAGTGCTGTGTCACTCAGTTTTGTGATAACAATAATTGAAACAAAGTATTCTTATTTTGGGTTCTTGATTTACAGTTAAAACTCAGCATTGAGGCAATGCAGATAATACAAGATACATTTTCAAATTCATATGGGCATTGTCATTAATGCATGCAGCGCGATTTCACTGGACTAAATGAACGCCTGTGTACATTTGATTCGCGTAAAATGCGGTTTGCGTATTTTTGTTCATTATCATTCATTGATAACCGATTTAATTAAGAAATAAACAGCATGTTAAAAAGTTAAGCGGGATATAAACTTGGTTGGT
This sequence comes from Magallana hongkongensis, assembly GCA_016163765.1. Taxonomy (NCBI): domain Eukaryota; kingdom Metazoa; phylum Mollusca; class Bivalvia; order Ostreida; family Ostreidae; genus Magallana; species Magallana hongkongensis. The sequence continues at coordinate 22,512,915 of WFKH01002636.1, read as the reverse complement.
CAAGTGATAAAATCCTGTCAAGCCGATGGACTTTTCATAGGATTTGATCACGTACCAACCAATTCATATCCAAGTAAACTTATTAACATTCATTGCTCTTTACTTCTTATATTTGCGCTTTAGGAAGGCAAATCCTTCATAATTATTAACATATCCGGGTTTTATAAGTTTACAATAATGCAACCGTAAAACGATAAGGCGTCCGGTTATGATTGTGACGTCATGAAAAAGTTCACAGAAAATTGAACGTTTTCGCTATTCTATAGGTTCATATAAGGAAACATATTTGCAACTGTAAATGTTGGGTTATTTAAAAGTATGGATATTGTTGTGTATATTCACGAAAAATAAAATGTAAAGTAAGAAACTTGAATCCGATATCTAACGATAAAACCACTAACCACAGGTCTAGGTCAACATACATACATCCTTGAAACTGTGAACGTCCATGAATCAACAGAAATCAATGCCTGTGAATATCATTAAGACCTAGATATACAAACAAAAAGCCTTGTGTTTACACGTCAGATATCTAGAGAGGGTAAATGTGTGTGTGTGTGTGGGGGGGGGGGGGGGGGGGGGGGGGGTGGTTAATAAAAGGCATATCTTTATTACATACGGCTATTACCCCATCAGCTTTTTTTAACATTAAATATAGATATAGATAATCAAAGTACTAAAGTACTGAAAGCCAGGCTCTTTTGATGTAATAATGCATATCGATTAGTAATGGCTGTCAATCTCTCTCTCTCTCTCTCTCTCTCTCTCTCTCTCTCTCTCTATGTCGACAAAGCGTCAGAGAGCGACTAAATTTTGCATGCGGCTTGTAACAAAAATATGTTATTAGCGTTATGAAATCAATCCCCCATTTCTTCAATATAAAGCTAAATACCAATGCTTTGTTAAGTAGTTCATGGAATTTCATGCGCAATGTATATTACCCAAAATGCATAGTCTTGTTTTTAAAATATGTATTTAATAAGAAAACAAAAAGACATTGAAGTTCTCGATAAAATTATTCGTAAACAAAAAAAAAACCCAAAAGATTTGACAAAACTAAGCTCTCTCTGAAACTACATGTACTGGGTATAGCGTTAGCTTCTACTTTGACGCTGTTCGGTTTTTAGTTTCCTTTCGCTGTGCTATTTATAGAAACACTTGCAATTAGCATACATATAGCCAGGACAAATCAATGAATTCAATTAAAAATCAATTAAAAAAGGAAGGGGTTATAAGAGATTTTTCTAGAATGAAGAGTAAAAGAAAAGTGTACCTTTTCTCAGTGTATATTTGCAATTTTTGTTTAAAAAAAAAAAGGAAAATTTTATGGTTTCTACACTTCTAAACAATTTTTCACATCAAAACATGCGATGTGTCTAAGAAGACAATACTTTCCGGATGAGATCATTAAGACATGCTTAATACATGAGAATTACTATAAAACGGAACTTATGGAACTCGACAACATGTTTCTATTATGTTCACATCATCGGTTTTTGTGTTTAATGTTAAAGTATAAAAAACCCAGGTAATGACATTTCTTAACTACATAACTTACGTTTCGTGGAAAATTTTTTTACAGCTGTTACATGAAAGGAATAACAAATCAAGAAAGCAATACTTAGTATTCATGACATAGATTTTAGGAAAGAATACAACGTGACCAAATAAAAAAGATTTCCCTCGTAATAGTGACATTCAGTCTTCGCAAGCCAAAGAACATGAAGGATACACTCATTTTTCAGTTGCTTTTAATTTCTTCATTGGTGATCGGATATTCATCATTTGGAGGCGCTGGAAGTAAGTAATGTATATTAATAACGTCCACTTACTATATAATCTACAACATTAAAATAATACTTTAAGAACAACTAGGGGAAGTACATGTATCTAAAATGTAGTTTATAATAATAATAATGCATTAATTTTATTTCAAAGCCCTTCACAATTTGATGACAAAGTCATTTTGGTGTTCATGATCCAGTTCCTTCTGTAATGTTTCAGATTGCGCATGTCCGTTCATATATGACCCAGTGTGTGGATTTGACGGAAGAACGTATTCAAACTCATGCGCAGCGGGATGCGTGTAGGTTCAATAGAAAGCAGACATCAATTCTTCAAATTGTTCTATAATTTATTAACAGAGCGGTTTGGCAAAAAGGTTAAATGTATTGTAAAGTCCCTATTTTTTTTACTACATTTATATTAAATTATCTATTCGTTGATTAATTTTTATTTACTGGCGTATTCATGTTAGTTTTTAATTTTGCTAAATATACACATGCCTAAAATTTGCGTAATTCTATATCAGATTTTTAAATTTGATAGACAGAGGCATTACAAAACTTTATACTCGGAGAATATACTCTAATCTTGACCAATTCCTCAGTTGAAGGCCTATGGTATAACTTTCCGTTTATGGCCAAATCAACCGTTTTACAAAACATACATGTTTTTTTAAAGAATAAATAGCCATGTTATATAAACCTTAAAAGGCAATGAGTTAATTCAATCCGAAAAATAACAAAAAAAGTTTTATTTTGGTGGCTATATTTATCTTTCTGTGCTATTTACTTGATTTTGAAAGTTGTATAATATCATAAATCAATAAATGTACAATAAATAATACTAACTCAATAACCTTTTGTTAAATTAAATTAAATTAAATTTGTTAATTAAATTAAAGAAATGCAAGAGATACAAATATGATTAATTCAGTTTTACAAACGCATATAGGTTTTAGACAAAAAGATGTTACTATTATGATATTTAGCTTCCATGGTTAAATTATAGAGTAATCATTTAATATCCAATGTTCACCAAGTATTCAAGAGTTTTAATCATCATCAAACTATCGATTGTGAATATGAATACTAGGTTCATGCCTGTGAGATGTGAAGGAGAGTGCCCCTGTACCTGTCCGTGTCCAAGGATCCTCGACCCTGTGTGTGGAATCGACGGAAGGACGTATTCAAATTCATGCCTTGCCCGATGCAAGTAAGTCAAGTGTGATGTGTAAAATCAGAAACCTTGAAAACCGATTAATGAAATTCATCACCAATATCGAAATGAAAATATATTATATTAGAGACAGATCTTAATTTTATTGATGGCCCTAGATTAAATTTTTGAATGTTAGCATATTTTCATCATTTCAGTGGAATATATCTGTATAGGCAGGGAGAATGTTCAAGCTCAAAAAGGTAAATAGTTTAATTTCAAACTGTTTAAGTATTATTTTAATTCTCACGCTATAAGTATTTTTCTTAATATTATCTCTGTCTGTGGAATCTTAATAAAACTGTATCGGCTTGTTGTAAAAGAAAGTTACTTTTTATTTAGTGTTCATTTGAATATTTCATTTGCAGATATTGATTACCGGTGATAGCAGATAACAAATGAACAAAAGTTCAACAAAAGATAATTTGTTATCATTACGCAGAAAAATAAAGAATTCTAAAATCGAACATGAATGTTTTCAATAAAGATTTTAAAACAGATAACAACTCTAGCAAGTCCATGAAAATTTTAATATTACAAAGTGGAAGAGTAAACATGTGAAATAAAGTTTAAACCTCAACAATTTTGAAATGCAAGAGCATTTGAAAACCAAATGTAGTGACATTTCTGACAAATGCAAACCTATGCATTCAATTGTTTTTAGTAAGTTTACGAGATAGAATATAAATGCGAGTTATTTCATAAATTAATAATAATCTATTTCAAAAATATAAAAGAGAACAACAAAATTTCATTCAATTATTTTCAGAAAAAAGTGATTGAAAAAATGAAATTGCATTGAAAGTTGATGTGGTAGTAGAATTTACGAGTATGCAATTTGCAACCCTTCTTTAGGACTATGAGTCTGAGGTTTGTCGGGATCTACCGATCTTTAAAAAACATCAGTCAGTATCAAAATGCATTAAAACCAAATTTCATGAAAACGTACGCGATTTTACCACTCTTGAGTGGTCTTTGTACAACACGTACTTCCCTAAAGTAAGGACGAAGTTATGACGGTTCCTTAATTTAGGAGAGCTTCCAGAAACAGACTTAGACTATGACGTATCCTTGGACGTACTTAGGACGCACCATATTCCTAAGATACCTGCTGCATTCTAACATATGTGAAACATATTTATAAGAACATTAATTATCATTTAATTAAAATTGAGTTTGATACTACTAAACAGAGAATATACGCAAAGAAAAACCACAATATTATTATATGAATATTTCTGCTTAATTTAAAAACAAAAAAAGTTTTATTTTGGTGGCTATATTTATCTTAGTTTAACTTTATTTCTTTTTTTACCTACATACATTTGTATTTCTACATCATGACCCTTTAACATTCTTCAAATGATAAAATCAAAATATGTATGCAATCTCGTTTATTTATTTTTTTCACAAATTTTGAATTATATTTAATCAATGAAATGCTCTAAAATGTACTTTAACTGCTCTTAATTCACAAGTCGTTTATACAAAAGCATTGTGTTATACAAAACATCGTTTTCCGGTTAAACGTTAATGGCTCTTGTGTTTGATCATTAAGAAATTATCATCTTAAAAAAATTATTTTAGCAAGATCACATTAAAAATAATTAACTAATTCTGATCATCAGGAAATAATTAGCAGCAACTTATATCTTAATTTTATTAAGTTTTTTTACCCTTCTGAAATAAATAACAAAACATTTATGACTGAAGTTTGCATGAAATGACAATTAATCTTACGAAAATCCAATTTTAAAAACTTTTTAAAGCTGCTATGGTATAAGAAATTAGTTTGCATTGAATTCATTAATCACATTTGGTGACAGTACTAAAATCTTTATATTCGTTAAATGATTATTAGGGTTTTTGGGGTTTTTTTTTTTTGCTTATATTATAAATTAATATATATTCAATAATTTGGATGTCCAAATGATAACAGCTTTGTAAATCTAAATTATTAACATTTATTGTCATGAATTGTTATAAAAGCATACATGTGAAATAAATTAAGCAAAAATGAAAACTACACTCTAATAAAATATTTGTAAAAAATTTTAATTGGAATCTTTTATTAATTAAAATAGGTGAAATTTAGTCAAATATTCTTGATCCTGATTTTATTTTTTTACTGTTACCAACACTAATGAACAGCCATCATATACATGGACATGTACGAGCATAGAAATATAAATAGAATTTGTTTAATTGAAATAAGTTTTACCATGATCATTCAAATACCACTTAATTTTACTTACTACTGGTAAATAAAGTTGTTGGGATACAAGTACTGCTGGCTGGCTAACTTCTTCATCTATAAGTGCGAATATATTGGAATTTTAAAGAACATGAGAATTCGACCCAAGAACCAGTTACCGCCGAGAATGTTCTAAAACAGTTAACTTTGAACGATCGGTTCGGGAAGTTTTGTGATGTCAACGACTATGTAAACCTTATAAAATCTACCAAGAGTAAAACTATAAAAAAAACTCAAGCTGGAGTGTAAACACTTTTTGGAATGATGATCTGCTCGCATTTTAAGAACAGGATGCAATTCCAGAGCTCGAGAATTTGACCACACGATGCTTTAAAGCAGATCCGATGGATATTTTGATGACCAACCAACCTCCTTTAGGATTTTTGAATTAAGAAAATAATTTTAGGCTTAACATATCTATGAAACATTCTGTATTTAACTAATAATATCATATAATTCATATAAAATTCACATTGTCCCTATTTTTCTCTTCAATAATCATGTTTATGTCACATAATGTCACGTAATTAATCAAAGATGGAAAGTTTGTATGATCCTGTCGTCGATGATTTATGGTCTGGTTTCTTGTATTGACAATTCCTTTAAACAATGATTCACACCTTTGATTAGTATTGTTGATCTATTTTTTAAATGCCAAATTAAATATCATCGGTAATTTGTGGATATCTAATACTGATTTTTATGTGATATATAGAATAGTTTGCATTAAAAAAAACTTCAATAAAAAAGTTATCTCCTTTAAATGATAAAGTGGTCCGTTAAAAAAACGTTCAAATGAATATTTCTCAAAGATATAACATGTATGTATTATTTAAAAATATGTTGAACAAAAAACATCTAAAATTATAAAGAAACGGAGTCAATAATGGTAAATAACTTTGATAATAAAATAAAAATGACCGGTCCAAACAAGGATAAAATAAAATTGCACAGAACAGACACAAAATTAAGGTACACTGTAAGTGATCTATGAATAACATTCGAAATAAGGCAACATCATAAAGTCTGTTTGGAGAATGTGAATTGTTAATGAATTAAATAGTATATTAAAGAAAAATCGTCACCGAAACAATGACTCTGTTACTCGGTCGCGTATAATTCTGTATTATATTTAAAGACAATGATTAGCACGGTAATAATTATATTATATGTAAAGACAATGATTAGCACGGTAATAATTATACTATATTTAAAGACAATGATTAGCACGGTAATAATTATATTATATTTAAAGACAATGGTTAGCACAGTAATAATTATATTATATTTAAAGACAATAATTAGCACAGTAATAATTTTTGAGACTCGGAGGTACCGGCTGTCTTTATATAAAATGTAACTAATAACTCAAAACTATGGTTGATAATTGTTGATAGAAAAAACAATTATATTCTATTCTATTATAATATATTGATATGATATATTATATTCTATCTTTCATAACCAGAAATGTTGCTCCATTGCTGTTTTTTCAATTTTTTAACATTTCGACGCAACGCTGTATAACTGTTATAAAGACAATATGATCTGAAAATGACGGTTATACAAGCATATTCTTTTTTTAATTTTTTACAAATCATCGGTAAATGGTAATGTTTTACATTTCATGAGACACATTTTTAAAAATTTTTCTAGCCCTTTAGAGTATGTTAGCGAGAGTTAAAAGCTGGACTGGGCGAGAAACCGATACATTCCGGATCTCTGCTGAACTTACAATACTCAAAATGAAATGAGGAGCCTAACTGTAATTGTTCATAATAATAATAACTGAAATTGGTGTCAATTGTTTATATCACAATTAAACAATTCATAATTCTCAGCACAAAATAGGTATTTTTTGAAAATTTACAAACATTCCCCAATATAGCTATTAATTCGGAAAAATCAGTAAAGCATAAAATAAGCTCACTGAATGTAATAGATTATCATCACAAATTATCGCGTAATATAAATGTAAATGTAGCTTAAATTGTCATTATGCATATATAACATAAAAAGAAAAACAAGGCACGAAAAAGTTATTTAACATTTATGACATGAATATAATAAAAAATTAAACCAGTGACCATATAAAAAGAGTTGCTCTTTATTGATATCATTTAGTGCTCATAAGCTCGAGATGATGAAGGGTATAATTCCTTTTCAGTTGCTTTTGATTTCTTCTTTTGATTGGATATTCATCAAAAGGGGTCACTGGACGTAAGTAATATTTTTACAACAAATATTTTATAAAAAGTTCATCAACACTTTCGAACTTAATTACATACAGTGTTATTTGATATTGATATTTTACAAATAAGACTTAACGGCAAAATCGGTTTACTGTAAATGTTTTAAAGTTACCAGCACATAATATTTTAATGTTTCAGATTGCCCATGTCCTTTCATATATGACCCAGTTTGTAGACTTGACGGAAGAACATATCCAAACTCATGTCCAGCCCAATGCGTGTAGGTTCAACTGTAAAAATAAACATTTCTTTTACACCATTGATAACGGGAAGTTATCTATTCAGGATTAATTTTTACAGTACTTTTTTTTCAAGAAAATTAAATGTTTTTGTTCAAAAGCATGGTAAATATTTTAGATTATTGGTTTTAGATGATATTGTGTTAGATTCACATCGTTCACAAAGTTCATAAATAACTGGATATTCTTTTTACAACATGTTTAGAGTTTGATTATTGAAATCTTGATAGGATTTATTCAGGCAAATTGGAAAGGTCACCCCCTCTCGAACAGTGATAATCAGTTAATTAATGATAGCGAAAATTTTAATATTTATAATTTTGAAAGTCATAATCTTTTCCTGATTCAAAATGTGCAATATTTCTGACAGTCATTTACATAACTTGTCAAGATTATTTACAATAAAAACCACTTGATTAAAATTTCCTACAAAAACTGATATTAGCAGTATATTAGCATAGTGTATGTTATGATTAAGTAACGCCTTTAGAGTTTGATAAATTTTGTCTAACTCTAATTTGTTTACCTTATCCATATTATAATTCAAATCACAGAACCAATTTTACGACTGTTATCCCCCTAGTTTAGAATTTTAGGATTAAAACTTATAAAACGTGTTGGCATTTTCTGATAACAGGTGTGTGTTTTGTCTATGAACTAGGACACATATACATCGTATTTCGTTCTAATTTCTAGAATTCACTTTCAATACAAAAAGTACAATGTACATCAGAGCGGGTTGTCTTTGTAGGATTTTTTAAATTTCCTGATTTGAGTTGAGTTGTTAACTTGTCTTTTGGAATTTAGAAAACAATTTCAAGGTTGACACCATTCACAAAAGCCTCAAGTTGATGGTCGAAATGTTCAAAATATATGCACTCTCGTCTACTTTCAGGTATGCTGGCTTTATACATCGCAAAAAAAAATTTTCTTGTTTTGATTGTGGATGTCTAAAAGATTTTAATCATAAAATATTTAAACATAATCACGTATTTTCACATTTTCTTGTTATTTGTACTGACCACTACCCACTACTGCTCTTCCTAATCAGTAAAATATAGTTTTAAAAAACCAATTGATTATTTCCTGTATTTAATATCACAAACAAAAATCCAAATAAAACCTATTTTATACTAAAATCCTCATTTAGGAATTTTTATTTGCATGCACATAATTATTGTGGTTAGAATTCAGAAATATTCTTTTCTAAGTTGCTGAAATATATATATATATATATATATATATATATATATATATATATATATATTAACATAAGATCAACCCAATTCAAGCTTCTATTAAGTATGATGGAAAAAAAACCCGGTGAACCATAAGTACTGTGAATTCATTAATATTCAACGAATACCAATTTTCCGTTGTCACGAATTTACCTATATTTGAAACTGTGAATTTCCGTTAATTAACGAAAATTAATGCAACTAATATTAATGGTTCCACAGTACAAGTATTGTATCATCTGCATATTGTTAATTAACGAAAATTAACCAATATTAATGAGTCCACAGTACAAGTATTGTATCATCTGCATATTGGGTTTTCTTGTGTTCTTTATCATTGACTACAAAAACAATAATATTTGCATTTTGTTTCATTTTTGTTAGAATACTATAACATCACAAATATGTATTTTGAACAAGAGGATATCATTTTCTGTATCCTCTCTGTAAATCAAAATGTTCAGACAAATGGTTACATTTCAAAAAAGATAATTTAAAATTTGTATTGAGCCTGACCCACAACCAACAATGTTTCTCCTAACACCAAGTAAATCATAAAACGTTAATAATTAATTTTTATTCAATAGTCAAATGTATATATTTAAATAAATGCACATTAGTTAACCTCTTATTTTTGTGACTACACACATATATGCCATCAAGTCATGTATGAATTTTCATAACATTTTGTTTGTTTGTTTGTTTTCTTTCTTTGTTTGGGGTTTTTGGGGTTATGATTTTTTTTATTCTTATCTTGCTGCTGCCGCTGCAACATTCTGATCATTAAGAGGGCTGGATGCTCATATTAATGTCTTTTAGACTAAAAGATCTGTAAAGTGTATAAACATATAGAAACATATCCAAAGTTTAACCCTTAAATATTGTCTTGTCAGTTCAATGAGTTTGCTTATTTTGCAGCCAAATTAAGACATGGTGTTGTTATCATGCATATGGCTACTATTTGAAATTGTTTATTCGGATTCATGTTTGAATAGCTATAAACAAATTAAATCATTGCCATCAATTATTCAATCATCTTCATTACTTGGATATTATTGGAGTACATGTATATCAGATATTGCTGGTCTCCTTATTTTATCTTCCAGTCAACAATTCAGGCTGGCCTTGCTATTATCATCTACAAGGATTCCTGTTTCACCTTGGGCTTCACCTCGTGTTCAGTATCAACACTTCGAGTTCAGTATCAACACACGACTTGCTATTACCAACTACCACGATAACCATTCTCATCATGGGATTCAATTCACATTGGAACAGTGTCAACATGTGACGTACTATCGCCAACTACCAGGCAATAATTCCTATCGTGGACTTCATTTTGTGCTCAGTGCGTACTCACATCTACCACGATACCCATTATCGTCATGGCTTATTTCACAATGCATCCACTTCTTCCTGTGCTCCATTTGTGGTTACCATCCAATTTGGTTATTTAAACCCTAATTGTTTGTTTTTCAGAATTTGCAACATGGCAGGGTTTCTCAGGTCTTTGATGTAGGCAACTGTTCCCAGGGCCTGCTCAGAGCTTGGGAATAGGTGGTCAACTGCTCCCAGGGTCTAACTAACCTAGCCATTAACCCGTTTTAAGCAAAGCGCTATTTATCCACTATCTGATCCATTGATTATTTATTGACTTAATTCATCAATTGACAATGATGATTGATATTGATTGATAGATTGATTGATTATGGATTGATTGATTCAATAATCCTGTTGCCAATGTCATTGATTTATATTGATTGATTAAACAATTTGATTGATTGATTATTTATGGATTGATTTATTGAACAATCCTATTGCTGATTTGATTGTTTTATATTTATTGATTGAACATTTGATTGTTGATGTGATGATTGATTGATTGATTTATTGTACAGCCATATACCTGCTCACCAATTGGGTGGCAGGTCGGCTGTTAAAATGCATGTTCAATTTCAATAAATAAGCCATGACCAAAAACGCCAGTTGGTGTTCAGCTGTTGTCTTTTATAATTCATATAAAATTCACACTGATCCTCTTTTTTCCTACAGAATCATGTTTATGTCACATAATGTCACGAAATTGATCGAAGATGAAAAGTTTGTATGATCCTGTCGTCGATAATATATGGTCTGGTTTCTTGTATTGATAACTCCTTGATAACATTGTTTCATACGTTTAATCAGTATTGTTGATCAGTCTTTATAATGACAAAGTTAAATATCATCAGATTTATAGAACAGTTTGTATAATAAACTTCAGTCTGTAAAAGACGATCTCTTTTAAAGGAAAAGGTGTTAAGTTGAAATACGTTTAAATGAATATTTCTCAAACATAAAACATGTATTATTTAAAAAAACAACAAAAACATCTAAATCATAAGGAAAATGAGTGTAATACGTCAAACGCAAAAGTACAGACTAAAAGGGGTGAAAAGTTCAAATGTTTCCCGGTTCTATCGAACCACAATGCATATATCTCATTTTTGTAAGCTTTAGTTCATTGCATTCTAATAAAAAAAAGAGTAAATTGTATGCTGTCAGCCCTTACGAATTTCTTTTTTATCAGAATAAACCGGTTTTTGGGCAAACTGTATCTTATATTTTAATATTTGACAATACATAAAACAACATTTAAAAAGAGGCCTACTTTTTGGACATCATATTCTAAGGTCTAAGAGGAATTAACTGATCAATCTTATTATCCTTGGCCTCAACGTATCAAAGAAAACAAAATAGGGAAATGAACTATAAATACTTATGAAAAATAAAAAAAAAAGGTCACTGTGAAATATATCATCGATACGCGGGGGTGTTAAGGAAGCATATGGGCAATTTAGCGTCTTATTTTAACTGTTATATTCAAAATCGTGAGATTAAATAACTGTTTTGAATCAGATCAAAAACTTAGTAATATCCTTTGAAATAGATGTCAATGCAATAAAATCGGGTACCACATCACTGCCACATCGGTGCATTATCACGTGACAGCTATAAATACCGTATATCAGGGTTTTTCAGAACCTAGAACAGTATATAAAATTTACGCGATTCAAATTTTCACTATTTCAAAGTCGTAGTGAAAATATAATTCTCAATTGTTTAAACCTGTGAAGTAAGAGGGAAAAATGTTTTAAATTGTCTCTTTTAATAGTGAAATATTCGGACAAAGAGACCATTCACACGATTTCCGCAGTGTGAAATAATTACCGATAATTATTACAGAGACGCAAACAAGATCATGTACCGTTACATATACCAGTAGCTCAGGTATAATTAGACATCAGTTTACGCAAGGAAAGTGACCGTTTTAATTAGCTTGTCAATGAATTATTAAATAAACAACGAGGGCTACACATATCTGTATCTGGCACTTGTCCTCCGATCCCTTAATTTCTACCTCTATCTAAAATAACTGTACACAGTTCACCGTACTTTTACTTACCTGTTTTCTTTATAAGGAAAGAGAGAACTCTATTACAAGAACAAACTTTGTATCAAATTTACGCTGATTTATTTTCCGCGATTCGGAAATCGTCGCGAACAAAGCGGAAATTGGATACACGCAGAAAAAAACCCTGATATACGGTAGTTTACGTAGATTCCTTAACATAAAATGAGACAGAACAACACTACCCTCCGGTTTCCGCATAACAATAAACATATCATGTGAAGGCAAAACATCTTAGTTTTATCAAAACCTCTGCTGGAATCCTATATCCTCCTTAATCAAATAGTTATTATTCATCCGGTTCTCAAAAAAAAAACTTCCCAACTTTTATTCAGTTTGCACGGAAAACGGTACGTTGCATCAAAACAACACATAACACAGGATTCTAGCAGCACTTTTCAATTGAAGCATTGATCAAACTCTCGATACATGTAAAATTTGAAGTTCAATATATACGGGGAAGTGTTGTTCTAGTCGGATTTTTATATCATAAACAACGACAGAGGAAAGCCCGGCCGGGAAATAAAAGCAAATTTACACACCTTTTAGCTAATAATTGATTAAACTAACATCTCTCCCTTTTGTTCAATTCTCAATAAATCACACCAAAATGCTTTATAAGAGTTCTTAGATTATTTACATTTTAAATCTGTTTCCAATGCTTTCCGATCAAATTTACACGACATTCAACTTTCAGTCATCACGTCATCAATGTGTAAATCTACGTAATACAATCTAATTTGTGAAAAAATTGTCTCCATAAGTTTTTATTTGTTTTTGGTCTACGTTTCGTTGCTTAAATATTTGATATTGTACATAATATCTAAGATTTCTGATTTCACGAAATTACACGTAACTCAGATTCCATATGCTTCCTTAACACCCCCGCGTAAATGGTAATGTTTTTCATTTATGTTTAGAAAGTTAAGGACACATTTCTTAAAAAGGCTTTAGCCATTTAGAGTATGTTGGTGAGAGTTAAAACCTGGACTGTGCGAGAAGCCGATACATTCCGGGTCTTACTCTTATCTCCTGAACTTACAATACTCAAAATGAAATGAGGAGTCTAACTGTTATTGTTCATAATAATAATAAATATAATAAAAACAACTGAAATCTGTGTCAATTGTTTATATCACAATTAAATAATTCATAATTCTCAGCCCAAATTAGGTACTTTTTGAAAATTTGCAAACATTCCCCATTATAGATAATGATCCGGAAAAATCAGTAAAGCATAAAATAAGGTCAAGAAATTTGATAGATATTCATCACCAAGTACTGCATAATATAATATGTAAATGTATCTTCGAATGTAATTTATGTATTCAAGGAAAAAGAGAGAAAAACAAGTCACGGAAAATATGACATAAATGAGATAAAAAAAATTAAGCAATGGCCATATAAAAGAGTTGCTCTTTGTTGCTCTCATTTAGTGCTCGTAAGCCAGAGAACATGAAGGGAATAATTCTTTTTCAGTTTCTTTCAATTTCTTCATTGGCGATTGGATATTCATCACAAGGGGTCACTGGAAGTAAGTAATATGTTTTAAAAAAGATTTTATTAAAAGTTCATCAGCACCTTTGAACTTACTTCCTACAGCAATAAATGATATTTATATTAATTTTTGGCAAAAAATTTAATGAAAATTTTTTTTTACTATTAATGTTTGAAAATAACTAGTACATAATATATGATGTTTCAGATTGTCCATGTCCTTTTAATTATGACCCAGTTTGTGGAATTGACGGAAGAACGTATCCAAACTCATGCTCAGCTCAATGCGTGTAGGTTCAACTGCAAAAATAAACAAACAATTAATGCATGCGACTTTCTACATTAAGTTCTCCAGAAGTAATTTATACAGTATATTTTTTTTCTCAATAACAATAAATGTTTTTGTTCAAAAGCATAGTTAGTATTATATATTATTGGTTTTAGATGATATCGTGTTAGACAGAATTCACATCATTCACAAAGTTCATAAATAACTAGATTTTTTTTATTACAAGTTTAGATCCCTTTTTCTTCAGTTTTATGATAAACACAAAGTTTTCTTAAATGCTTCAACTGTTTCTCAAATTTGTTTTTTTTTTAATTTTGTCTGTACTGTTGAATAAAAAAAAATAGTACCTTTGTGTATTATACTTTACATACTCAGTTGAAAAAAGGTCGATATGTTTTCTTTTCTTTTTGTTTTAATCAGACAGGTCACAATAATAAATGTTTTTAATTGTTTTCAGTGTCTAAAATATTAATACTTCGATTTGTTTAACACTCTCTTAACGAAGTATACCATAACATAGCCTAAGGTTGTCGTATATTGTGAATTTACAATTTACACACAATAGATGGATGCCGGTGAGATGTAGTGGGGAGTGCCCTTGTAGTTGCCCCTGCCCATACACATACTTTCCTGTTTGTGGCATCGACGGAAGGACGTATCCAAATTCATGTGTTGCCCACTGCAAGTAAGTGTTTACTATTAATAGACTATGTTGGATTACTTTGAAATAACAAGGAATATAACATAAAAATAGTATCTTTTATTCGCATACAAATGGCAAACTTTCGATAAGTTTAAAAGTGTATGTTTTTACGTTGTAGTTAAATGCTACGATTTTATTAAAAAAATCATTTTTTGCCATTTCAGTGGAATATACTGGTACTGGCCAGGAGAATGTTCTAGAAGAAATGTGTATTAAATGTTGCACAATTTTGAAGCTTTTCAAACAATCCTATCTAACCTAGATGATGAGGTCGATGTTGCGCATTTCAAGTTTTCGGCTACATATAACCATTAACACGCTTTGAGTTATATGTATTGAGTTTCAGCTTGTATTAAAATCATGATTACCATTATTTTTAAAGGAGGAAAACAAATAAATTTTTTTAAAAATTAGAATCAAACCTGAAACGCACATGTATTCAAAAATCATAATTAGATATTTTGTGTACATTGTAGAGGCAAACAAAAAAAAATAATAATAAAAAAATAAAATATCTTTAAACCAGAATCTTAGTGTTATTATTAAGATTCAACTTTTAAGTAACCTGTAATACCAATCTTTCTACCCACCAAATGGTTGCATCGAATAGCATAAGAACACCTTATAATGATCAAATTCCGTTATAACGAAATTCTAGGGACTAGCTAATTTGCTTTGTTATATTCTTATTTTGTATCATTATTGATATCATATTGCATTATTCAGAAGCACATGGTTGTTGTCAAGGGATCATGTTAAATTATTTTTCCATATAAGTTCATAATAAAAATGTGAGGTTTGGCTTGTGCGTACTGTGATATTACAATTGAGGCATTGATTTCAGTCCAGTATGGATTTTATGTTGCACGGATCTAAGAAAATATATAAAATAATAAAATATAAAGTACGCTTAAATTGGATACAATTGGGAAAAGTCAGTTTGCGCATACAGAACAATATCCGTTAGAAATATTTATCTTCACCGACTCCGTTGGCATATCTCGCTAGCCTTCAATCAAAGAGTAAAATATATAATACTAGACACGATCTCGTTGCGAGCAACGAGTGGGTCTTCCGTTTGATTATGAATTAATGATAGGGTTGAATTAAAATGTTGACATTTGGTACGAGTTACTATATTAACTTCCTTTTAAACTAATTTTTGGACCTACACTGCAAAATTAAGATTTCCGGAAAAGGCCATTTTTAAACTTCAATATCTCTGCAATGCGTTGTCCGAATTTAAAACGGTTTTTAGTTTTGTATTCAGTACAAAAATGTCTACAAAACGTATATGCTTTAAAATTCCAAAAATCAAAATTTTGGAATCACTTCCGGTGACGACCGGAAGTGACGGACGACCTGCTCATATTAAAATTTGATAAGTTTAAAACATATTCTGATGGTAAAAAATTGTAAATTACGTAATTTGAAAAATTTTTAAAACAATTTTCAAAAAATGCTGTTTGAGCGGACCGGAAGTGACGGACGATCGTGGTTTTACCTGATTGGCCCTAGGAATTTAAAAATCTATCATTCCTGAAACTTTCAATTTTCTATCTTTAATCGTTTTTGAGAAAAACGGAGGACAAGATCACTTTTTACAAAAAGAAAAACGAATATAACAGCCGACCGGAAGTGACGTGATCAACAAAAATGTACATGATAAAAGACCTTGATATTTTGTATTATTCGTGAAAATTTCATAATAATCCATCGTAGCATATTTGAGATATTTGAGTTTTAAGAAAAATGTTAAGAAAAAAAAGAATAATAATAATAATAGTGAAAAATAGAGAAAAAGAAACCTAACAAAAACAATAGGGTCTTCCGTTTCCAACGGAAGACCCTAATTAATTTATTGTTTAAACAACTCTCTTTTCGTTTTTCTGTTAGGGAAAATTAAAATGGATTACATTTTAATTTTGATATGTAGCAGAACCTTTAACAGTCGTTTTAACTACGATTGAGGGTGGTCCCTTTAAGATTTAAGTTCAGTGATTATCCATGTACAAACAAGAGGCCCATGGGCCACATAGCTCACCTGAGCAATGATAGACATACATGTAATAAAATCAGCATTATGGAGTCTTATACAAAATATCTGAACAATGTCGTATAATGGATCCTGTATAAAAAAAAATCCCCTGCATATTCTTATGTTTATCATTAACCCCCTTTGTAACAGGATGATTTTAAAGTCATATTACATATCGAGCATTGCAGTTCTCGAGAAAATGATCAGACATAAACAACTGTTTGTATATGGATTATAAACCTACATCAAACTTTGAACCCCTTGTGAGACCCAAGAATTGTCCAGGGGCCAGAGTTTAAACAATTTTTAAAAAATCAACAATAATTCAAAATGCTTGCATATTAGTAAAACCATATATAATAGCATTTTAGTTTTTGTGGATAATTTAAACGTTTTCCTTTGTAAAATTGGACCCCCCCCCCCCCCCCCCCCCCCCCCCCCCCCCCCCC
>WFKH01002636.1:22480997-22495405 GCA_016163765.1 Magallana hongkongensis | reverse complement strand
CCCCCCCCCCCCCCCCATTGTGGTCCCACCCTACCCCCGGGGATCATGATTTGAACAAATTTCAATCTACACTACCTGAGAATGCTTTCACACAAGTTACAGCTTTTCTGGCTGATCAGTTTCTGAGAAGAAGATTTTTAAAGATTTTTCTCTATATATTCCTATGTAAAAAGTCGACACCCCATTGTGGCCACACCCTACCCCTGGGGATCATGATTTGAACAAACTTGAATCTACACTACCTGAGGATGCTTCCACACAAGTTACAGCTTTTATGACTGATTAGTTTTTGAGAAGAAGATTTTTAAAGATTTACTCTATATATTCCTATGTAAAAAGTCGACACCCCATTGTGGTCCCACCCTACCCCTGGGGATCATGATTTGAACAAACTTGAATCTACACTACCTGAGGATGCTTCCACACAAGTTTCAGCTTTTCTGGCCAAATGGTTTTTGAGAAGAATGTTTTTGAAAATACCAACAAACTTTCAATGATTTTTCAATTATCTCCCCTTGAAAGAGGGCGTGGTCCTTCATTTTAACAAAATTGAATCCCCTTCACCTTAGGATGCTTTGGTGACAGACAGACAGACGGACATATAGACGAACAGACAGACGGACGCCGGACAAAAAGTGATCAGAAAAGCTCACTTGAGCTTTCAGCTCAGATGAGCTAAAAAGTAAGGAATACCTACTCAACTATCAATACCTAAATCTGTTCAACAAAAGGGATATTGGAATCGCCTTTAGATTTAAGTTAAAAGCAAGATATTATCGTTTTTCAGACCTTTAGAAAGGACTGCAACATGTTAACTGTAAATAATTTTAAAGATATATAGTTTTATATTCTGAAAGGTCATTTTAAGCACTACATGTACAGAAGTGTAGCATAATTTACAGGAGTGTACATACATGTAACCTTTATACCAAACGCCCCTCATGTTATGATTTATTGTTAACTTCTTGATAAGATTTATTCAGGCAAAATTAGAAAGGTCAGCCCCTCTCGAACAGTGGTAATCAGTTAATTAATGATCGCGACATATTTTAATATTAGTTTTGAAAATCATAATCTTTTCCTGATTCAAAATGTGCATTATTTCTGACAGTCATTTACATAAACTATGAATTAATTACAATTTATTTTCTTTATTATTCAAATCCCATATGAATAATTTTCAGGCGTAATTTATTAAACCAAATAAATATAATTGTTTCCAGCCTGAAATTCCATAAACGTGTATATAAAAAAGAACTTTACGACTGTTTTTCCCCTAGTGTAGAATGTTGATTGAGACTTACAGAAAGTGTTCGCATTTACTGATGACAGATGTGTGTTATGTCTATGAACTAGGACAAATATATACATCATATTTCGTTCCGATTTTAACTACAAAATGTACATCACAGCGGGCTGTCTTTGTAAGAATTTATGAATTCCATAATTTAATTTGAGTTGTAAGCTTTAGTTTTGGTTTTTAGAACAAATTCAAGGTTGATACCATTCACAAATACATAGATGGTCGAACTGTTCAAAATATATGCACGCTCGTTTCCTTTTAGATAATGCCTAATTTTAAAAGATAAACTATTCGGCCAGAAAAGCTATAACTTGTGTAAAAGCATCCTCAGGAAGTGTAGATTTAAGATTGTTTAAATTATGATCCCCGGGCGTCAGCGGGACCATAATTTTTAGAATTATTCTCTGAAACTCTAGTGTTAATATATATGCAAGCATTTTGACATATTGTTGATTCTGATTTATAATTTAGACTGTGGCCCCTGGATAATTCTTGGACGTCACCAGGGGTTCAAAATTGATGTAAGTTTATATATATAAGTACTGTTCCATGTAAGATTAAGGCAGAGGGTGGCACATATGCATGATAAAAATATATTTGATGATTTTTATCTAATGCATGTTTACAGACCTAAGCTTTAAACATAATTTGTTTTTTCATTGTTCATTTTTGCTATTGCAACTAACTGGATATCATTCTTGGATGAAGGAACAAACAAATATGCAGGAAAAATACAATTTTACTGTATTTTCAAAACAAACTCCATGAAACACTGATGAATTCAGAAACTGTAACCTTAAGAGATGTAGATTATCAAATCAAAATTCTGCGTTTTCAGTTTTTTGATGAATCACACTTTGGGGGGAAAGGGGCGTTTTTAAAGTATTTCAACAATTTCTAAAATTAAACATTCTTAATATAATCTTCTATCCCCTTAACAAACTATTTTATTTAAGCATTGAATGCTTGTTTTGGGATGTCGTCGGTCCGATAACACACCAGGCTATGCAGACAAATTGAATACCGCGCGTTAGCGCGGTAGAATAATTTGTCTGCATGACCAGGTGTGTTATCGGACCGACGATATCCCAAAATAAGCATTTTATGCTTATATTTATATTTTTTAAAAAATTCTTGCCTTGTCTGCAAATGTGATTTATACCCCAAAATTACTGTATTGTCCCAAGGGTAAGTTCAAATTAATGGAAAGCACCACTGTAACAGCCACAAGCGTGAACTCTGATTTTCGCTTGTGACGTTGCACTCCGACGTTTGTGACGTCATAATAAAGCCTAAGTGTTTTCATAGGAAATTGAACGTCGCTTTCCAATGCAAACATAAGGGGAAATATACACTGAATGTAAATATTAATCGATAGTTCCACTAAATGCAAAAAGAAATGATATACACTGCAAAAGTAAGGTATTGAATCATAAATAAGTGACATCTTTGATTGCTATGGCAATATTTGACATTGACCTTTGACCTTTTTGCCTAATAGAAATCTTATGCAAATTGCATAAAGTTTAAAACATTAACATTACAGAACATTAGAAAAATAGAGATGTCATTTGTAAACATATATTATTATATAGGAATTGACCTTTACATTGACCTCAAAATCAATAGAAGACTGTTTACCTTGACCTTTTGATTCCATCCCAAACAAGAGGCCCAAGGGCCTTAACGGTCAACCTAAGTATTAAACAACAATTTAGAAGATCCATGGAGTATAAAACAAACTGATAGTAGAGGCTTTGTGCCCAAAAGCAAAACAAAAAGGATGATCAGGATCAACCAAATAATTAGTCTTGTATTCAGTAACAAATCATAAGTAACAACTCATAAACTAAGTTCTAATCTGTCCTCCATTTTGATTTTTATCCTGTATGTTTTATTTTCTATTATGACTCCACCCTTTCTCCGTGGTTCCTGATTTAACCAAATTTGAATGTACATCAATGTGACAAGTTTACGCATGGAGACAACATGCGGGTTATGAAGGTTATGTATTTTTTCTGCAATGTCGCCACCTTCATATCCCGCATGAATCACCAAAGAAAGAATTTCATGGTTTGAATAACCAGCAAGGAAGTAATATGACCGGCTATGACGTAAACTTACTTGATGGAGTTCTAAGATAAAGAGGTTAAGCATTTGAACGTGTACCTGTACGAGTACGTGTAAATAGGGGAATCCCCTAATTTTATGAGTATTACGTCATAATTTCTGCATACCGTGTAATTCTACAAGTTGTACGAAACGTGTAGAATCAAAAGTACACGAAGATTAAAACTTGTAGCATTTCTAAAATACAGACTTGGTGTATATCAAACGTTGTTTTATGTAAAGCAGACGATACACTGAGGACGGCTGTGCTTTTGGATTAACCAAATTCACGAATTTTTTCATAACCAGTGAGAGTAACTGAATATGTTGAACATGTTTAATCTAATAACTTTACACGTTTGCTTACACGTACAGTTTATTAAACATACCCCAAATATTGGTACGTGTACGTGTAAACATACTTGTATCGTCACACGTACCGGTAGACGTACACGTTCAAATGCTTAATCTCTCTTTTAAAGTTACAGATTAACAGATGATAATAAGTGTCTGGATCATGATTAATAGAAATAAAATCAAAATTAGAATTTAAATCCGCTTCTCAAGGATACGCTACGCAAGATATAGTTCTATCATCAACACGCGCGGGGTCACCTTACAAAAGTGACCTTTCAAGTATGAACAATACAAACATTTAGCCTATATACAAGTACATGTATATAATAATAAGTATTTCAACCTCCGTATTCTGCACCACGCGATGGTGTATATAGCGTCCTATAGAGGGGCGGATTTAAGAATTTAAAGACGAAGGCATTATCAGGATATCTACTTCTCCCTCCTGTAAGTTTACGTCTTAGCGATAGCCGTGGTCATTTGATGTTTGAAGATTAAAATCTTGCTTTTGGATCGTTGTAGTTTTTGTCAAAAACATCATATATTTAATGTTTTTAATCTAAAGATTCCAATTCCCCCGTAGCCGACTTTTTATTTGAAAGAGAAACACTCAATTAAAATACCTATGCTTGCAATAACTAGACATGTACTCTTAAAGACGTCTGGTTTAATACATTGTAACAGATGGATGTTTGATTTCCGCAAGCCGCCTCGTATATAAACCAAGGAGAGCAAATGAAAAACAGACACTAAATTAAAAGCATTTGCTAGGAAGGAAGATGGTCGCCTCTCTTCAAATCCTGCAAAGTTTCCTATTTATTTTAACCATTTTTGTTTCATGTGAAGGTAAGATTTCATCCGTGTATATCTTTTGGCTGACACAATTTGGTAAATTTTATATTTTTACCAAACAACAAATGTAAAATTAATACGTTTTTCTAATTCAATTGGTATTTTATTCAGGTACATATAAATATTGAAAGGGTTTGAACAGCATAATACTTTTTCCCATCTATTTTTAAATACTAATATCTTCCTGCAATGCCCAAGTTTAATAGACATATTCATATTGACAGAGAACAATTTTTAGGATAAACATTAAAGTTTCACTAAAAAAAGATCTATCAAAATGCGATTTTGAAATTGCTTACATTCAATCATAAACGAATTTTATCTTAATAAACAATAATACTTGTTACTTTATTACCAATTCCTATTGAAAAATATTCGTACGTATTTATTTAAGGTTGGTGGTTGACAAAGAAAGAAAGATGTTACCAACACATTGGATGCTTTAGTGATGACAAACCTTTCAACAACCTTAACATTCTAGGGAAAAAATACTTTCCAGACTCCCCGGCAAAAATCAAACCGCGATTTTACCTTTTCACTCAGCAAAATAAAAGCGTAGCCGAGGAACTTTTCCCCTACAACCGCGCCGCAATATCCTCGTCAGGTTTTGATTCCAGGAGAATGACGGTTGGCATCATCCACGGATTCTCCTCAAGCTCGCAGGATTATCGCCTCACGGACATAAGGAAGGCATTTATAGAAAAAGTACTCTATACAATGATCCATATAGCTAGTAAATGTAAAATCAGTTTAGTAAATATAAAAAAAATTGCAATAACTTTAACATTAACATTATTTATACCTGCCCAATGTGAGGAATTGAGTAAAATATACAGAGAACTTCAATACAGAGGAATTCAGTATTTGCGTTTGAACTTCGCCCTATTAAGCCAACGTTTTAACTCTAAACCACTATCATACCAGTGCGCGGTCAGAGCGCCACCCGATTCTAACCATTCCATCACCGAGGCAAAGCTAAGCATGCCTAGATGGCCGATTGAGTAGTAAGCGCTCTGGTTACGCACTACTTGGAGAGAAGGTGCTCCAGGTCTGCTCAAAATATAATGGTTAACACACATTTCTTGAATTGATCCATGTTTTATTTACATTTTTCTATAAGTTTGACTACAACGTTGTGATGGTTGACTGGTCTCCGGGAGGTGACCACGTTAACTACCTGCAGGCCGCCGCTAACGCCCGGGTAGTGGGCGCCGTGACTGCCGGGCTGCTGGAGGCCCTCAGGGACGTGAAGGATCTCGACCTCGTTCACCTCCACCTGGTGGGCCACAGTCTGGGCGCCCATATATGTGGTTATGTCGGCAGGAGACTGAAAGGAATCGGTCGTATAACAGGTAGGGGTGTATGTTTACATAGGCGATACAACTTGTATCTAAGGCAATATTTGTAACAACCTGATGACATTTTTGACGGGGTTGGACCCGGCTGGGCCCTTTTTTGAGGACACTGAGACCCCGGTACGTTTGGACCCCAGTGACGCCACTTTTGTTGATGTCATTCACACAGATGGACGAAAATATTTAGGTAATTGCGTCCGTTCTACATTGCAGTAAAGATTTGTCATTCGCACGAGTAACTATAACACTTCTTGGATAAGCACAATTTATATGAAGTATTGGCATGTATATATATATGCCATTGTATGTATTCCAATTCATTGATATTCTGGTGTAGGAAGAGATTGGTATGCTATGTTATTGCATGTTGAATTTTTTTGAATTTTTTTTTCATTCTTATTTTAAATCTCACTCGTAGGTTTCGGCATTATCATCCCCGTGGGTCATGTCGATTTCTACCCTAACAAGGGAAAACACCAACCTGCTTGCAAGACGAACACATTTAGCACCGTCCGCAAACTAGTGTCTGCAAAGTTGGACAGTAAGTCATGCATACTAGTCACACAAAAATTCATTGAAACTTATTTCATATGTCCATGAATCAAGTTAATGGTCTGAAATTCATGTCAACAAATGCTGCAAATGGGGTCAGTATTTAAGTTGAATATGTTAGATTATGGTAATCAAATTTTTTCAGGTGTTTAAATGAACATATTTTGTCGTATATGGTGTAAAGATTTTATGTTGTTTACCCGAAAAATTGTTTTCAATATTCAACAGAACATAATTTATTTCTTATACGTGCTTAGCTGTACGAAATCTAACAGCTTTAAGCCTCCTATGCTTGATGTAAAAAAAAAAAGACAAACAAAAAAGTTAGCTTTTTGTTGAAGACAAGTGTCCATTTTTGTGGCCACATCTACAAACGAAGAACGGCATATCAAACAGAGTTCTCTTATATTGCTTAATTCCTAATCTATATAGATGAAACTTCTTTTTATCAAACCATTAATAAAAATTGTCATCACAAAATCTGAATAAATATTTATCAACATTTAATAAACTTTCCAGGTTTATCGGCTGATATCGCTTGCAGTCACATGAGATCCATCTTACTGTTTACGGAGTCCGTTCGGTCCTCATGTAGATTCAGGGCTTGTTGTGATACATGTCCAATACAGTGCACGACGATGGGTTTGAACGTGGATCGAGATGTTCGTGGAAGCTACCGCTTGTCCACAAACTGTGCTTCCCGTTTTGCCGAGGATGAAACAACAACACATAAAATGCAATTGTTTATAAAGAGAGATTTTGGCCGTTGTTATTCACTTTTCATTTGTATGCACACTTCTACATGCATGCCTTTTGAAATATTACCAACAATTTTACAGCTAAATCGCATTCGCTATCATTATTTATCGATGGTTGATATATATTTATTTTTTGGTCATTGATAGCTACAAAGGAGAGGACTATCTAGGTTTTAAAAACGTGTGCCCGATCATTTTGACACTGATACCTTGAACAAAAATATGCTTAACAAAACTAAAAAAAAAAAAGGATAAAAAGATGGTCTCTGCTGCAGTGTTGCCCGATCTGTCAAGTTTTAGGCTTGCTCATTAATTAACAGCCGTCTAAACTGGGCACTGATAAAAAAAAATACGGATTCTGTGAGTAGCCGTCTTTTAAGGTGGAATAACACCTGGAAAAATTACTCAAATTTACAGTAAATTATTTGATTATGAAAGATATAATGATAAATAAACTATACATATGTTAAATAAGCGAAAAATTTCCAGTTTGGGGATAAAAAATGAATATCTAAAAAATTAAATTCAGTAAGTAACAACAAAAAGCCCCTGCGGGATTCGAACTCGGGATTTAGAAATCACAAGACCGAGACCTTATCCACTCGGCTATGGAGTAAGTTACATGTTGCCGTCAATAAAATTCTTTTAATAAAACGAAATGTCGTTTCTATCAGATGTCAGTCATTATGTGATGATGTGTTATTCCACCTTAATCTGATCCTTCAGTGCATACATAATTTGGCAATGAAGCAATTTAGGGGATCAAAGGTTAAGACAGACAATTTTTATTTTAAATTATTTTTATATATAGATAGGTTTATAATGATAATGATTTACCCTCCATTTTAAAAAAATCAAAGCCCTTTTCTTTCTCCAAATGTTTATTTTGCGTACTTGTAAATACAAAGAATGGAAACATCAATTCTATAATAAAGAAAAATACCCGCAGAATATTTTTTTAAAAACTTCACAAACAACAATAAAATTTGTTGCAGCTTCTGGAAAATCCTTTAAATCTATGCCAGTCCTCAAGGTTTGTCTCCTCTTTCTGTAAGAATCACACCGTAACTAATAAAGAACCCATATGCTATACAATGATACCCATATGCTATTTTACTGGCATATTGAAAATACTTATTCCTTAATTAACACACCAGTCGGTTCATATTTATAACTATCGTATATGTAGACCGCACGAAAAAAATTCCACATAGCCACACAGAGTTATTCTAAAATGTAAATCTGCCGAAAACAAAGAAAATCTTAAATCGGCGAACAAAATTTATAAAAACACAATGGATAAATGTATGAAAAACCGTAAGTCGGAGTTAACAAAAAGTTAGTGAATTTGCATTCCAATAATCTCAAAGATTATTGGAAAATCCTTAATGCAGTAAGTAAAAACAACACGAGCGCTGTTGATATTAATATTATGTTCGAGTTTCTGAACGGTATGAATGAATGCGAAGTCGATGACAATAATGAAAGTCTACCAGAAGTGATTACCGAGGTTAACGTTTCGGATACATATAACTTTTTGAACCTTCCTATTAGCGACGAAGAAATTTTAGAAGCGGTTAAGGAACTTAAAAACAATAAATCACCAGGACATGATTTAGTAATTAATGAACACATTTCAACAACAGTTACAATATTTCTATCAATTTATAGGAAATTATTTAATTTAATTTACGTTAGAGGTTATGTACAAAATGTACCAGACGAGTGGGTGATAGAAATCATTAAACCTATATTTAAGAATAAGGGCGACCCCAACCAGCCAGAAAATTACAGACCCATAACATTACTCGGCTGCCTCAGCAAATAATTTACTTGTATTTTGAGCAAGCGTTTAGAGACGTACGCATCTGAAATTAACCTCATCACTAAAAGTCAGGTAGGTTTTAAGGAAAATAATTCGACTCTGGACCATATTCTAACTCTTCAATTTTTATCCAATACCTTACTCAGTAGAAAGAAAAAATATTTTGTGCTTTTGTTGACTTTAAACAAGCATTTGGTACAGTATGGAGAAATGGTCTATGGTATAAACTAATAGAAAATGGAATAGGGGGAAATATTATGCTTTTCTACGAAATACGTACAAAGGAATTAAATCTAAGATATGTATGAACGGTATGTCATCCGATTGTAATAGAGGTGTACGCCAAGGAGAAAATTTATCTCTTTTTTTATTGTCTATTTACATATATTAATGACCTAGAAGATTTTCTATCAGATAAAGATATTGTTGGGTTACAAAGTATTAGCTCTTCCATTGAAGATGAGTTGATGTTATACTTAAAGGGACTTAGACACGATTTAAGCTCAAATTTTTCAAAATTTATTTTTTCATTTTAAATGTCTAGAGTGATCAATATGAATGTTTTTAATGCTTTTAAAAATCTGATAGTCAAATATCGAGTTACAAGCAAGTTACAGAGGTTCGAATTTTTTGTTTTGTAAACAAAGCTCGAGTCCTGTTATTGTTTACATATGTGTTGTATTGGTATAAGTTTCAATCTAATGTTGGTTTTTGTTGTTGATAAAATTATTTATGAACACATTGAATCAGTTTATCTTGTTTGTCACAAGTTATTTTGTCAAAGAAATGGTAATTTCTTTACTCTACATTATTTGTAAACAAATATAAGACTCGAGCTTTGTTTACAAAACAATGACTTCTTTCCTCTGTCTCTCGCTAGTAACTTGACTTCTAACATTCAAATTTTGGTGAATCATTCAGAATACACAAGTAAACCAGTTTGTACATGAAAATTAAAAATAAAATTTACATCTCAAAATCGTGTCTAGGTCCCTTTAAAACTTTGCCTGTTATTTTATGCGGACTATACGGTTATCATGACTGATACCGCTGATGGTCTTTAGAAAGCATTAAATGATTAGATGTGTATTGTTCCCAATTGAAAATAAGTGTCAATGTAGAAAAAACAAAGATATTAGTTTATTCAAAAGGCACTAAGCCTAAAAATATTTTTTATTATAATAATAACGTTGTTGAAATTGTGAGTGAATTCAAACATTTAGGTACTGTATTTTCCAGAAGTGGATCTTTTTATAAAGCCAAAAAGTACTTAGTCGAGCAAGCACAGAAATCTATGTATATAATTATTAGAAAAATAAGACTCTTTAATCTCAATCTAATTAAAATTAGATGTTAGATCCGCTCGCTACTCGCTACACAATAGGAGAAAAATAGAAAATAATGGAACATAGGTCGCGTCTCACCTTAACTAGTTCCAATCTAATTGTCTGCGAAAAGTATCAACCTACATGTATAGTATATATATCGAATACATTGCAACGACATATTACTGATTACTCAGTTTAACTGTTGTATAATGCAATATTGAGAAGTTTTCATTCTATCAAGTTACAACGTTTATTCAAATATTTCTAACAAATAATGTTAACACCGTTGGATTGTGTCTTGTTATATAATATGATGCGTATATGGAAAAAGGGCTTTTATTTCTAAGCATCCCCACCCCTTCTAAATTTAGAATTTATTTTCACGAGATATTTAATACAGTCAAATGCTTGTTCGCCCGTATATGTTTCCATTTAGATGAATTATACATAATAGGAAAATTACAATTAACAAATTGTGAATTTGTAGACAACTAGTTTATATAATGACCCTCTAAAAACTACAAAGAAATATTTTGAAAATTTCTAGCAAAATCATATCACATGAAAAAGTGAATTTTAGTATTAATATCTTAATCTAGCTCAATTTCAACTTAGCTTAAATAAAAATCGCCATAACATTTTATTTATCACGTGGGGAAAAATATGCATCCAGTTTATTGTTAGGCAGATCCTTCAGTTGAAGATTGTCCGACCACCACCGTTGTTTGTATGGCACGCTAGAAAATACGTTTGTCTATGAAAACTATCTTCGAATTAGTGGTTTTTTATATTATATTCCATTAAAAATCGACTCGTGTACCGATTTTACCGATCTGTTCTATGATTATGACAGCCTATACCATGATAATGAAAACAGAGAATGAAAGTCAGTAACTTACCTTATTAAGTTTGCTTTTCATTTAATGTAAGATATTTGTTTGACCCTTTAATGTATATACTTTTCATAACAAAATTTATTTTTGGATTGTCCACAAATGATTATCGATTAAATTGATTATTTATTTAAATATTTAATAGGACAGCAACAGTGTTGGTAATTAAAATCTACATGAAAATCATGTAATGCTTTTTGCTACCAAGCAAAAATTTTAAAAAATCAGACGAAAAGAGAAAAGAGAAATATAAACAGACCAAAAAAATCTCCTTTCAAAAATCAGTAGATGAACAAATATAAAATCATAAATAAATAAATAGCTGAATGAATAATATACATGTATAATAAATAAATAAATAAAACACAAAAATAGCAGCTAAGTTTAAGTTTCGATGCACTGCAAAAGTCTTGGTTTTTCAAACAAGCACAGCCATGTTGTTAACCGAGTATCCAAAACGGTTAGGAACTGCAGTGAAGACATTTTTTTTTGTTTACTTCCCCAAAACTGACTATGTATATTTCTTCTGGTTGTGCAATACCCTAGCGCTATTTAAACCCCGTACGTTGCCGATACCCGGCAGATCGCCACAGAACTCAGCCTTGTCTACACCGCCTATCATGGAGGGAACGGACGGGACTTGGGGGTGCTTCCTAGCCGTTCACAAAAACCACCGAAAGAAAATGGCATGGCGCCGGGGTTAACCTTTTTTTCCAGGAGGAACCCAATGGCTGTGGAGGATCATGGTGTTGGTGACGTCACAGTCAACAATATTCATCCTTTCACACTGACCTGGCATGTCCGCGGCTATTCCCGGGCCTGAAGGACGGACCCCTCCCCCAGCGGCTGCGCTATCACACCCGGGGTGTGCCAGCAATAGGGAGGGGAGAAGTCTCGATGGCCCACCCAATCGTACAAAGTTTGGGGTGGAGGTATTAATTTAAACTTCACCACAACAGGTGTTTTATCTCCATTTGTTGATTCAGGTTTGTTATAATTATTACCTACATCATCTCTTGTCTTGGAACTGTTATACTTATTATACCTATTTCATTTCTTTGGTGTTTAACTCAAGTAAGAACTATTGATTGATTTGTGGAATGGTTAGCTTATGTTAATACATTTTGAATAGTTAAAGGGTCAGGGAAGAGAATAACGATTTTTAACATACAAGGACCCTATAACAGATTGTATAGATTCGTTAAAGTAAACGATTTAGAGACCTCTAAAATTTAGATTTACCGGTCGTCTATATGCTATGAATATTTAGTCGTTTTCACATATCTTTTGTTGTTGCTGAACTCCGTATTGCATGTATATGGTGATTGACATTTTACTAATGTTGTCTGAATCGCAAGGCTAAATATTGTTGATTACGTCATTTTTATGCTGGAAATATTTATTGAATTTTCGATGTGAGATTTTTTAATACATAAATTATAAACATGGACACGAAAACAAGTAAATACTATTGTTGATGAAAAACTAAATAGATTACATGATGTTGAACAACAAGCATTAAACGCCGTATGTCACATGGTATGAATTCTCATTAACATGTATGCTCTCATAAAATATTATCACCATCCGCTGAATTCACACTGTCGTAATAATAAAATTGCACACCATTTTACAAGTGTAACGATGAGTTCACATATATTTTCATGTAGAGAATAGTAAAACACAAACAATTGTAACTCTAGCTTTCTCAGGTAATATTTACCATTTCCTGGCAAAAACAATGTTTTTATATTGATCAAGTTGCCCACTGAATCCACTCTTTCTTGATATCATGGTTTTTTTTTCACGAATGAAAGACTTCCAACAGAACCAAGAATCAAACAACAATGAAAAATAAATTCAACTAAAACACATGATTGAAGAACTTTAGAAACATCGATATGGTACCAATTCCGTCTTTCTTTCCATTTCCATTCAGGTTGTTTCAAAAGCTTCTACAATTAATAATACTTAATTGCTTTTCCCTCTGTAGTCAAGTCGTACAATGGTTGACAAGCATGTCTAAAACTTCCACAAGAAATTGCGCGTCACGCTGTCAAAGTTTCTCGTCACATTTTTCGGAGAGTGATTCGTTATTGTTTATGCAGGGAGAATGCTCCTCAGTGAATTCTGTGTCGACAACCCGGATTTCGTTATCACTGTCACAGTTTGGTTCCTTTTTAAAAATAGCTAATAACTCTGAATCGAGTTCGTTTTTTGTACTACTGATCACGTCACTATGAGGCGACGCGTTTCCATTGCAAGTCGAAGGATTTTTCACGGAATTGCGCGTGCGTGACATAAATGTTCGTGTTGTTCTAACACTTCCGGTCCAGTCTGTTGTATGTCGATGCCAAACCTTTTTAAATTCTGCTTGTACCTGAAAGGTGAACGTACATGAATAATCATTCTGCAAAAATGGCTATTTTTTTTAATTAAACCATTATATATTTTCAACATTTACGATGTATTATCAAATTAAAACTTACCTCCGCGTTCAGGAAACAAAATAACATGGCGAGGATGAACCCCTATTGACAAAAATAAACTCTTAATCAAATGATCATTGATTGGAAAAACACATTAAGTTCATATACATTTATTTCAAAAACGTCATCCCCCCCCCCCCCATCAAGAAAAAAAAAATACCTGAAACGAGTTGAAGAACAATTCCGACCACCACAGAATAAAGAAAGCCATGGAGGTCTCGTCTATATAGTCGAAGCTTGTCATCACGTAGTTCACAGAGAAGATGATGTTATATACGCCAAACAGCGGGATCAGGATGAGTGTGGATTTAGCCAAGCGTCTGCAAAACCAAGGACAAGAGAAGGGTAGTGCACGGGTTTCTGATTTAACTGTATAGCTATAGAGCTACCAATATTTTAAAATAGAACATTTTTTTGACATTTCAAGAATCACCACTCTGTTGTATTGTGGGGGGAAAAGAAGTTTCTTTGGTCACGGTGTATATATACTATCAAATAAACTTATGACAAAGAATATGGCCTGAACATTTCAAAAATTTCTGAAAAATGATTGAATAAAAATTTTATTGATTCTTACGTGTATATAT
>WFKH01002636.1:22466874-22477925 GCA_016163765.1 Magallana hongkongensis | reverse complement strand
AGACACTAAAATTTTACTAGTAATGTAATTGTAAATGGACCATAGACTCTAAAATCTTACCAATACTGTGATTGTAAATGGACCATAAATGATGAACATGACTAGCTTGTTGCTGCTGATATTCCAACAACTGTAAAACAAAATAAAACTATCAGTTGAAATGATACATTATATTTTGAAATTTGTTTAAAATATACGTTATAACTAATCATCTTCTGTACTGCTGAACATTCTTTGTTAGGTGTGGAACCCCTGGTCATCAATAAGGATTTATTTCCTCAACAAAATATGAAAACAGATTGTAATTCATGCATCCAATTGAAATCCACTACATAAAGTCCCAGCGAACAAAAAAGAGACATTCCATGATTTGGCCCCCATATTATTTTGAGGGTTAAACAATCTAAGTATTACAACGTTCACATAAACTTAAATAATCCAATTTCATTAAAAGTACTAGTACTTCTAAAGAAATACAAACATGATCAAAAATAGAAAGGCAGGTCAGGATGAAATGACAAAAAACAAGGGGAAAAAACTTGAGATTGTTTGACGTCATGTTTATAACTCTAGATTTTTACTCACAGTTCATTATACTTTAAAATCCGAACAAGCACCCATGGCAAGATGAAAGTCAGTGGAAATACTGAAATGAAAAAATGAAAGATATTTCTGTAATATTATTTAAACATATATATTTTCCATTTGTCATGCCACCCTTATGATAATTCTCCATGATGATAGAAAACATTTCTTGAATTTTATTTCGCAAACAAAATAATTGAAACTTTGTTGCATTTTTTTTATCTGTGATGTGGATTCAGGATAATGATAATTATCAGACAGAATACGAGCAAATTGTCATAAGTAATGTTTAGTAAACTATAGATTATTGTTTGCCCGTATTACAGACAAGCCCCCCCCCCCCCTTTCCAATGAGTTATTTAGACAGATTCGAAATTTACGGTCTATAGGAATTATTAGATCTTATTTGAATTGTACATGTACACCAGTATCTCCAACTTTATTGCCAAGTCAATATTTCTATATAAGATAGGTTTTTTGTGAGAGTTAGCGATCGAAATTAACAAAAAACTTAATAAATATAGACATCACCATGATAACCATACTCACACCATCCCAGAAGCATGAACCACTTGGTTCGGTTCCTCTCCATGAAAACGGAAACGGAAATCAGTATCTGTAGATAGAGGGCTTCCACAAAGATCCACATGTAGCTGGCAGCCAGGATGTAGTTATACAGCGTGAAGAAAAGACGGCACTCCCAGTGCTGGAAAAACAAAGGAAATCTAAGTAACTTAGATTTTAAATTATGTGTAGAATACAGTTAGGAACAACCGTTTCAGTTCTATAACGGGGCCTGTTTCAATGTAACATCAAGATAACATTTGTAATATAAAAACTAGTTCAAAATGAAAGGACTACCATGAGAAATGTAAGGGTATTTCAGGACTGAAATGTACTTACGATGACGTCATCTCTAAATCTAATGACGCCATTTTCATTTATCACGTCACCGGGGAAACCCACGAACTTCACTAGAAGGTTGTCTCTGATGAAAGACATAGTGGCTCGCAGGATGAACGACAGAAACAGGTTGATGTGGATGAAGTTGCGCGCGCAGTGGAGCTTTCTATAACAGATTATTGTAGATGGAGTAATATACTAAATAAATACCAACTTCTTCGTGGTTATTAAAACAAGAGGCCAATTGGCAACATTGCTCAACTGAACAATAGTTCTCGTATCATTCTATTTTGAAATGTTTTATTATGAAACTCTTTAATCATAAAACTCTCAAATGTTTTAAGATTTGACCATACATTAAAAAAATACATAAAAAGAAGCCTGCTTTTTTCACATCATATTTTAAGATCTACATCAACTGACCAATCTTATTATCCTAGGTATCAACGTATTAAAGATAACAAAATTCTAAAATTAACTATATATAATTATGAAAAGTGAAAGAAGGTCACTGTGACCTTTATATGAGGATATGAATATATGAAAATGCTTACATAATAAAAAAAAAATACGCGTAGCATTGTATTTCTTGTAAAGAATATTTTTAAACATTTCCCTATTTCTTTCTATGAACTTTATTTTTTTTGAAAAAAAAAATATTTATGAAAATGAGAATCAAGAATTGTCTATAACTTTTTAAACCTGTGAATCAACTGTCACTCACATTAAACAATTGCTTTACAATTATATTTAAACAAGAAATTGAAACGAAATAGTGAAATTCAAGAGAAATTGAAAAATCTTTATTTCGAACCGATCCCGCTTGTAATTAAACTGATCCCGAACAAAATATAAAAAGTTAGAATGTATCACGACACTGCACGAAGTCCAGACTGTAAAATGGTTTTGTTCAGTTACTGATCTTATATATTTGCATACCAATTACTTAGAGTAAACTGTAGTATTTTTGTAAAATTTCAATTTAAAAATAATTCTGATAGGGATTACCTTTTTTTCAATCATGATCTGTTCAAATTTGATAAGGTGCAATTTTTATAAAATTATGCATTTTCGTTTATTTTGATTTCTTTGTAAAATATTATTGATTGTTTAGTAATTTATGTGACCATTTGTTATTCTTTGGATTTTATCCATAGATTTTAAAGATATGAAAAGAAGAACAATTTAAAGTTTTCAGAAATATTTTTTTTTTTTTAATTAAAAACTTGAAGACTTGACCAGAACATCTTTGGCATGTTTGTATTCATAATTATAATACACATCAAATGAGTTTTAAGCTCTTAAAAATTGCATGAGTCAAAACAATGTTTTTCCATTTCGCAAAAAAAAAATACAAAAATATTTATATACATGTAAGATAATTGAAAGCCGATATTGGTCTCTGTTTTGTGAAATCGTTTTCAAAAAAGATTCTTTATCGATCCATCAAATAAATTTTTGTGTGTCGAGGAACCTTAACCGTTTGACATTGATGTTGCATTCTTATCTGCTGTATAAACTATACTAAACATGGAAAGTCATTTTAGTCTATAAATGATTCCTACATTGTAAAAATATCGTTTTTCTTTCCATAATCTTTACTATCTTTTGTTTCTTTGTCTTTCCTAACTGAGTGTTAATTAATCAAAACTTCGTAAGAACTAAGATCCACACTTTTGAAATTGTTTGAATTTAGTGAACTTTGATCCCGATTAAGTGCAACTTTTTAATTTTAAATAACTAAATTAATGGATAAACTTATCACCAAACTATTTAACTATGATAAACTTATCACCAAATTTTCTTTTTTTATGTAGAGACTTCTTGAAATAAAAATGATTTTACAATTTAAAATCTACACTATCTTAAGATGCTTGCATAGTAATCTCAGAATCTGTAGCATTGAGTTCTTGAGAAGATTTTTAAACATTACCCTATATATTTTTATGTTAAACTTTAAACCTCTCTTAGGGCCCCAGTATTAGTCCGGGGTCACGATTTTAACAATCTAGAATCCACATAGTATTTCATAGTGTACCATTGTAGTTCTTGAGAAGATTTTTAAACAAATTAACATATATATATTTCAATGTTAAAATTTGAACTCCTCTTGGGGACCCAGTATTACATGTAGTTTGGGGTTCATGATTTTGACAATTTAGAATATTCACTATATATACAAGCTTTGTTGTAAATATTGGTATTTCTGCTAAAGTGGCTCTTGAGAAGAAGATTTTTTCAAAGACATGCACCCTATTTTCCTGGTTTCCCTTTTAAAACCCTTGGTTCAGGTGAGCTAAAAATGAGACAACCATCAAGGAATGAAACAGTAAAAAGAATATATTCCTTATAGTGTTGTTAAAATAAAATGGTGAAATGTTGATAACTTTCCTTCATACATATTTTTGAAAGAAGAGTATTTAACCAATAATGTAATTTGAATAGTTAAAATGGTGATAACCGTGGCTAGGACTTACTTGAAATAGACCATGATAATGACGGCTATGACTAATGACCCGAGAGACAACCCATACCCAATATTGTACATCAACTGAACAGAATCTGCATATTTCTGGAAATCAAAACAAAAAAGAAACGTTTGATAAAGCACGCCGAATAATATTTTACATTCATCATGTAAAAACGCTTTAATAATATAACTTTTTATTGCAATATTGTAATAGAGATTGTCATTGTATCTCTGATTTTATACAGACCTTGCTACTTATTTGGGGTTTTTAGGACATTTACCTCAATCAAAGGCGGAACTGAGGAATGTTTATTGCCCCCTGATCCTGTGCACTGGCTAAAGTTGGTCCAGGAGCTATGATTCGGATGTACAAACCACGTGCCGTCCTCCATACACTGACGGGAGGCGTTCTCTAGAGGAAACAGGAAGTCTGTACTGTACCACGTCAATCAATCAATCAATCAATCAATCAATTAATCATTTAAGAAAAAATAACTAATCAACCGATCAAATAAAAAACATAAATTAGAGGAGAAATACCGGTATTTACTTTGTGAAACTCAATCAAACGATAGAATCTATCAATCTGTAAAAAGGTAATTTATTTTCTATGAAAAAAAAATCCCAAACGTTTCACACTGATCTAACCACTCTAAGCAGGAGAGACCGGAAGTGGACTTACGGGAGGTGTCAATATTCTTGATGTGGCTGGGACAGGGTAGGATGGCTAGCTGACCCGCGGGGGTGGGGGGCCAACACATAACGTTGTCCCACACCCTCACACACTGGGATTCTGTCGAAGAAAAAAACCAAGACTTAATTTTAGCTACGGTTAGGTAAATGATATAGAGCGTTTATATTTATTTGTTGAAACTTAATTTTAGCTACGATTAAGAATACATTCATTTTTTGAAATTTAATTTCATTAGTATTATTTACGACTGATGAATATATTTTGTTCATCACAAAATCACCAATAATTCCATTGCGCACCTTAACCCTAAATGCATACAAAGCCACAATATGATGTTCTTGTCTGACAAAATGTACCACGGGGTTTAATGTTTTAAACCTGTCGTTTAACAATCCCATGTCATTATGGATCGAGACTCAGTTAAGGTCAGACGCGACCTATCTTCCATTATTTTTCATTTTTTCTATTTTTTTCATATCTCCTTAATGTGAAGATTTCCACTAAGTAATTCCATAATTATATTTTTATGTTACATGATACTTTTTTATTTAGATATAAAGTGTTCAATTGAAAATATATACTATGACTTTATTTATAAGCATTCAGATGCATTTTGCATTTGAAAAATTATAAATATTCTAGCTCCAAAAATAGCCTGGTAATGTACCCTGAATTTCTGAGAATTAACAGGTTTAAATGTTAATAAATAAGGAATAATTAGAAAGTTATGTAAAATTGAGGAACGTCTCGTGTGTCTCTAATGTGTTTCTCGTTAAAAGGAGGATCATTCTAAAAGAATAATTGATTTTATTTACTTTATAGATTCTAGAAATCATGTTTCACAAATATCACAGGAGATCGGCCTCAAGTACTCTCATTACTTCGATTTATCATAGTCAGAGCTTTGACAGAATATCCGACTGCGTAACATGTTTGGCTACATGTCATCTAGCGTTTATGGTTTTAATGGTTAAAAATAGAGGAATTCTATTCATCACATTATTGATCGGTAAACCCACAGGGGCATCGTATCCGCTCTACACTCTATGACATATATATAAATAATACATATGTCATAGAGTGTAGAGCAGATACGATGCCCCTGTGGTAAACCCGTTTCATATTATCTTTGGAAACGTTACAAACTTACACTTGGATTTTATCAAATGGCAGTTTTGCGAATTGAAATTATACTGTGGTTTCAGAGACTACCATAACGTAGATTTCGTTTTTAAGTTGATCCACAAAAATTAAATCTCCATTGAATTGATGGGTTCGTTAGACACAAATTTATGTATCCTTCAAACTGTGATTTTTTCCTAAATTCACGAATGTTGATGCCCATGAATATTAAAGAAACCACAGAACGCTGTAATTAGCAGTTGTCATGTTGTAAATTTTGTATTTACACCCACCCAGTAAATTCAAAATTTACAACATGACACTACTATAAAACTGGTACGCGTTTTCTTTGGTCAAACAATACGCGTGGGTATTAAATACGCGGATGTGTGATTTTCCATACGCAAGTTTTTATTATTTTTTTTTTACCATACGCGCTCTGGGGTATTTTACACGTTTTCAAGCCTACCGCGTAACTTGTGTAAATTTTCTCCACGCATAAATAACCTCTTATATGACAGTATGTAAAAAAATGTAGGGATAATGGAGAGGGAGGGGGCTATTTTTTGTACTTTGTACAAGATACGCTACTTCAGTGACCTTCACTGACCCCACTTACACAAGGAATAATGCATGTAATGTTCACCATTAACCTTTGAACCCGATAGTTAACCCCACTCATTGCAAACCATTAGCAGCAATGCTGAGACGGAGATAAAATGGCGTATATATTCTCTGATCAGTTTGTCAGAAATTATATGCCTTAAGTTAAAAGAAGTTTGCTTTAGTGGGTGCATATCGTCTCCAAAGCATACTCAATGAGAAAGATAGAAATGTGATTAAGAAACAACCGGCGCACATAACAAGAGTACTTATATTCTGTTGCCAGGAATTAGCAAGATAATAGTCTAGATGAAAGACATTTTTCTACACATCTTTCAGGTGATGAGTTTTTGTGATACAATGCAGTACGTACACAGCTGCAGTGTATGACACAATTTTAAAAATTCGTATCATTTTTACACTTTTGTTTTTGGTCGTAACTACCCTCTGTCTCAAAACGTCAACAAACCAAATGATCGATGTTCATACCCCGGTATGTGTGCGCTCTCTCTCTCTCTCTCTCTCTCTCTCTCTCTCTCTCTCTCTCTCTCTCTCTCTCTCCCCACTCACCGTTAGACGTTGACATGTTCCTCTCCTCGGCAATAAGCCTCTCACACGACTTCCTCTCCTGGGTTAGGATTGTCTGTTGGTCCCCACTGTTTTTAGTCGAATCTGGGCCAACATCCTGGAAAGAGTCAACAGCATCGGATCGACTTCTCATCGTTATATCTAACCAGGACAACTACAAGCTACACTTATAAAGAGCAAGAAACAGTACACGCTCTGTACTCAAACTTTGAAAAGCTATTGTGGAAAAATCAAAAATGTTTAAGCAGTCCGGCTATAATTAAGGTACACTTATAAGCACAAAAATATAAGGTACACTTATATAACACAAAACTTGAGACACGATTTGTAGTCGGTGAGTGCCAAAAGTCGAGGAGGTATTATGGATAAATCAGAAGGGATATAACATCAAACAGATATGGTACTACCATTCAATAATCACCATGTAGGCGTGTATAATTAGTACATGTCAAAATTTAAGGCGTAAACTTTCTCCGTATCTTCGAAACATTAAAAAGGGGAGGGGTTATATGTGTACCAATAGAGGGTTACATACTCAAGCGAAATTGAGTTGCTGCTATGAGAACTTATAGGGATATAACATCAAACAGATAACACATTATATGCTACTACAGTACTAGCATTTGTTACACGTCGCGTGAATTTCGATTCTTGGGCACCATTCAATAATCACCGTGTATAATTAGTACATTCGAGGATGCACTGAAGTTCCCAGAAGTCAAAATGCGTAAACTTTCTCCGTATCTTCGAAACATTAAAAAGGGGGGAGGTTATATGTGTACCAATAGAGGGTTATATACTCAAACGAAATTGAGTTGCTGCTATATGAACACGCGTCTTTATTATACGATGTATAATATATTATCAAATTTCATAGAGAGAGAGAGAGAGAGAGAGAGAGAGAGAGAGAGAGAGAGAGGATTTCAATTATCAAGTATATTGACACATCACAAGTGCTCTTTTTTATTCATACCATCATATGTGTTACTAACATACAAAATAAACCGAGAGGTAATATTCCGTGTCAAAAAAATGACTATTCTGAGTAGCGAATTATACCCAGTGAATTAGTAAACGTATGCAGCAGCATTCCTCAACACGATTGGATGTTTCCACTTGAAAGCAATTGCGATACTTGTACTTTTTGCGTCTCTAAACATGTCAGTCTTTCACAAAAACATCAACAGTTATAACAGAATGCTCGTTAGAAATCCTGATTTATTTCATTGGATCCATTCTTTACAAAATATGAAACTGCAACTGTTACAACATTCTTGCATTTTTTACACAACTCGGTGGGTGAGATCTAGCGTGAGACAGAGATTTTTTATGATCGAACTGATACATTTTGCGAATCGTTTAAGATTCACACTTAATTCTATTTTCAGATTTCTGAGTATAATTTTTTAGAGGGCTGGATGGTTTTGATCATTTTAGACTAAATTAACCTCCGTTTGAAGAAGAGCTCGGTATAAAAATAAAGGTATGATCCAGATTTTAAAGCTAAAAGATAAATTTTCTTTACTACATTAATTATTATTTTAAGGCTGAAAATATCATATGAAAAATGTTGAGATGAATCTGATGGTTACTAGTAGATGTAAGTTGTTGACCATCCAGCCTCCTTAATAAAGAGTTAATAATTGACGCAGACGACGACCAATATGAATGATCATCAACATGTATAGAGATATGCGGAATTTGGACCCTGACTTGGACTAATGACAGTTATATGTACTATGATTATTAATTTTTAATGGGTCTAAAATGATGGAAACCTATGGAACAAATATGACCTTGTTAGTTTTGATTTAACCTTGAGTCAATATTACGGATCTTTGTGAAACTTGTAGTGTCGGAGTCTGAAATACAGGATACTAAA
Organism: Magallana hongkongensis; assembly: GCA_016163765.1. Taxonomy (NCBI): domain Eukaryota; kingdom Metazoa; phylum Mollusca; class Bivalvia; order Ostreida; family Ostreidae; genus Magallana; species Magallana hongkongensis. The sequence goes on along the minus strand of WFKH01002636.1, from coordinate 22,469,078 downwards.
TTATTGGAACCTGTACCCTGGAAGTTATATCTCTTAACAGATGTTAATCACTTCACTCCTGGTCGGCATACTTTGATGTGGCTCTGGTTTTACTGTAGAGTTCGGTTTTATCTATTTCTGATGGTGCCTGCATATACTGGGGGGGGGGGGGGGGGGGGGGGGGGGGTTGTATGGTACCGTATACAAATCTTCTTCACCACTCTAGAGAAAACTTCGTCGCGGCAATTCGTTTTACGACATAATGAGCGTTTTCGTGGGGTCGCACTAATTAACACACTTATTAACACACCAGTCAGTTCAGTTAACACTGTGGTTCCATACCGAGACAAGAATTCAGAAGGTCTAGGATTTAGGTAATCACGTCACCAAAGATCAGCGTAACCTATCGCCGTAAGCTCACACTTGTAGTTGAGATGTTTTGGGGGTTTTTTTTAACCATTTTAAACTTATGTTTTTAAGGAGGAATACGACACCTCCAAATTGTGATTTACTTCTTTTTGACTAACCAAATGAATTAAATTAAATTAGCGATAATCTTGTACAATTTATTTTTCATTATCTTGATATCCGACAGTATCGCATTAGGATAAAACGCGACCTTCTTATCTTCAAGACACGAGTTCGAAACTGCACAAGTCTTTGCTGCGGCCGGCTTGTACAATTTTTACCTTTCTAAGAATTTTAAAAATGAATTCTGCGGTTAAATACTGGGCAATTTGAAAATTTCAAAATTGTGATTTTTTCCCCATCAATATTGATATCTTCAGGTGTCTCATACCTAAAGGTTACTTCCATTTTTTAAAAAGTAAAGTCATTGCAATCGTAGCCACTCGGCCATTTCCGCTGACAAAAAATTACTATCATTTTTCGCGGGTGGAAATGGCCGAATAGTTACGATTGTGATCATTGGACTTGTTACAACTACTGAAGAACGAAGGTTTTTTTATTTAACGTAAATGCCTATTCTTAAAATTGCTTGGTGTTGTTGAATACATACAAATGGTTGTTCTCTCACCTTCAACAATCTTCTGTTAATACTTTGCGTATAGGGTGCAGGTACATGTATATATGAAGTGCATTTTGTAGCTCGTTATGCATCGTTTAAAAAAATCAATTAAGTTCTTCTCTACAATTTTTTTTTTAATTTCTATTTGTTCAAGTTACTTCCGTCCACACACCGTTAATTATATATAGATTTTTTAAAATATCAAATTTAAAAGGAAGTTTTGTCTCAGTTGTTTCCCCATTACATTGTATCATTTTTAAATTCCATATCAATGCATCTCGAGAAAACCGAATAAACGGCGTAAATTGGCATTTTTTGGGGAAACATGATTACAACATGCCTTTTAGCGTGATGTCACATATCATTGCTTGTTGTTGCTAGTAAGAGAATAACTATTTTTCCTAACTCAAATGACTGACTTTTTTTCAGTGATAGTGTGCAAATTAAAAATTTAACCGTTTTAGATGTACCATAAATCAACACTTTTATTTGTTAACAGAAAAAAACACACATTTCATTCTAAAACGAATAAAAAATATATGAAACCTTAATAAAAGCTTACATTTTTAGAACGAATGTAGGAATCTTTCTAATGCATTAATGGCCTCAAAATTTCCTCAGCTATTGTCCAATTTCAAACACTATGTAATATTTTCAACTTTTTTTTTTGGAAAATGATCGTGAGAATTCGCACTTTCCGTCATCAAGGAAAAAAAATGATGCAACGGACCGGTGATGTAAGGATACGAGTCATTGTCAAATTGAATTCTATTTAATGTACAGGCCTTTCACAATGATGGCAGCAAGATTGTGCTGATAAACACAACAGTTGAAATGAGCGGAATTTTTTCATAATTGGCAATAAGTGTAGTGTTCTGTCGTTTATATACGATCATTTTAAAATAAGTTATCTCTAATCAAGTTCCAATTTTTATAAAATAGAGACAACAATTTTAAAAATTGCTGAATGTTGAGAGTCAGAGAGACTTCGGTGGGGCATAAATGTTTGCGGGAATCACGAGAAATCGTGGGTAAAAAAAATAGTATACTGATGAATTAAACTGCTGACCCTAATCAATTAATCAATTATCTAATTCAGAAAGAAATGGTCACAATTCGAATATTATGTCTCTCAGTCTGTCTTGACACCTCTCTCTCTCTCTCTCTCTCTCTCTCTCTCTCTCTCTCTCTCTCTCTC
>WFKH01002636.1:22440963-22460049 GCA_016163765.1 Magallana hongkongensis | reverse complement strand
TCTCTCTCTCTCTCTCTCTCTCTCTCTCTCTCTCTCTCTCTCTCTCTTTCTCTCTCTCTCTTGCAATTACATGCATATCAGTACATGTGGATCAGAAGCAATCGGATTATTTTTAAAAAGGAAAAATTAAACAAGAGTACTTTTACAAAACATTGTAAAAATTATATTCCACTCCACCCTCTCTTGCGAAAAAAATAAGAATGAGAAAATAAAAAGACTTACGGTACAGACTCCGATGTCCAGCAAAGCAAGGGAGATAATTAGCAGCCCTGTTGTCCTCCATCCCGCTTTGGTCCATCCTTCCATTGCTACGGATAGATGTTCACCAAGTTACCTCATTATCAAAAAAATGTTACTTTTTCAATCTTTTGTATATATCTACTTGTATAATTTATCACTGTCAGTTTTACTCCACAGAGGGCGCTAAAGCTATCTCTATTTTATGAAGACAAATGAAGTTTTTTTTAAAGACGAATTCCACCACTCCCTTCCAATCAGAGAAGGAATCCAATATCTCTCTGCTGTCACATTATATTCCCAGAATGTCTGCTGGAGACAGAGCGATGCACAGTTATTCCGGGAAATTCCGAGTCACTCGTAATGGTTTCCAATTCACATCAGATTTCGCAGGTAGTTGAGACGCTTAAGATAATTGAATGGCGTATCACTTGTTTTGCTTGAATCCCAAAATCTGTCAGAAAATTAAATAAATAGATTACAGAATATATAGTGCAGAACAACAGTATTGTTATTCACACCTTACATATTATGCAGACTTGAATGTTATGGTAAATAACAGTTAAATTATTTTCTGTGTACATATATTGATGCCAACATATTGAAACAACTTGCTGTGTTGTTTCTGAAAAATAAATTTTATTAGAGCAATTCTTTAACATCAGAATCTACTGGTAAAGTAAAGTTACAATTACGCGTAATAAAGGTTTGACAGAAAAGTAATTAAACTTCATGTACTGATTATTTTATAAATAAGGGGACTATACACGTATTGTCATTTGCTATTATGTTTTATCCTTGATACCTTTTTAAACATCATGCAAATTCAAATTATTCTGATTAAACTTGAGTTTGACAGCAAATTGTAAAATCAATGACTCTAAAACATTGTTATTTTATTAACTAATTGATTGATCAATTGCAGGCTAGAAATCTATCAATTTGATCAGGAATTCCAATAAAGAGTCAGTCTGCAGAAGTTTAAAAATTATGCTTTTCTGACTGGTTACTGGCATATGATTGGCTTTCAGTTTGATATTTCATATTATTGTATCACGCCCCTATAACACAACGATCTTTTCCATTACATAAAATACTCTTGATATTAATTGAAGAAATGAATGATTATACAGAAAAAAAATTTAAAAAGTAAAATTTAATACTGTAGTAAAATTAAAAGAAGGAAAATTGCGTTAAAGTTTAGGGAGATAGTTGCGTTTTGTTATACAAATAAAAAGCTAGATTCGCAGAAAATCGACACATCCTGCGGTAGAAAGTTTAATTTTTTCTTGGAGAATAACATTTTATAAAAAAAATACCAAACAACTTTTACCGAACAAATTTTTGTTATATTGATTTATTTAATGTAATTCATTCAAATTCAGTAAATTTAGGTCTGCAACAATGTGAACTTGAAGAATTTCATTATTAAACAATTACAATTGAAACTTCATCGTCTTGTTGATCGGTCCTAAATGATATTTTTCAAAACTGTGAGCTTATATCGACATGTAAAGTTTGGTTGTCTATCGTGTAGGTGATAATTCCAATTGGTGACCATGTGCACGTCGGTACAATCCACACGTTGGCGTGATTCTTCTTCATCACGATAACATCTACTTCCGGAATGAACACTGTAAAATCAGTACACAACACGGGCCGAGTCTCGGTTTGTCACGGACTAAAGCCGAGCTTAACATAAAACAGGAGACTGGTAGATCCCTCGCACATGACCAGAGTGCTTTTTGTCGTATAGTACAAAAATAACTCGTCTTATGTTATCTTACAGACATAACGTTTATAAATAGATGCAGTTTTTTCAGTGGAACTTAAAGCAAGCAATGTTGTAACACCTTTTAATTCTATCTTCCGGAGATTAATTTTTGCGCATGCGAAGACAATAAATCAGTGATACTGAGAGTCCGAATGCCGATCGTAGAACCCTTCCGTGAGGAAAGCGCGCAGTGTTGTGAAATTTTATGAACGTTATAAATTTTCTGTCCAGATAAAATATTACGACGTGCGAAAAATTGCTTCCATCCAATTGAATATTTTGAAATCAATGCACAGGCGAGTCAGGATAACAAGCCTGATATAATTAATGAAGAATCAATGCTTCCAATGAATTGAAAACGAGATCCTCTTGTATGAGAGAGAGATAGAGATAGAGAGAGAATTTCTTAGTTTGTTCTCGTGCCCAGGGTAACAACCTAATGTCTCTGTTAATTACCTATAACCATTGACAAGGCAGTCATCCGTTGTACATTATCCGGATTTGATGAAGATGTATGATCGATCTGCGTAATAAACCGGTAAAATAAGTTAGCAGACTGTTGTTCAACACGTATAAAAACACTGACATTCTCTCTCTCTCTCTCTCTCTCTCTCTCGCTCTCTCTCTCTCTGAAAACGTGAAAAAATTATATTATTGATGGGTTTTTCGATTTGTTAATATTGATTAATTGTTTTGATGATTGATTTGTCGATGGTCGCCTGTGGTTGATGGACAATCCTTTAATTCATTTTAAGAAGCTTATAATATGCTTGGTGTTCTTGGTGCATGTGCACTAGGTCATCAGTATTCTGAAATCATTCATAAAAAAACCCAAAAGGAATGTACATTTGTAAGACTCCTCATCACATTTTGGCCAAGTTTCTAGAGGAAATTTGAATAACAATTTTGTAGAATTTCGGTTTCTATAATTCGGTTTTCTACCATTCATATGTACATGTAGTTCAAAAGAGTCTTGCGACTTAATAGTTAAAACATAGTGTTCAAAAATACTTTAATAACGTTTTGCAAAATGTTCGTCATTTCAGAACATCCACAAATGCAATACCTAGCATTGCCCTCTAACGAAATTGTTGCACAAGCATCTGAACTATATGGTGGCATATTTCTGCCTCTTGTGTGCAAGTTATTTTTCTATCAAATATGTCGACATGCAAGCAAAATATGTTGGCATACAAGATAGTTATGTCAACATGCAACATAACTATGTTGACATGCAAGAAAATTGCAATCAGATCAAAATTATTTAAAATCTTTAAAAAAAATCAAATATCGCCCACATGTGACTTCTAACATGCAAGATGCTACTTATTTATGTGGACATGCGAGATAAATATGTTGACATGCAACTTATTTATGGTGACATGCGATTTATTTATGTCGACATGCAATTTATTTATGTCAACATGCAACTTAGTTATGTTAGCATGCGAAAAAAATATGTTGACATGCAACTATTTTATGTTGACATGCAACTTTTTATGTTATCATGCAACTTTGTGAATTTTACATGCGAGATCAGTATGTCCACGTCCATCTTGTTTACAAAGATAAGTTGCATGTCAACATATCTATCTCGCATGTCGACATAAATAAGTTGCACGCCAACATTAATAAGTTGCATGTCAACATAAATAAGTTAAATGTCAACATAAATAAGTTGCACGCCAACATAAGTAAGTTGCATGTCGAAATAAATAAGTAACATTTAGCATGTTGGAAGTCACATGTGGGCGATATTTGATGTTTATAGGATTTTGTTATAATTTTGATCTGAATGCAATTTTCTTGCATGTCAACATAGTTATGTTGCATGTTGACATAACTATCTTGCATGTCAATATATTTATCTTGCATGTCGACATATTTGATAGAAAAATAACTTGCAAACAAAGGGCAGAAATATGCCACCATAGAACTACTCTACTTATTGGGACGATGTCCCATCGCCGACAAAATACTGCAACCGTCGTCTTCCGGCCGATTGTTCCATAAAATATCTTCTGATCAGTGATGGCAGTGACCTCTCATTGATCGCATGCGCAAAAACGGATCTATTCTCAGATAATGTAATTACTCGCTTCACCAATAAAGAACACTGCAACTGTATCATATTCAATTTACCAAGAAATAAAGCTACCGAGTTTATATCGCTAAAGGACAGACAATACTGAATATGACGTCGTTTCTTGAGTGTCTTTCTGAGGCCTTTGTTATCAGGTTTTATCTATTTTTACTTTAGCAACAAAAAACTTGATGCAGGTATAATTAGCAAACAATGTTAACACGATTACCATTGAAGTGTCTTATGTCTTTAGAGTCAATAAAAATTGTGAAAATTAAACCTCCCTCCCCCGCATTTGAAAATGACAGAAAAACAGACAGAGAGACAGACGGACGAACAAACAAACGTACAGGAAACATCTGAGAAATAAGAAACCACCGACTTCTAAGTGCAAACTTGATAGCGTCCCATAGCGTTCGGTGTATTATCGCTTGCGACGTGTTCACACATACAAACGATTAGCAATCGAACGCGCCTCACGGGAAAACTTGGATATAAGCGATAAAATTAATGAAGATTTAGCAGTACAAATGAGAGGCGAATTACAGCGGGATCTAAGATATCGAATGCGCGCTGTAATACAATTAACTCGTTACTACGGTACTTTAAAGCTAATGTCTGGACGCAAAACCTAACAGTGAAATCAAGAAATAAATACTGGAAGAATTATTTTGGAATTGGAACTGTTTGTCAACAGTCCAAGCCATTAAGGAACCAGCGAAAACTGTCATTACAGCGGATACACATCAAAAGCGATGTATACTTAGATCACAGGGATCTTCAAATTGTACAATTTATCTATTTCGTTGAAAATAAACGGTATTGGTATAAACAAGCTTCATTTATACCCTAGCCGCAGCACTTACAGTATTCAAAACAGTCTATATAAACTGTCAGACTAATCTATTTCCTTATTTGTAAGGACAAACACCTTAAATTCGGAACTAATAACTTGTCTCTACCAGCAACGCAATTTGGCTATGTTTACAGATCTAGGCACCATCTTTATAACTTATGATTCGGCTATTTCCGTAATTTCTGAGCACAAACGACTTTGAGATTATTACTGACGAACGGAAGTCGGTCTGACGTTAAATTTTTAAGTCTCGAGTCCGAAACCCAAAGAGTGTGGGTCCAGTATCACCGCCCACGGGTTGTGGGGGTTTTTCAGAATTTTTTGTAATAAATTTTCACGGTTGTTTGATTGTAATTAATATTAATTGTTATGATTTCCCTTTATACAAATATGCTATTGTGATGATTTTAAAATAATATAACAACAGAGTAGTCAACTTTTACTGGAAGCTGTATTTCTGCCTTTTCTTTTTATACAGATTGAGGTACGGGCTACTTCCAAGAGAAGAGGAGGAAACTTAGTGTAAACTCCTAGCCAGGGTCATCTCCTGGTGTAAAGTTCAAAGATAAAGAAATAAAATTTACCACTTTAAAAGTAAAATTAAAAAAAAAAATACAAAAGTCGGTATGATATATATATTCACATGTTTGTTACACTCCTATCGATAGTTCTCCACTTTTTTATTATCCTAAAAACGTTTGTTCGAACGGTTTTACATCTAACTCCTAATCCAGTGTAATTGTTTGTTGGGACAATACGTCACAACTAATTAATATTCGTCTGATCTCGATGGAACGGAAATCACAGAAATGTATTGCGACACTATAGATGTTGATTACATTTACTATTCATGCGCGGATCCAACATTGTTTTCCAGGGGGGAGGGGGGGGGGCGCTCTGTGGTGGGGGGGGGGGGGGGGGGGGGTTCGAGGCCTATTTTCGGTAATTTTACTATGTAAACTTATAAATCTTGAAATTTCTAGGAAGTCTAAACCCCTCCCCCTCCCCATACCCTCTAGATCCGCGCATGCTTTTTTTGAGAGTTGTTGGTCAGAACGTTAACGTTACATGTGTAAACATTTATCATTTAACATGCAATTATACTTTTTGTAGTTAACTTATGCTCTATTATTGATTTTCCATCATTTAAATTTCTCAAATTTTGATATCATGTACTTATAATGTAAAATTAATAGTGCATTTCCATGTATCGGGAAACATACAATTTGCTGGAACATTGGAGAGAAATGTTGCTGATGGTTTTTGGCAATATTTCTTTCCTCAGGTCGAACAAATCACACGTTGTCCCCATACCCAATCTACATTGAGTACAATTGTACATCTATATGCATTTTTGATATAAATACGCTTGCTCATTAGAATTTATAATAATATAAATTTAATACATGTATTAATGTAGGTCAATAAGATTTAATGAATTTTATGTAATATTACATAAAATAAACCTAATATTAAAAATGCAAATACTCTTTAAAATTTTAATGTTTACATCAGGATTGGTTAGGTCCTTGTTGCGGGTAATTTTCAAAAAAAAAAAAATATGGAATTCTGTATGGAGTTAGAATATTTTTTCAATAAACCCACAAAAGTTGAGTCTTAAGCGACATCTGTTCAACTGATTATTACTATTTTTATTTTTTTTTTTGAAAAATTAACGAAATGACGGAAAAATAATATATCAATTCTACTGCTTCTGTATGGCAGCAATAAAATGAATGCACAGCGCATGCGTTGAATCAAACTATAGTATATTCACATCATGCAATACCTGTATCCAAATGGAACGAATAACCATGTCATGATGGCTTGTCTTCGGGTGTTTTTATAAGTTTTAGTTAAGTTTTTGTTTAATACGGATTTATTGTTTAACCTTGCTGGTTTTATGTTAAAGAAATCTGTTTTAAAATAAAAACACATTCATACGTTTAAAGTAATTTACGTTGATATTAGTTTGCTGTGACTTTTTTCACCACATTATACAAAGTGTTATCATCTGATATATCCAATTAAGTATATAGTTGCACTCATGCCAAACATTCCTTTACATGAACATTTTATGCATAACTATTTTAAAGGTTTTCCTTGCCTCCCATAAGCACAACAGCTGAATTCCCCGAAATGTGACCCAGCGCAGTACTGCTAAATTTGATTCTACATGTAGCACCGATCACCCATCCCTTCCAGCATTTAAACCCATTTAATGTACTATAGAATTTTTAATTTTCATCAGACCAATTTTTGTCACCGATCTGCGCTTTTCAATTTCTCGCGTGTTAAAAAAAAATTCTTTGCGAAATTGGAAGACAAAAAGTGTTAAACTTACCATTACAAATTGGGGAAATACATTGCTTACATTTCCTGAAATAAGAGTTTACACAGGAAATACTCCGAAATATAAGGAATGGCTTCCTTAGTCGTCTGCGATGAATCACTTTCTTCGGGCGGCCGAGACTTCGTGGAGCGCGCTGGTTATCAGCAATTAGTGACAATACATATTAATAGAGGCCCACTCCGACCAACTCAGAGAAATAACAGCAGAGGACCGATAAAAACGCAAACAACTTATTATAACTCAGGGATAAGGTAACCGCGAACAGGTGCCCGCCTCATAAAGCGGGCGGATCTAAGGATGGGTTACAAGGTGTGCTATATTATTTATGGTGGTAGGCGGATCCAGTCCTCGGCCGGAATGTTTTATTGGTGCTCATTATCATTGGAGGTAGGCGGATCTAAGAGTTTTATTGAGATATGTATGAGGTGATAATAACTTTTTATGCCGCTAATAGGCGGATCGACGAAACTATTACCAGGTGACATCTGCAGTGTCATGTGCAGCTCGGGAAGTGTGTGTGAGTGTGTGTGTGGCTGGGGGAGGGGGGGGGGGTGCAGGTGAAGGTCCAAATCCACCCATACCCCCCATTACCCCGCTCAAACATATGTTAACCCCCCCCCCCCTCCTCCCAACACCTCTTCCTCGGATCCCATTACCTCCTTCCTCTAAAAAAATAAAGGAATCAAATTTTTATTCGCCTTCTGAATGCATTTATTTATTGGATTATAGAATAAAAAAAAACTCCGGAGTATCACAAAACAATATTGGGCAATGTGCAGACTTTTTTAATTAATCACAACGACAAAAGGAACCTTCTTATGAGGTCTTGAGGGGACTACGTCCATACAGTTCTTAGTTCGTACGGACCTAGTGTATAGTATTTTATTTATGATATATGCCTTACGGTTTCTGAGGAGAAGTTGACTTATGACGCTGAGTGCGACTACTGAATTAGTAAATGCGATCGTTCAATTTAGAACATACAATTGCTATACATGTATATGCATAGATTTCTTAAATAAATTCGATAGCTAAAATAAATCAAAAGATCATAAACTGGATTGGAACAGCTAACACTTTTTGCGCGTCGCTGATTTAAACTGTTCCAACCCAGTTTTTAAGGAATTAATTAAATTTTTACCTAATACTAGTATTTCATTTGATAAACCATACATTTATTAGGATGTTACCGCTTTATAAAGCACGAAACGGATTATAAAATGACGTAGACAGTCCCAAGTTATTATAGATTTTTTTTTTTTTACATATAAGTTAACTACATTAAATCTACTCTTTTTATTTAATATTCTAGCATAAAGTATTATAAAGAAAATTGAATCATTGCAGTATATGATATCATATTTGATGGCTATAAAAACCATACTGTAAATGAAATAAATCAGTTAAACCTTTTTTGTAAACATGATTTTTTTAATAATACTTTATGAAAAAATTATATAAATACTGTGTTTTACTAATTAACAATTTTTAATCGTGAATGAGTCCATGACTAATTTAATCAGTCATGGACTCATTGACAATTAAAAATTGTTAATTAGTAAAAGACAATACGGTGCGACCGTAGGGGCGAGCATAGCACATAGCACATAACATTCGAGTTGTGCACTGTGTGTTGCTTTTGGCTGACTGAGCTGTGAATTCAAAAATCGAAAATAAAGGATTTGAGCCAGAAGCATATATAACACAGGCGTAGGATTAACTAAGCAAAAATAAAGTTTATTGATCTAATCTCATAATCCTCAATACATACAGCTTACAACAGACTCTAGTTATACAGAGTGCATATAAGACTTTAAGTTACTTCATGCACATAAACTTACTTTGTCATCATCACATGCCGTTCCTCTACACAGTACGTTGCCGAGATATTGTCTGCCTCCTTTAGACATGTAAGCACCTCACTAGTATCTAATCCTTTAATTCAATACTAGTTTCCTTGTTGTATATTCACCCCTGCGAATGTGTTCGGATTGTGTTCTTTAACTATCGTTTCTAAGTTTGTAAGGAATCCAGAGGTGCTCAACTGAAAGTAAACGAGGTTTGCCTTCGAAAGGAGTCACATATTTATGCAGTTTCTGTGAAATTGTTTTCAAAAGTGGGATGCTACATCTATATTTTGTTTAATTTTCCAATTCATCGACGGTGATTTTCAGTAATAACACATTGCGTAAATAAAGGTCAAATGTAGTTTTCCATGAGCAAATTAAGGAAGGATATCATTTTTTAGTTGTCATAATAGCTCTTATTACACCAAGGATCAACCATTACAAACCCAGAATAGATGTTATGATCTTTAAGTTTACACGAAAATCACCTTAAATATAATGTATGTTGACGTCATCATATCATATCATATTCAAAACCTAAATACTTTTGGAAAAAAACCCATTGTAACAATCATGTTAAAACATGAGTTTTTGTAAAACTATACTTTATTGTAGTCTCATTAATTATACGGTATACATATAAATAGTAAATCATATTATTAAAGGATTTACTGTGGTTTCAACAATATTCGTTGAATACCAATTTTCGTGGATTTCGTTGTTATGTTCATCCACGAAATTAAATGTTCATTGAGGTGCAATTTCTATTTACATTTTGTATTGATAGGATCATTGGCCACGAATTTACGTATCCTTAAAACTGTGATTTTCTCTTTATCCACAAAAGTTGATGCCCACGAATATTAATGAAACCACAGTAACACAGAAATATAAAATTTGATTAAGTATTGAACTTGTATTTGTTATTGTAAAACCAGCTAACTTTCAAAGCGTAACATTTTAAATAATAGAATTCGTGATAGTTTTGAATCCTTTCAACAATCCAATTTTTGTCTTTAGGATACACTACTGTTAATTGTCACTTCACACATAATCAAATCGAACTGGTCGTACGAAAGCGCTTTGCTTCATTTTTAAAGTGCACTGTGGCAACGCACTTTAAAAATCAAAGTACTGAAAGTGCTGAAAGCGGGTTCTTTTTTGTTCACAAAGAAGTTCACTTTGTAGGCACATAGTTTCATTTACACAATTATCTTAAAATAGTGATTGTTATTCAATAAGGCAAATATCTACTTTGGCCAGAGTCTTTAAACATTATTATCATTAAAGGATTTAAAAAAAAAAAATTAAGATACCTGATCTACAATTTGTGAAAAGTTCCTACCAACATCCAGATAGTGTAGATTAAAATTCGTTAAATCCCTGAACACCTCTCACCTTTGACCAATTTTTGTGCACTACAAGGGGTGCAAAATTCAACGCAAGAATATTTTGGAGGAACTGTTTGAAATCTTCTTATCACTTACTTTCATCCTACAATTTGTGATATTACTATCATATCAATACATCCTGATATACGTGTAGTGTAGATTTAATTGTGTGACACGCCTCGGACTGTTAATGGCACCTAAGAAGGAGATTAGTTTTCAACAAAGGAAATATGTTGTATGTTTATTTTTTGAATCTACAGTGCTTCAGTTTAATTACGATACAAATGTTCTGAGATGGTGGCAATTTAAACTGACTGTAACCCCGAACAAAATAAAATTGCTGTCAGGGGGATATTACGTTTAACAAAGGAATATAGAAGGAAAACTGTTTATTTAAACTTTTTTTTCATCAAGGTGTCATATTGTAAATTTTGAACTTACTGGGTGGGTGTAAATACAAAATTTACATTGTTGTAAATTTTGTATTTAAACCCACCCAATAAATTCAATAAGTTACTATTTGTGATTTTACTATGCAAGTATCCTGATACATGTATATAAATATTGTAACGTTCTGACTTTCCAGCAAAACAGAGTTATTAGAAACAATCAGTCATTTAGTTTCAAGGCATGTGTACGGAGCTTTAATGCTACTGATGTTCTTTTCGGTCAGCTGTTTTATCAGCTGTTGTATCACAAACGCTGTCATGCATCATCTCATGACAGAAAATCATTCGTTCGAGACGTCTTTCTTAATACACTTGTTATATTAACTTAAAACAATGCTAACTGAAACAACCTTTTCGGATCATCTTGGACGCCTCCAACATACTTCAACGTCCAACAATTCGTTTAGATAAATAACTATATTTGCTTAGAGCATGATCAATGTGAAGCCTAGTCAAACATTGCTTGGAAAATTATACCTATTTCAAAATATTAATGCTTTACCTGTTCTGCTTAAAGTAGTTAGACAATCACCTGTCCTGTATACTCAGCAGAAACGAATAAATAACTAAAGTCGACGTTTGTTTACATTTATTGATGATTTTAATTATTCATATTTCATAATCTATCAAACAAATTCTGTCCGAAAATTTTGCACTTCTTTACTTATTATGGGGAAAGTCAACATGCAATATTTTGTAACTAAAATTAGCTAAAACTAAAGATCTAGTAAATGAAAAGAGCCTAAATGTTTATGAAAATTAGATACATGTATATAAATTCTTTTTAACATACTTGAAAAAAAATATTTAAACTGTGTTGCTGATGAAATATTAAGGATACCAATTTCATGTGTGATGAATGGGATAATTAGAATACATGCATATGTATCTATATATCAATAAAATGATATTAAATATGTTCTTGACATCTTCTTTAAAAAAATGGAGTAAAGGCACCCGGTTTACTTTTTACATGCATTGAAATGGAATGTTACGAAAATGTTTTATTTTTCACATACTAATTCCCTAAAAGCATAAAGTACGGGTAACATATATCAAATCATTTATGATATCAAAAAAGCTTTAGAAAATTTTTAAAATAAAACCCACGAAAAATCATTTTTAGATTTTGACCTTAGCAGATAGTTATGTAACATCAGTGGAAGGCAGACCTAGCAATGACAAAATTCATTGGCCATTTTTCGACAATCGGTTTTTGATCTGTGAATGACTTTTATAATTCCTTGCCTTACACTTTTTGTTTTCACTATTGGGCTCTCTGACATATATTAACGTATCTTTTTTTTAACATGCATAGAAAAAAAGAAAGTCCGGAAGATTCAAACATGTTCGTTTTTAAGAGGGTAAACACACCATTACTCATTTGCACAAAAGACTGGAGCGTTTATATCTTGAACCACAGCAAACAAAAGTCTAGAAAACTGCAATACTGAGAAACCTTTGACGACAAAGAGTAGGTCAATTTTCACAGAATAAAACTGTCATTCAATCGACTGAAAGGTGACCGAAGACCCACCAAAAGCCCTGCAATTCAGTCACCTCTCCAGAATCACACACTCTCGGAATAAAACTCTGTGCTTCAGTCATTTAAAAGGTGACTGTCTTGTCACCTTTTCAGGTGTCTGAATGACTAATTTTTGCCATTTAGTCACTTTTCCGGACCTTTTGATTAACATTCAGTTGACTGAATGGCACCGATTCATCATGTGTTAGGTGCTAACTAAGTATAAATAAATTTAGGAGGTTGGTTGGTCAAAAAATTAGTTATCAGACATACCTTAAATTTTAAGGTATGATGTTTTAAGCTATAAACTATTATTTAGTAAAGAAATTTTTCATATATTTTAGATTTAAAATTTTTGATATTTTCTTATATCTTTATATATAGAACTCTTCTTCTTAAGGAGATCAATATAGTCTAAAAATGACTACAACCACCCAGCCCTCTAAAGATGGGTCCCTACTCGACATCATCATCGATACTTATATGGTACTGTATACAATGTATTGAAATATATAATAATCATTATTTTTCGATGTAAAAACCCTTTGCCGGTGATAATGCATTTATTTAGTAGCATTGTAGTGAATGAATGCATATCTTTTCGGCTTCAACTTCATTTGCACATAGGCATGTCTAAATGTTGCATTATTTTATACATATATTTTTGTAATAACAAATACTTCTCATAAAGTAATTACAATAATTAGTTTTGTTAATTAAAAAAAAATACGTATTTTTAAAAAAACCCACAACAACAACAAAGAAAAGAACATCGGTAAATTTAAAGAGAATGTTGCCAATGGATTTATCCAAATTGAAATTTAATCGTAAATAAGAGGAAATTAATGTTCTAATATTTTTAAAAAGAAACTTTATCGTATAAATCTCATATTTATCAAAGAAAACGAAGGATTAAGCTTAAAATGTCAAATTCTGCAAGCATTCCTTTGATAATTTTTTTCTGTAGTATTTACCTTTAAAAATTTTATTTTCATCTGTTAATTACATGTAGTTAAAATAATATTAATGATGAATTTCTTATAAAATTACTGAAAAGAAAAATATCTTATATTTGTTTTGCTTTTGAAGGTTGAAGGAAGAGGTAATACGTCGTCTAAAGATTATGGTTTAAAAAAACCCACCAAAATCAAGCAAGTATTTTGGTGACTTTTCTGCACACTTTAGTGAAAATTTCACAAATCACTTTCTTCCGTATTGGTTTTTGCCGGCAATTCAGCAATGAATGGACAAACCTCGGGTGGAATTCCAAGTACCACTCTTGGTAGTGCTTCTTGTGTCCCTAGGCCTACCAAAATATAGAACGGTCAGCAACTTCACTAGCGTTGGTCTCCGTCCTTGTAATGGGTTCTGGATCCTGGGTCCTTAAAATCAACGTGGGCGCCATTGTCGCAGGGTCTTGTAAATAAATGACACTGAATCCCTGGTGTAATTGATTTCAGCTACATTGGTTCTTTATTTCGAGGATTATATTAATAAATAAAACCAGTTATCTAGAACTATAGGTTTACAAAATTTATGAATATCTTGAATACAGGTGAAAGTCCACTTCACTGTATCTACCATGAAGGTAAAATCGTGGGGTTGGGGAATTGGCGCGATTTTCGCTATTTATAGTGAATTAGTAAATCATGCATATTAATGAATTGAGTCATACATTTCTAATGGCCAGCTTTAATAAAGTAGTAAACAATAAAACGTGGTCAACATACACCCGTAAACAAAATCCTCACGTGACTAACCAAATCTCATTCATACATTCACTCATTCACCTCTCATAGACGCTCGATTGGCAATGCGCGCCAAATGTAAATATGTAAAATATAAAACTTTTAAATAACAACTGCGACAATAACATTAGAATAATTCATAAACGAAGATAGTATTAACAAAGAAAAGGCAAAGGGGCCCATCGCTTTATTTTTTTGGTTCCTTTTGACCAGTTTGATAAAGTAAAAAACGAACCATTGTAATGTATATTTATTCGTTGCTGCTATGTATCTTCATTTTTAGTAGCTAATAACAATGGCTTATTTTCGATATCTCTTATCAAATCAACACCGGAACACTTATTTCTACTGAGCTGAACAGTGTTGTCATGTCCGTTTTGAGAAACTTCACGGATACTGTTTGCACCATGTTTTTGTAAAAATTCTACAATGTTTGAATGTTCATTTTTGTTGGCAATGCTAAGAGGACTTGATCCGTTATTCTTACATAAGTTTACATCAGCTTTATGCTTCACAAGAAGTTCTACTGTGCTGTAATGCCCTTCTTGACATGCAACGTAAAGGGGACTAACTCCGGAATTCGTGCATAACTTGGTTTGTGCACTCTTTTCCAATAAAAGTTCTACTATGTTGGCACGGCCATGTTTACAGGATATAAAGAGAGGACTTGCTCCATCATCTCGAGCTGCATTGATATCTGCACCATCTTTGATTAAACGTTCAACAATTTTGTCAAGTCCATTTTGACATGCAACAAATAGGGGACTATAACCATCTTTTCTACGTTTATTGATTTCAGCCCCTCTGTTCAGTAAAAGTTGCACAATGCTATTATGTCCATTTTGACATGCAATAAATAGAGGACTGGCATCGGTTACTGTACATAGATTGATATCGGCGCCATTGTTTAGTAAAAGTTCTACAATATTGTCATGTCCTTCTTGACATGCTATTAAAAGGGGACTTGCTCCAGTCTTTCTACACAAATTGATATCAGCAATATTGTTTTGTAAATGTTCATGTTTATTAAGTGTAGACACATGGTGTGCGCTGTCTTCTTTACTTGAATAATTATCAATGTCATTTTTTAATAAAAGTTCCACGGTAGCTTCGTGTCCATTTTTACAAGCTATGAAGAGTGGACTTGTTCCGTCTTTGTTACACGTATTTATCGCAGCTCCCTTTTTAAGTAAAAGCTGTGCAATGTTATCAAGTCCATTCTGGCAAGCTAGAAAAAGTGGGCTGCATTTGTCTTCATCTAAAGCATCAATATCAGCACCATCAGCAAGTAATTGTTGTACAGTTGTCTCATTTCCTTCTTGACACGCCTTCAGAAGAGGACTGCATTCGTTTACTCCCTCAGTTTCAATTTTAGAGAGTGATTGTTCTGTCCCTCGATTTGTATTTGCTTTTTGTGAATATCTTACTGCAAGTAAAAGAGGTATGAAATATAAACGGGAATAGAACAATGTTTTGAAGTTTCAGTTTTTATATAAGTGTATTACTTCTTTCGGTATTAAACTTTTCTTTTCAATTCAAATACATTAAACAGGTCGGGTACACTACCTTATATGGATAGCATTATTTAACATGTGACAATATTAACGTCAACCAGATTCTCCAATCCAGTGAATGAGTCGCAAAGCATGACGGTCTACTACGTGTTTACGATTCAACAGGCACACGTGGTTTTTGTCGGTTTTATACCCAATATTTAATTGCTTGCCGGAAAATTTGTACCACTTGTTTTTTACTTTAAAAGGTAAAAAAGGAAAGATTACGTACCATAGACATTGTTCCATGCTCAGATTGAAAAATACTGTTGTTTTAGTTTATCAATTGTTGCTTCAAAAATTGATCAGTATCAAAAGTATGGCAAACATACGCATACAAGTACAAATAGATTTTGATAAGAAAAAAACCCCTGCATAATTGTTTAAGTATTGGTGACTTTATCATTGTACACAAGAAATAAATACAGGTAACTTTACATTTTTAACATACGTAAATAGCCACGGTAATAAAAATGCACAAACATACAAATACAGAAGCACAAGTTATGTAGCATGTATTATTTTGTACGCAAAGTATTCTGATGAGTGTCCCTGAAGAAAATTTCAAAGCGCATTCTACTAATGTTGTCCCAAACCTGGGATATCACGTGAAAAACGTACTCACTGCTTCTAATTCGAAAGGACAAACCTCTCTTATGAACTTTGACAATGGGGTATTTAAATAGGTTGATATAAGGCCTCATAACCAATATTTTTTAAATGTGAGCATAGAAATAAAAGATCAGACATAATTTTCCATATCTATTTCATAAATTCTGAAAAATCATTGAAAATGAGTTTCCAAAGGACAATTCAAAATGGTATATATTTTCATTACGCTCTGTATACACTGAAACTTGTAGTAGCCCACAATGCCTTGCAACTCATTTACCTGATTGGTCTGTCGATAAAAGTAAACAGATAGCTAACTTAGTATGCAAATTTATGCCGACGTCACAAAATCTAGTGGTCTCGACCTGTTAAATAATTAACATCCCTTGGTTTACCTTTATTTGTTAACTACAGTTATACAAAATAAACAATATGTTAAAACATTTAATGTTCCATTGAAATATTAAATATATCACTAAGATATCAATCTTTTAACACAATTTCGTACACAAATTCTCCAAAATAAAAAAAAAACTTTATTCTCTAATTTCGAAAGAAAAATTGCATTACATGTACTAACCTTTTTCAAAAAGAAATTCATCGAATAAAAAAAACATTAGTCAGTCGATCTTCCCTCGTATTTTTTTCTTTTATAGAATTTATTTTATTTTATTTATTTGAGACTGTTGAAGTTTAAATGTAGTATTTCTGTACAAAATTAATATGTATACCTTATAATTGTTATATATACCTGTTAATTTTTAAAGTCAACCTTTAAAGCAGAAAGAACTTTAAAGAATATAAAAAATATAACTTTATTTGATAAATGATGATACTAAGTATTTTAAGATATAGATTAACTTAAATAATAAAATGCTCTCTTTGGTGATTCATGCGGGATATGAAGGTGGCGACATTGCAGAAAAAAAAATAACCCGCGTTAGCGTGTTATGTAAATTTTTCTGCAATGATAGCTACCTTCATAACCCGCAGGAATCATCAAAGAAAGCATTTTATTGTTTATATTTACATCTTTCTTTTAACAAATTAATAAATTGATTGTAAAAAGTAAGTGAAATTCACTAAATTACTGTTAATGTACATCAGTACGTTAGCTAAAAGAAACAGCCAAATCGTCTCCTGTGGGAATTTGAGTCTGACATCATCATGATTATTTTGTGCAGTCCGTGATTTTTCTTAGGTCGCTGTAGGTTTTGACCAATCGATAAACGGGGCGTGTAGGTTTCAGGCTGGCTGTTTCTATAGAGCTATGAATTAAGTTTCCGTAAGAAATAGAGGGAATCATACTCGGTAGATGTAAATATATTAATATTAAGCTTTTTAAAACATGAAGCGTTGGTAAATTATAGTGAGAAATACATTGTAATTATACACAAACCTTTCATTTTAAGACGAAAACAGACGACGAAAACTGGCATACATATTATTGCCAATACAACGATACTTGTAACAATCCACACCCACTCTTTACTTGAGGCAGATTGATTGTCTAACGGTTGGTTGTTTTTTGTTGTTTCTGTACTGTTTGATAATATGTTCTCAGTTGTGGTTCTATTTAAGAATAAAATAACCTACAACCTTCAGCATACATAAATAATATAAATAACAATGAACATTTCCAAACGTTGGGAATGTAAGTCCCGTCTTCACGAAAACAGAAAGTACATGTTACTTACAATGGATATTAAAAGTCATACAAATACTTGCATTACCACGTAACTACAAGACGAACTATTAAAAAGGATGAATCCTCTAAACACTGCGATCTCGCCCCTTTTTAAACACCGAAATTTACCCTTTCAAACAAAAAAATTGTAATATTTTAGCTAAAAGCTCCAAACATGGTCGGTATGGAAACATTTAAAAACATATTTGTCAGTGAGACTTTCATTATTAAGATAATATCAACGAAATAGAGTTGTATACTTCAGTTGGAAATCCCGACTTCGCTGTTACGGCTATGTATAGGTCATTGTATCAATTGAATAAGAAGGCGGAGCGTCAATCAAACGTGATTAAGAGTATCTTAGAAAAACAGCCAGAGCACTGACTATTTTAAAGAAAATGTAATCCAAATATTCAATGCCTTTGTCATCCCACGGAAAAATAATCTAAATAAAGAGATTAACATCTCCGTCAGCACATTAATTACAATTACCATCATACTGTATCTCAACGACACATCTATCACATTAAAACCCAACTTAAACATTATATATGTAAAGTTAAATCTAACTCCCATATCAACCTTGTAACCCCTACCCCATATTATGCGTTGTTTAAAGTTCACTTGTTCAATTAAAATAACGTCCCACAAATCTTGCATGCATATTTTTGTGCACATACACGTTTTAAATCTGTGGTGCATATCAAATTATTTTGACAGTAAATATTGTTGCATCTCTCTACACTGGGTGGTCAACATATTAACTATCAGATCTGCCTAAAACTTTAACTTATGATAATTTTGGCCATGAACTAATACATGTATTAAGGTCAGACGACACGTTCCTCGAGCATCTGATGAAAAAATGATAACTATTTTTTAAATTTTCAACGGCCTGATAATATACCAAATAATTTATTATAATTCATTATCGTTTTTTAAATGAATAAAATTTAATATATATATATATA
>WFKH01002636.1:22407955-22432618 GCA_016163765.1 Magallana hongkongensis | reverse complement strand
GGACTAAGCTTACGCCTGGACGTAGGCCTTTTTGAGAAACGGGCCCCTGGAATATAATAAAATACAGTAGATACAAGAACGATAACTCTTAATGCAAATTCTGCATGGATGACCTTGTATTGAATTTATTATAAAATTTAAAAAAAACCATTTTCCAAAGTTGAAACAAAAATTTTAAAAAACAATTAACTTTCTGATTAGCTTATTATAAATATGCTTAACTCAAATAAAGATCTGTTTAACACAAACTGAATAAATTTTAAATAACACATACATGTAACTCATGCAAATCAATTGAACTACATGAACAAAACATTTATACAAGCTATGTATATAAACTCAAATTCATTCACAGAATTATTTCAAATGCAACAATTAATCTGTTAAAATAGTCCCTTTTTTCAACAATGAGAAGAAAATATATTCTTATTAACAAACATATCATATATATAATATCAATCATACCTCCCATGAGGTGCAAAGGTCATGGAAACTTCTACCAGTATAGGTCGTGGTACTTAAGTGTATGTGTCAAAACTAAATGTGAAAGAAGATATTTAAAAGTATGGATACTTTATTTTTAAGAATTATAAAATTGTAAAATGTATAAGTATAGTGCACTCACACTTTTTCTCCTAGCTTTTAAACTTATTAAGAAAAACACAATTATTAACACATGAGAAACTTAATTTGAAGAATATTTTATAACATGTACTTTAATTATTGACAGCATTTATACAAATACAAGCTCACATAGGTCATTCACTCTCCTCTCATTCCTTCTCAAACATTCCAACATACATTCAAAGCTGGAAAAGTAGTGAAAATAGATAAATAAATAAATAAATAAATAAATAAATAAATAAATAAATAAACTGTGAAACCAATTACTCTGTAATATACTAAAAAACTAACCTTCTGTGTGGAAAATACTTCAAATGTGAATAAAATATGGAAAGCAACTTCAAAATACCAATATGGCAGTTAGAACAGCATGGCTAAGTTCTTAGCATGAAATTCAGGAATCAGAATTAACAATACAAATACCCCTATAAACCAATCACGTGACCAGATCTACGTGACCACTCAAATAAATGCTATGAATAGACTCTACAGGTGTACTCCAAAGAGGAGTAACCAATGTAAATAAAAACAAACACAAAATATCAATTTAAATTAATTCAATTAAATAATTTATTTATTCACCAGTGCGAAATCATTTTTAATTATGCAATTAAGCAAATCAAGGTCTGTAATAGTAAAATTCCTGAAAAGTAACAAATTAATTAGAGCATGTAATTAATGATGAAGAAATCAATATTCTGAAACTAAAATATTAAAAACCTATAAAATTTCACCCTTCTACACACGAATTTTGAAATGCTCTATAATTTTTATTGAAACAGAATTGATTTAAAACATGAAATAATTTAAAAAAGACAATGGGTAATAAATTAAAGACAATGGGTAATAAATAAAACAATGTTAACACTTAAATACAAGTGGGTTATCTACCAAACAAGGCATTAAACCGTAGTCATAAGATAAAAATAAAATTGTTCATGCATACTGATTTAGAAAACAACTTTATAAAAATTACATATAACGGAACTTTTAGCGCTTTATCCATGATACTTACATGTATGAACTGGTCGAGCAAGCGGACACACGGTAAAAAACGATCACACAGAAGAATGAGACTAAAAGTGCAACCTGATGCTACATTATTTATGAAAACTTAAAAAAAAAAAAAAAGCAAGTTGACACTAGCTCAGTTGCAGGGATTTCCCCAAAACGCATTTTTAAAAAAAACCTTCAAAAACACACCTCATAATTGGGCTCATAATAACTTGTGTGGCAGTAAAAGGGTCCCGAGATTTGGCAAGTTGTAATAATTAAGCTATTCATAAATACAAGGAGATGTGTATAATATTTAGCTCACCTGAACCGAAGGTTCAAGTGAGCTTGTCTGATCAACTATTGTCCGTAGTCCGTCCGTCTGTCTGTCTTTTTGTCTGTCTGTCAATCCGTCTGTCCGTCCGTTTGTAAACTTTTCACATTTTTGACTTCTTCTCTAGAACCACGAAACCAAATTTAACAAAACAAACTTAGTACAAAGCATCCTCATGAGAAGGGAATTAAATTATCAAAATAAAGGGCGAAACCCTTTACAAAAGGGAGATTATCACGAAACAAGAAAAATAGGGTATGTGTTTAAAAAATCTTCTTTTCAAGAACTACCGCACGAGAAATGCCAATATTTTCACCAAAGCTTGTACTTATTATATTTATTGTTAAGATTTTAAATTGTTA
The DNA here is from genome assembly GCA_016163765.1 of Magallana hongkongensis. Lineage (NCBI taxonomy): Eukaryota > Metazoa > Mollusca > Bivalvia > Ostreida > Ostreidae > Magallana > Magallana hongkongensis. Next base: position 22,430,305 of record WFKH01002636.1, on the reverse strand, counting down.
AAACCGTGACCTCCAGACCAAAACTGGGGCCTCAAAAGTGGTTCAAAGTTGAACAAAGAAATATACATCTATAGGGAAATTGTTTAAAAATCTTCCCAAAAACTACATATATATATATGCATATATGTATATATATACATAGTTATATAACTATGCAAGAATCCTCAGATAGTGTAGATTTTAATTTGTTAACGCCTTGCCCCAAGACAAATACTGGGGTTCCAAGAGGGGCTCAAAGTTCAACATTTAAATACATAGGGGAAAAATTTAAAAAATATTCTCAATATTCTCTACAAAGCTACAATTTGTGAGATTACTATGCAAGCATCCTTAGATAGTGTAGATTGTAAATTGTACAAAATGTGACTCCAGGACTAATACTGGGGCTCTATGAGGGGCTCAAATTTCAACATAGAAGTTAGGAAAAATGTTTTAAAATCTTTTCCTGAAGAAATGCAATGCTACGTTTAGTGACATTACTAAGTAAGCATCCTCTTTTCTTCATATCCGCATATCAAGGTCACAGTGACCCTCTTTCACATATTATTAATGTACCGTAATTATTTATAGTTCATTTTTCAATTTTGTTATCTTTGATACGTTGAGGTCTAGGATAATAAGATTGGTCAGTTGATGCAAAAAGAAAGCTTATTTTTATATACTGTTTCTATGTATTGTCAAATCTTGGAATTATGACAAATTTTGTGAGTTCTACAATATTTAAGAAGAGATATCGAAAGAGATACAAGAACTGTTGTTCAGGTGAGCGATGTGGTCCATGGGTCTCTTTTTTGATTATGATTGCTTAAATTCCGTGTAAGGTGTACAATTCTCAGTTCCAGAGAATTTTGATTTATCAATACAACTTTGAATAAAAATAAACATGTAATCAAAAGATTATCTCATGATCATGATTTGATAATGAATAACTAGTCATAATTTTTAAGATGCAGAACTGATGCTTTACGAGAACCTTCGGAAAAAAAGGGCGAAGGCGAAAGTGCGAAGGTGCGAAGGCGACAGTACGAAGTTGCGAAGGCAAAGGAGCGATAGTAGTATCTCTCTAGTAGTATCGCTCTCTCGCCTTCGCAACTTTGCACTTTCACCTTCGCATCTTTGCGATTTGCCATCGCATCTTTACACTTTCGCTTCTTCACCTTCGCATCTTCGCACTCTCGCATCTTCGCCCTAAAGGCGAAAGTGCGAAGGTCGAAGTGGCCCCATCGGAACACCATAGAAATGTGAGTGCAAGAAATATCAAAATCGAATTATTTTTTTTAACATGATGCATTACGTAAAACCATCTTATTTCCCACGATAAATCTAATGCAAACAATTTACGTAGGCCACAGTTGCTGGTGTAATTCATGGCTTCTCAAAATATAAAATAAATCCAGTTCATTCAACATGATCAATGTACGTGAACTTTCGAAATTCAAAAAATGCAACGAAAAAGAAACCAAAAAAAAAAATAGTTGCATTGTATAATTTTTTGGGTAATTTAAAATATATTGCTATCATTAAGTTAATGCTAGTACTTTAAGTATGTAACAGTCTTCATTCTTCTGAATTGTTGTCTTTTTCAGCTGCCCTGCGTGAGGCGTAAACATCCAGTCTTTGCTCTAAAGTCTGTGAAAAAAAAACCATATTGATCGTGGTTCATCTTGATAAAGATTTTCATAATTTCATAATTACAAGTCATATATACCAACATTACGGTAAAATATTTGTCTAAAACTACTTTATTTTCATGCACCAAAATTAAACGGCTAAGGCAATATTAAAGAGTTAATTAAAATCTCTCTCTCTCTCTCTCTCTCTCTCTCTCTCTCTCTCTCTCTCTCAGATCTGATAAAATTTTACCTGTAGTGTACAATCCATTTTTTGAAACTCGTTCTCCCACTTCATATGAGTTCTTTCCACCTGCAGAAGTTGGACATTCCTTTCTTTCAATGTCTTCAAGTAATCAATCCATGCTTTTAGGATTATTTCACTCTGTCTTTGACCATTCTTATCCCTATTTATTGAACATCAACAAATTAATAGGCAAATGTATTATTTGATTCACCTTAAAATTGTTGATATGATTTTTTTTTATTTTTACTGAACTGTATTTAGTTTAAACCCCAACGTTACGTGTAATGTTTGAATGGTTTCTAAGTTGTTTTTTGACAAAAGTGTTTCTTTCCTGTATGTTAAAATAGTCTCTTTAAAAGAGGCCATTACTATCAAACCCTTATTTATTAGCTTTTGTAGCTTTGTAGAAGAAGAGGAAATGTCGAAAGCAACTTCTGTCGATGCACCATAGTGGTTTTCAATGCAATATATTTTTTTTTATTTGGGTGGGTTGGTTGCTCTTTTTGTTTGTTTTTTAACATTAAAAATAAATGCAAAACTAGATAGTAAAACAATTTTTTTGGTTGACACGGGTGTATTTATGATATAGTTTGCGTTCAATCGACATAGCTAATGATATGCATTGACTGGATTGTAAATCAAAGCGATTGACGTCCATATAAAATAAATAAAACTGAAGTAAGTTGTTAATTGCTTTCAAAAGACTTACTTTTTTGGGACATGTTCTTTGATAATTCTCTTTCTGCTGCTCATATTAAAGGGGGCTATGGAAAAACATCAGAGAATTGTTGTAAAAGGTTTCCTTTGTTTTAAAATGCAAACATTAAATTGATTACTTATTTTACTTTGATGGGAAATATTGCAGATACATATACAGTGAAACGGATTTGAAACGACATTTTATTCGATCATGATACATGGGTCATCGTTACAAACAATCCAAACATTCTTTTACACAGGTGAAACTATTGTTGAAACATAAATAAATTCATATAGAATAAATAAATAAATAAATAAATAAATTTTTTCAAAGTACATCAGGAGATTTGGAAAATGTCCTTGATAAATTATGATAATAACAATTTCATATAATTTATTATGTTAATTTAGATAATAATTAAAAATGCAAATATACGGTAGCCTAGAAAATATGCATTCTTTTCAAGTTTATTACGAAATTTCAAAACCAAGATAATACAGTTGAAAGGGGGGGGGGGGGGGTCACATGTAGCCGGTAACCTTACCTTAGATTACGTAGAAATACCAGCACTTTCCGATAACTGTTAGTCCTCTTTTTACTGCTATGCATATGTTGGGTTTCACTTCCGAGTGTTCATTTGGATTTTTCTAACTTTGAAATCATTCTGAAAAAAAAAAATATAATTGTACAAAACTTGCATCAGGGTTTTACTTTGTTACAACGAGATTAATTCATTGCGAACATTTTATGATTACTGTCATCAGCGAAAAGAAATATTGAAAGATAAAGCTTCATACATAGATGTTAACAATATAATCAGTAATTGGGTATGAAAGTTATATTTGAGATCAATCGATCTAGATTTTTTAATAATCTAAGATGTAAACGTTGAGCCTTGATAATTACTTTAATTAAAGTACATGATATTGCAATATGCGTGTTAAACTTTTAAATATTTAATAGAAAGCTTTTGTTATTGCATTTTATTTCACTTTTAATTCAAATTTGTGCGATAAGATACACGACCTAAGACGATTTGTTAAATATTAATTGATCATCTTTTCAAAAAGCACATACAAATAGTCAAACAAGATTTTGATTTATTTCTATTTTTATCACTGTTCATCAAAAGTAATTGGAACTAATTTTACATTTTCATTAAAATTGTTATTTAAATTATTAATTATACGTGCAAATCTTAATGACAGAAAGATTTACAAGATGTACAATGGTGGTTTTTAGAAACACTTTTCCCCAGTTTTTCTAGGTTTTTTTCTCCAAATAATTATAGGAGCTGGCAACTAGATTATACATCCTGAATTGAATTTATTCGTAAAGTACAATTTTTCGATTCTCCAATGACTTTATCACAGAGATTAATTGCCAATATTCATGAAATGGTTTCAGTATAAAAAGTATGCAAGTTAACATGTAAAAAAAAAATATGGTTAAATTACAATCATTTATAGCCAAACTGCTGAAAATATTAGATACAAAGATCCAGTCGGCAACTTACAGATAAAGTAAATAAAACTTAGTAGAAAAGAAAATGATATAATTAATTGAATCTAATGAATCAAAAAAATAAATAAATAAGAAATTGAAGAAAATATTGTTCCGAAAACATATAATTGATATGTCTTGTTGTGCAAATTAAAAAGAGTATAAAATGTAACGAAAATTGTTTACCGTTGTTGATGTGGAATCACTATAGCATCCCTAGCCTGCGAAGTCTGTTGCACTGGTGGATTTTTAACCAGCTTTTTGGCCTGTTAACAAAAATCTTGAATTCACCTGACAGGGTGCAAAAATGTCAAATGTTGAACAACGTGTGAGAAGGTGATAGCTCGGTTAACGATCTTAATTTTTTAGTCTTTCTCTGCCTGGCACGTTTAACTTCCAGCAATAAATCTAAAGAAGCGACAGGGATCATAGATCTTCACACAAGATGAAATAACATCATTAATATGAGAGAGAGAGAGAGAGCAAGAGAGAGAGAGAGAGAGAGAGAGAGAGAGAGAGAGAGAGAGAGAGAGACGAGATGTTTGCCTCGGAAAATTTTTCAAAGGTCACATTTTGCGTTTTAGAAATGAATTTTATATCTTCATGTACTAGTAATTCATGATATGTCAAGCTCTTACAGGGTACCAACTACTTGTTCCTAGCGAAGTAATACTTTAGTGACAGTGTCTAAACACATGTTTATTTTTATTCTCAGTTGGCGTCTTAACCTGAATTAATCCATTTTACAATCCGCAAATGGGTCAAATTTTCAGCTTTGGCTTTAAAATATCAAACTTTGTCGTACATCTTTGGGGAAAACGTCTTTAAAGTTAGTAATTGACGAAAACGTTGTTAAAACATATATGGAATTTAGATTGAAACTATCGTTATAAATTTTGATTGTTTGAATTGAAATAAATCGTTTGTCATCGTTAGCTGTGGAACCTATCATTACTAGAATGAGTTGTTTGTTTTCTGTATCCCTTCTGAGAAAAAGTTTTATAAAGGAAGGAGTCATCTCGTTATCAGACATACCTTTTATATTGAGATATTTTATTAAATTTTTACATATGAGACCATATTACAAAATGATAGTATCAGTTTAATTAAAATTGAGCATCTTGTTTTCGCAGCAAGTTCAGGCCAGGGTCATTATCTTTTTCCTCAATTTATCGGATGATAAAAATAGATGTAGTTATTCATGTTGCACTGACATCTATTTAAGATATGAAGTTTCTATTCTTCAGTGAATGATAAATCATCACAATGTCTATCAGTTTATACTACTAAATTGAAATAAATATTTAAAGAAATTGATATTGCTTATAGCACGTATTTCATCTAATTTTCCCACAATTTGATGATATTTTGATTATTTTTCTATGCACCTAATACTGAAATAGTTCTGATTTTTACATTACATACATATTTTGAAGACTTTATATATAGATTTAATTGACAAAAAAGCTAATATATTGACCATTTAGTAAGAAAGAAACTCCAGTTTTAGTGCTTTTTGTTTACACAAATATATTTATAGAATAGGCGCTTAAAAATCTAATAGAAATATAATTTGCTTGGTAAACCATATTTCAAAAACATTCTGAAACCAAATGATCTTATCATTAGTTCTCATTGCTTGAAAAATTCAGCAATAATGTTATTGTTTTAAAAATACTAATTAAGTTCATAAATCACAGTATTTCTGAATTACAAATTTGAAAAGGGATATTTTCCTATGCTAGTGTTCCGCAAAAAATATAGTCCTCGTTAGATTCTAAACTTTGATTATTATTTCTATGACAAGTTGTATAGTAGGTAAGATTAAAAAAACAACAATCTTTTAATTTCCTTTCATCTTGATTTAACAAACATTTAAACAAATGAGCTTTTGATACATGTATTTTGACAAGTCGAAAACCAGATAAGACTCCTTCCTGAACGTATATGTACCAACTACTTGTTCCTAGCGAAGTAATACAAATTCAGTGACAGTGTCAATTCTTGAACATGTTTTTACAGGGATAAAGAGATATATCACAAACAAATTACTGTGTTTTACACTTTATAGAAAGTAATTTTCATATATTTGAATAATATATAAAATTCGAACAAAAAAAGCTGGTTCACGACACAATCTTTCTATTATTACTCTTCCTGTAAGGAAACAATTCTTGAGTTACTCAGCGCACTATATTTGTAATTCCCGACGTAAAAGATATGTTTGTTGTTATTCAGTAACAAGTGGTTGTTTAAAATCAAATGAAAAATCAAAGTACAGCCTTTCGAAAATCAACTATTAATAATGACGTCGCTTGCCACTGCTTTTGTGTGTATATAAACAAATTCTAAATAATTTGACCGGGAATGAATCGTTTACTTCGAATAACTTTCCATTCGCTGCCCTTTGTATGTTACTCCTAATACAAAATGAAAATTAAATATGGGGGAAGATCTTCACAAAATCACTTACATCCAATTGCTGATGGCCTTTCTCGTAGAGATGTGCGCATGCTGATTTTTCTATTCATCACGTTTGACACTCCAAATGTCACGTCTCACCGCCTGGCCTCGGTATAATGAAGCTGTCTTAGACATAGGTCATTGTAATAGGCCGGTTGTGAAAATAAGCCATCTATTTCTTGCATTGAAAATAAGCGATTTGAATACATAGGTTTTCTCTGTCTGATTTTGTTTTTTCTTTCTGTCTGTCGCTCTTGGCAACCTATGTATTTTAATTTTTTTACCATTGGAGTTAAATCAAATTAATACAATGCATATAGCATAATTGCTTTATTTCGAAACTTCGCTAGAAAGCTTTACTAGTCACCTACAAGTGTATAGTGTATATGTACTTGCATTAATAGTATTAAAGTAACAGTATATCAGTTAGTGTAGTGGTCGAAAAAAAGAGGGGGGAAAATATGACATGCATATACAATAAAGTCATGTATATAACCCTTGACAGTGAAATGGAATTTATGTAACGATTCTGAAATATTATACTAATTAATAAGTAATAAATAACTAATAATTACATAATTATACTAATATAACAGCACTCGTTCTCTAAATTAAGGTAGTACAAAACAGTATCCGAAAAACAAACACTTCGGAAATCCTCGCGCAAGTCAAACGTTTACGAGAAACAAATAAATGACGTACGTCACGTTAAGTGTCTTATTATGACGTCACGTCGTTCAAGAACTGTTCAAATAATACTTTGTAACAAAGTGGGGAGGGACTGGTTTAAACTTCTTTTTAAAAATATCTAGTGGTGGAATTGTTTTGGTATTTACATAATATTATCTACATATTCCAACAATTTATATGATAGTTTTTCATGGAATTTGAATGATAGGAATTTAAATAAAAACGGTATTTAGTATGGCGAATAGCTCAAAAATAGGGCCTTCTTGCATATACTTTGAACTGATTTTATTGGTACAAAAAATTATCAAAGTCAATGATTATTATTTTTTAACGTTTAATGTGTCTTATATCTTTGTTAATAGATATTTGCCAAAAAAAAAAATTTTGACAATTTTTTTTTCTTTTTAATCATGTATTCCGATGAGCCTAGCCCTTTTCTAACAGGGTGTCGGAAGCCATAGTTGTGACCTAGATTACGAGAAAACTAATGGTGGAATTTTTTAAAAAACTTTGTATATATATACAGTTTAATCTGATTAACATTTTGTGCAATTTTTAAAAAAATGAATTATGGGAAAAATGTTCGCTATCTGTTTTGTACTACCTTAATTTTTATTTAGAACCATAGGAATGTTGGTCACCGTTTTGATACATATACATTAGAACATGAAGCGAACAAAACATAGATTGATTTGAAAACACTTATATAAAATCATCATGTAATTTTTGCATAAGAGCATTCAATTAAGTTTTTTATCTTTGATTTTTTTCTTTACGACGGAGTGAATAAAATGTTTATGGACTGCGTGGTTTATTTCTCAAGAGACGATTTTTAATCGCACTGTCTAAGTACGCCGCTTTCGGTCACAAATCTTTTATTACATAAATATTATCTGAATGGTATTCTCTTTCTTAAATGATCATGACAATTTAATTGAAACATTGATGAAATTAATCGCGTGATGTTATCATTTTTGCAGCTTAAAATCACAAACCTGTTTCCATTCCAATAATGTTTGAATAGCCCTTTTTTCTGCTTGTAAAATACCAAAATAATGTCATAAAAATACTGTATACAAGGAATATTCGCTCCGTATTATTCGCTCCCTTGCCCTCATTGTCTGAAGGCGAATTTAAGACTTGGCGAATTCCAATGTCTCAAATTATCTCTCTTTAAATACAACGGTGCCTTGGCGATGTTAAGAGGGGGGACGAAACTGTTTGCAAGTGTAGAGAGGCGAAAATTATACAGGGCGAAAATAACTCTGTATATACAGTATACTGTATATACATGTATCACTGCCGCTTTCATAATTTGGGGATCGTTTTCAATTAAAGTATTTTCATTTATTCTTTTTTGGTGACATTAAAAGACCTCTGCATTCTCTTATTGAAACGCTAAGCTGGCCTTGCGCATGCATGTTTAAGCAAAAAAAAAAAAGCGTAACCAACGAAACAAAAACCTGCGCCAGTATTGATTTATTCGGTGACCATTGTATATTGTATTTTTCCTTAAGTAATATAGGGAACATTTATATATCGAGTTTTCAAAATATACTGAAATTCTATGTTAATGATTTTTTTACTATACTGAAACAAAATAAGATGTTACTTTTTTGTGACAAGCTGATATGTTATATATTTTATATAAGGAAAACAATTTCATATTTCAGGTATGTTCACCTGAAGAGGTAAGGTTAAATCCAGACGGCACTTGTAATTTATTTTTTGGAAATGTGCAATTTTTTTAAATTTAAAATAACCTGTCTAATTTAAATTTCTCTGTATATCAGGTAAATTCATGACCAATCACCTTACCAAAATGAATAAAAGTTATTATAAATTGCACTTCAAGGAATATTCAATTTCGTGGATCAACTCATCAACAAAATCCACAAATGTTTTTTGTAAAGTACAAGATATACAATGCATTTCTAAGATATGAATTTTTAAAAAAAAGCAAGGTCCATGGGCTTCATTGCTCACTTGACTTACGTTTGTTTCTTCATATTTTTCTTAAAACTCTGAATTCCAACACTAGGCATGTCCTTGCTGTAGAGGATCACGATTTTAACGAACTTGAAATTTTATCATTAAGAAATCTATACTTCTTATTCTCCAATTCAAACCCAAATGCAATGTGCAAATTAGCAATGTAATCAACAAGAAAATTATCCTTATTAAATTCCCACATAGAAGTTCACACCCTTTAAGAAGCTTCACAGTCACTATAATTGATCGAATGGTCAAAGTTTGAACAAATTTGCATCTTTTGTTCACAAGAATGCTACAAGTCACAGTTTGGACAAACTTGAATCTACATTATATCAGGTACTTACACTGTACATGTATTACTGACAACAATTGTAACAGTATAGCTAATGAAATGATTCCTTAAGAGGGCTGGCTGGTCGTGGCCATTTTTAGACTGAGTTGTTCTCCTTAGAAGAAGAGCTCTATATCTATATAAAGATATAGCAAAATACTCAAATTTAGAAGCTGAAATATATGAAACTTTTCTTCTCTAATCTCAAATAGTTTACAGCCAAACAACTTAAGGTAGATCTGAAGGATAATTTGTTGACCACCCAGCCTCCTTAAAGATTTCCATGTATATAAACTTTGCACCCCTCCCTTTTTTTAAAATTGGTCTTCTGCAGAGGAAAATAAAAATACGCAAAGTTTACAATATAGACAATGAGAGACAACTGCAAGTTTTTGACAAGAAGAGCTCAATGAGCCTAAAAACCATTCAATTGAATATTCTTAGCACTATTCAAGATAAATATTAAGCTGTACTGAAATCATAATAAATATATATTTAAGTTGCTGACTTAATCTAAAACAGAACATACCCAGTAATTCAACAATTTTTTTAAGTCAATTTATGCTCAACAGTAAATAACAGAAATTTTAAAATATAATGCAGGTTTTATTTTTTTTTTCCAAGACTTGCAAATAGAAATAACACAATTTTTGTATTTTAACTCAAAATGGAAAACTGATTTATTTCCCTCTTTAAAAAAATTAATCCATATGACAGCATTTAACATTGTGCAGCGATGCCTGAAAACCAATTCTTTATTTTTTTTTTTTTTTGCTTCAACAATAAATGTCAACAGTAGTGTGTTAATACAAGATATTGCAGTTTTTCGCGTGATTTTGCATAAACTTTCCATGCAGAGCTTATTAAAAATCCGAAAAGAATGTATTTCTGTTAATATTCATCAATAAACTGACTTACTTGACAAATTATTTCACAGAGACACATTCAAAATATTTTGTAGCTTAGTGGTTTTAATTCAAATAAATATCAAGCAATCCTTGGAAATATCCACAATTAGGTTATATATATATACTTTATTTACAATGAAAGTTTGTCTTCCATTCCTATTCTCTCTGTTTTAAAATCCAAAGTGAATAAAAGATTTTGTCACTAAAACACAAAATTTTAACATTCCATCCCATTGCTAAAATCTTATTTAAAAATCATTGGCTCAAACATACAGACTTATTTTATATAAAAAAAAAAAAAAAAATGAAAAATAAACTTGAAAACTTATTTTCAAGAAAACCTTTTTTATCATATCAAGGAATTCTATAAATATCCATTTACTAGTACATGTATTGGATTCCAATAACCACTTTTGGAACACTTTTAAATAAAAAAAAAAAATTAATGAAATTTTTTTAAAAGTTTCTTTGTTCATAAAGAGTAAGTACATGTACTAGTTTGTTTTTTTTGTAAGAATTAAAACTTTAAATTGTATTCATTAACAGTGAAAAAAAATCAAAATAAATCATCCAAAAATAAATCCAAACTACATTATTAGTGTGCAAACTAATCTTGACATCAGTATGAATGCATGTCCATTCCTCTGTTTATACTTATGGTTAAGAAAGTTGTTCTCTGACGTCCAAGCCTAAGCAGAAAATGCTCTATACCCTGAGATTTTGAAAGTATCTTCTAACAAAGAAAAGTCTCAGCGGTGGGAAATATATTCAATGCACATCAACGTATGATCTGAACGGTAAAAAATGACATCCAAACTCTGTACGAAATGATGTCCAAACACAGTTATCTGAGCTGACCATGTCCTAAGAGACCGTAGAAAGAAATCACACCATGCAAACAGCAGCATGCACTTCTATTGTTTCCTTGGAGAACATTTCAGAACAGAGCGGACATTCTACAAAGGCTGATGGGGAGTCCAGCCTATACTCCTCGAATACTGGTGCCACCTCTGCTAAGAGTAAAAAAAAAATATTGAAAAATATCATGTTAAAATAAAAACACAGGTACAGATTTTATCACAGATTTTTTTCTCCCTGCTAACTTAGTGTTATTGATTTAAATGCTAAATGTTATTGAAATCGGTCAAATATTCTTTCTTTTGTTTGTATAGAAAGGTTCCAAAAGGCAGGGATTGAATACTGTAACCCTCTCATTTAATAAATTACTTTAAGAAGTCTGGGTAGCCAAACAAATTATCAATTAAATTCACTTATATGGTAATTATAAATATGATTTTTCCTCCAGTCATATACATGTACTATTTACTTGGGAGGAAAAACCCAAACTTTTTTTTTAGCTGGAAATTTTGAATAATCATATATTTCATATGAAGTTACACAGCTCTTTTTTTCAGAACAATAGAATATCCATCCAGCCCCTTTAAATCATAAAAAGAATCACCCTCGGTGTGTATATACAATAATTTGCCAGGATTTGAACAGAAATCTCCAACACTTTACCTGTTTCAACTAGGCAGATGTCAGGCTGTTGGTCTCCAAAGGTATCTGCAGAAGTTTGCCCAATATTTTTTCTTCCTCCTCTGTTGATTTTATTGTTTTTTCTAAATATAAATAACAAATAAAAATGCAAGTTAGTTATTACCACAGTTAGCATTAAAACATTCTTACATGAACTGGTACTCTGTTATTTTTAATATCTAAAATCTTTAAATCCCCCATCATTTTGATTCTTTTAGACCCTCCATGTTGTTTATAAATAGCACCAACTCCTACACGTATCTCACCTTGATTTGCCCTTTCCCCCTGTTGACCCTGTGGCTGACCCTGCTGCTGTAGACACCCACCCCAACCTCCCTGCCCCCTCCATCCCCAGCCAACTCCTCTCCTCATCCTCCAGCTGCTGTCGCTTGGCTCCCCTGTTCAACTTGCTATCCGATCCACTGATGTCCCTTTTTCGTTTTCCGCTGCTTGGCGGAGTGGAACAATTCAGCCACTGATCCTCAGTGGATGAGGGTGGATGAGGGTTCACGGGTCGGCTACAGACTGCCTTACCCACAAAAGAGCTCGATTTTACTCTCCTGGGACTTGTCAATGAATCAACATGTCTGCCATGTTTATGAGATGGTCCTGTTGTTGTCATATGTAAACTTGATGATGGATTTTCACTAACTTTATCTACACTTTTACTTTTGTCTTTTTGCGCAGGAGATTCATTAGATTTTGACATGGACTCAGTCTGTTTGCACTCAATTCTAGAATGTCCTGTCACTGCACTGTCATTTTCATCATTTCCATTCTTATTATTCATGAATATCTCACATATATATTCTTGACTCAGTTTAATGAACACCTTCTTTTCTTCTACTGTTAACTTTCTTTTTAGTTTCTTCTCAAACTTGTGCCTTATATCTGGAAAAAAGGAGTATTGTAGTAAGAAACAGTGCTTCGTCATTGCAAAATTACATGTATATTGTATTAAAAGTTTTCAATTTTTGGTGTTTGATCTGTTTCAGAGTTTGACCCCTTTAATCAATGATGGGTACAAATAGCTTAAGGGTCAAACTGGCTTAGCCCCTGAGAATCATTTATCAATGAAAAAATCCACAGACCTGGTTATATTGCAGCTTGTACACCACAAGTTGCAAGAAAGTGAATACATATACCGGTATGTGTAAATGTCTGCAAAACATAAATATTCTACAGTACAAAATATTGAATGATCGGTAAAAGCTTCAGTAAAGGGTTCGCATGTTTTTCAAAGTAGGTTTGCTACAATTCACTATGTTTCTGGCAAAGTGTTCTAAAAATAATTAATGTTTAAAGACCCATTTCATGACCGCACGGTTACTAAAAAAGTAGGCGGGGCCTAATTAAGACAGGTGTTGTTTACCTGGAGTGACCATGGTCTGTCGAGGTGCTAATTGCACAATGAAATACATGGAACGTAAAATAGGTATTGAAAATATACTAATTTCGTATGAATTCATCATTTCAGAAAAAATTTAGTCATTTGAATGAATATATTTTTCTTGCTTTGGTCTATAATTTGTTAAAGAAAAAATATTACGATTCAGTGATCCACGCATCAATCGGATTGTCACCACTATGTAAAACTTCTTCAAAATCGTTCATTTGTATATATATTTTGGTATTTTCTATGAAATTTAACAACTGGCTGATAGCATATTGGTTGATGTAATGTTATTCCGTCAAAATCTGGACAAATTGCCTTCCATTATTCTCGCGGTAATGGGTGAACTGTTAATGAGTAGATTTTGAATTTCTTACCTGTCTAACATTACCATTCTATACCATTTGATAAGACAGCTTTGTACTGATTTCTTACAGTGATTTTCTTGTGCGATATGTTAATCCAACTAATAGAAATCTCTATTGATTTAATGAACAAGAGAACGCATGGTCGACATTTTTCGAGGAAATTCGGGGCAGTTTTTATGACGCGAAGAAATAAGGACATTAGCTTGTACTGCTCCTACAATGTACAAAAACGTTTTCTTTTCCTTCTGGGTCCCTTACTATCTCATCATATCCATCAATGAAACTTAAATTCTCGCTTATTCATTTCAAAAAACTTTTTAAATATAACTTGAGACATTTCTCTTCGTAATGCAATCATACAGTGCTACAGTACCGATTTATTTCCAATGTTCAAATATTCAAAGAAATTAAAAGAAAAATAAAAAATAACATGCATTTGCAGTAGATAAAAGAGGTTGCTGTCCATAAGTTAATTGCGATCAACACACCCAGTCTCAGATGTCCAGCTGACACGCTTGGCAAAATCAGTCAATCAGGGCTAAGGCTACTGTTTCTTGTTTTATTGACAAGCGGTATGTTATTGATCTCAATCCAGGTAAAATTTAGGGGAGGTGGCTTAAAATTGGGTCTTTAAGACATTAATTTGCTTTTAAACAAGTGCAGACTAAAGAACAGTAAAATACTTTTACCTGCTATTGTGATTTTGTCCAGTTCTTCCCTCTTAAACTCATGGTCATCTAGAAATGTGAGGGCTTGTTCCTCAAACTAGGAGAAAAATAAGACAGGATAATTATGGTTATCAAGAAATGTGTTTGCTGCCTACTCAAACTGGTAAGAAAGTAGAACAAGAGGAGCGTGCAAAAGTAAAATGTACACAATCTGTTAAACTGGGGAAAAAAAGCAAGATGAGTCAGTGACAAAAAAGGGAAGGATTTTAAAAAATGTAAAAATTTAAAACTAAACTACTGGAATCAAGAAACTAAACTGTGTCATATTAAAAAAAGAAGGCAGTTAGGGGATTTCTTGGTATACACAAACCTGTGGCGATGCCTGCTGAGCTGTATGCATTGAGTACAGTTTTGATTTTCCTTCAGGGGACTCAAGTTTGGGAGGGACTGAGAGCTTGTTCACACTTCCTGATGCAGCAAGAACCAGTTTAGCTGTCCTGTTCAGACAGTGCTCCTGTCCTACCCCATCTTCACCTGACCCTGCTATCTTCATTAGTCTAGACTTCAGTTCTTTGGTTTTGCCATCACTGGAAGAAAAAAAGATAGAGAAAACTACAAATATATGTAGTTCATTTGTTATGTTAAAAATTTATGGGTCATTGCAAAATTCACTCTTACATACATGATACTTAAATTATTTGTTTAAGTAATAAATAACTTTAAATCATGATACAGAATGAGAATGTAAGATTTTTAGAATTAAAATATTGATAATTTTTATAATGATCCTTGTAAATCCATGTACAACCAATTATCTCCGCCACCTGCTAACTCCCCTTAACAGAAATACAGTTTTTAATGCATGAATAAAACTCAACAACAAAATGAAAATCCCATGAAGAAAAATAGATACAGTTGAACTTCGACACCTCGAACACTGATAACTCGAATACAATGGATATGTCGAAGTGATTTTTAAGTCCCAACCACTTATTTTTTAAGTATTTTACTCTCGATATCTCGAATACTCGGATATCTCGAAGTTTTTAAACAGTCCCATCTAGTTCGAGATAAAGAAGTTTGACTGTACATGTAATCACCAAAAGTGCCAGATATTGTTTTACATTTAAAGAGTATGCACACAGCACTAACATTCAATGTAGATATTAATTCAATTTCTGTCTAGAATCATTTTTAAGGAAACTAAAGAACTTAGTATTTGGCTGAAATTCAGCTCCAGATTTTGCTCCCATCTGGGTGACAAAGACATTTACAAAGACTTCAAGTGCCCTCTGATAGAACTGTTTACCTGGAGGATAACTTCCCAAAGAAATGTTTCTGGATAGACTTGACAGACTTTGGTGTGTTTAATTTGTTTTCTGGAGAAGAAATTGCATCAGCTTCTGTAGTCTTAAAGCAGACAAATGATAACCCCATCTGTACATTTCTTCGGAAAGGCTGGCGACAGATGATTTTCACCCTGTCCCATTTCTGTTTCACAACATCCGTGGCAAAGTCAGCTGAAATGTAAAATGAATTGATACACTGCACTGTGATTTTATCCATATTTTCTCTGATAGCACATCAATAGTAATTTCTCAAAGAAAATGTATCATAAACAAAATAGACCAATACCCAGTTAGATATATTTTTGATATTCTCTCTCTCTCCTTTCTCTCTCTCTCTCCATCAATCAATCAATCAATCTAATACACATGCACATACATGTATTATGAGCAATCAGCCTATTGTTTCAGAAATTGTATTATAAAGCTATTGCTAATTTACCAACTACTGTCATTTATTTACAGATTATACCTACATGTACATGTATATACATTTTGAAAACAATATCTTATATGGTCACAAATCTTTAACTTTAAGTGTAGTTTCAACCGAATTTAATTGTTGTAAGTTAATTGTTTTAAGAGAAGATATTTACCAGGTCCAAACATTCGTGTTTTGTTGAAGCTGGACTCCAGCCTACAATCCTGGGGGGTCATCACACTAGAGGTGGGGGACAAGGTAACAAATTCCTGATTCAGCGGCCACTCTGAGCGCCCCACCTTGATCTCCACTGTAGCACACCATATTGTGCCTGTGTCAGAAAAAATTGACAATGATAGCAAAATTTAAACATTAAAAAAAAATCTTAACCTCAAAATCTTTCCAACATCTTCCACTTTCCTTTAATGAAAAAGTTGATGTGTTAATGCTTTTCACTGTGTTTACGAGCATTTAATATACTCTTTTGAATTAAAAGAAATAAACTTACTTATGGTAATGAAAAACCATTTTTTTCCCTTAAAGTCTCTAATTAATTAGTGTGAATTTATCATATGTTAAGAGGCTGGGTATGCAAAAACCTCATTGGAATAAAGTCTCAGTCGCAAAAAATTATCCAGTATCATACTATCAAGAGATCATTCATACTTTAAAAATGGAAAAATAAAATGAATTTTAAATCACACTGCCTGGTAATGCAAGAATGGGCAGTGTGGTTAAAAGTCAAGTAAAAAGAATTGATTGTGAAGTTGCAAGTGAATGAAATGAAGTCTAGTCTGAGACAGCTAGTACAAACTTACCTAGATCTATGTAGGACAGGTACACAGCCTTTTTCAGTTGGAGTGTTACTTCTGCTTGTCCCGATTTATCCGCAGATGAAGTGAGCCATTTTTTAAAGCCTCCATTGTTTATTAGGTTATTTACTTTGAACTTGTCATCCTGAAAAAAGGCGTAAAACGAATTGGTCAACTAACTTCAGCAGTTGTTTGATACATACATGTTCGGTAATGATATGGTTTTTACTCCATTGATCCCCTCTGTTATGATTGCATAACAATAATATTCTCGGACAAAATTGCCTCGAGCAATTATCATTGTGTATAAAAAAAATATACATATTGTGCATTCAATACACTTACCTGGGAACTGAAAGATACGATATATTCTACAGATATTTGCCCCATGTTTTGAAAGAGCGCGCTAAACCATCTTTACTTCCGGTGGTACTTTTTTTTAGATCAAGCGTACTTGAAATCATTCGATTAAGTAAACACAATAAATGTGTTGAACTGTTAAGAGTACTGAAAGTACTGATGCTAGTTGATAAATAGACCAAGTTTTACGTGGTTGATAAGTGTCAATGCATCTTATTTTGTTTTTTTTAAAAGTTACCAATAAATCCATTAAAATGTTGGCTATTGGTTCTTTCTTTTTCTGTACATGTACTATAATAGGATAGGAGTATCATGATATTCAAGGATCTGATTTATCAACAGATTATTTGTTTTGCCAATTCAAGGTCATTTCCATAATTATTGGTAATAAGATATTCTTCGTTAAAAAGTGAATAATTGTATACGTGAATTGTATAGGCAAAGCTCCAGTCGGCATTGTGGGAATACTTATTAAGTTATAACTGAATTAAATTGTGATCCATTCGAAACTTTTCGGAACACCTTGTACAATTCTTCAGCATTATTACTCTGGTAATCTATTATTCGATTCCCATAGATTTTTTTTTTAAATTGTGCCCATCAACCTTCACACATACACCTGATTTTGCATTGAAGTTTACCTCATATTAGTACATGTATTATAATGACTTAGGGCATCTAACTCCAAATGACGCCCCTTCCGTGAAAAGCAGAGGAAAAGTGTTTACAGTTCCGTTCTCTTAAACGATAAATTATCTACAAAACCAAATATAGGGTAGAGATGACCTTTAAAACAGACTTCAATGACTTTATTTTATGATTATCCTAGTGATTTCAATGAATATAGCCTTTCGGAAACCGAACTATTCATGAAATCGAAATATCAAATAAGAAATGATAATGTAGGAGAACCTGGGACAGAACATAATTATGCAGACTCGTTGAAACAGTTTTGGACAATCTGGGAATACATTTGATATAGGAAAAATCTTACCGATGAAAGTTCATATTATAATATTTACATCCACCAAGTAGGATTCCCTCTATTTCTTACGGGAATTCATTGTAATTTATAGCTCTATAGAAACTGACTGAAATCTACACGCCCCGTTTATCGATTGGTCGAAACCTTCACCGACCTAAAAAAAAATCACGGACTGCACGAAATAATCTTGATGATGTCGGACTCAAATTCCCACAGAAGACGATTTGGCTGTTTCTTTTATCTAACGTACTGATGTACATGTACATGAAAATAATTTAGTTAATTTTACTTACTTTTTACGATCAATTTATTAATTTGTTTAAAAAAAAAAGATATAAATATAAACAATAAAAAGGTTTTTTTGATGATTCATGCGGGTTATGAAGGTAGCGATCATTGCAGAAAAAAATTACATAACGCGGGTTATGTATTTTTTCTGCAATGTCGCCACCTTCATATCCCGCATGAATCACCAAAAAAGCATTTTAGAACCGTTTTATCAAGAGCTTGGACTTTGGGTAGTACGTGACAAACTCCAATTTGATGAAGGCGGGGTCTACTCATGGTTAACTGTCCAGTCATTGGCTAATAGATATGAATACATTGAACTGACGCAATGACACTCGTCCGACTTCATCCAGGGATGTATATTTCGCTTCAAAACAGCGTCAATTTCACACAGCAGAGCAGATCTTGGCAAACAACTTTCCGGTTTTGACAGTCTATGAATATTAATGAGCTTCTCTTAGCGAATTAGAAGAAAGGAAGTCAATTATTTGAAAGCTTGTTTTGATGAGCAAACTAGATAGTAACATCCCACAGAAAGTCCAAGCTCTTGTTAAAACGGTTCTATTGTTTAAATAAACACACTGGTGTTCGAGAACTATTTTAGACTATCAGGCGGAGACATTGATTTTTGGCACAAGTGGTGTTTACATTTGTTAGTCCAATCACAGTTTGCCTCGAGTTACTCCATAGAATTAACTCCTAATTACATAACATTCTCATATTCTCACAACGTCAGTGGTCCTGAGTCCACTCGTGAGACCCACGGCCACGAGTGGACTCAGTCAGGACCCCTGAGAGAATACATTGTAAGTAAAAAGACCTTGGCATAGCCATACTGTATATTAAAGGGGTTGTAAAACAAGATGACACCACAGTCATCCACGGGAATCTATAATCCAAATTGGACCTGGTAATATAATGCATTTGACTATTTCCTCTACCTGATAGTTCATGAATCTTTGATATTATATTTAAAAGGGAAGGATGGTTGGGGCCATTTTGAGACTATGATATATCAAACTTTATAGCTAAAATATATGATAACTTTTTTTACTACAGGCACGAAGCATCGTTTTGGAAAATTGGGAGGCGGCAGACTTATCTGAAATCTTGACACATATTCTCTACAGCCTTCAAAATCCTAATCCCCCCCCCCCCCCCGGGGGGGGGGGGGGTGTTACCTAAAACTCTTATTTCTAATTAAAGTTAATTTTGCTAAATCTCCTACATTTTTTTTTTTACAATAGGGGGCATTCGAAATTCAATTTCCTTTATGTAAATTCAAAATAAAATGTTTGTTGTGAAAAAAATTGGAGTGGGTCGGCAGGGTCTTCTCCTCTCCCTTCGATGCTACGTGCCTGTACCAAAAAATAGTTTATAACTTTAAAAATCATATATCTTAACTGACTGCTAATTTATTGACCCTACACTTCTTCAAATTAATATTTTTTTCACTTAAGGACGCATGTATGCTCAACGAAGAGAGCATCGACAGTCTATATAAAGAGTTCCAATACTTGTATGGCTAATTTGCTGACCCTAGTTTTCTTAAGCATCATCTTTTATGTGTACATTTGTGAAAACAGTTTTTGACAATTCTCGTCTCGAAAAACTTCTTCCTTGAAACTCAATTAATTTAATCCAAACAATTCGAACCAACTGAAAGCAATTTCAAATCAAAACTGTCAGTACCGATGCATTTTATTCAAATCTTGCAATTTGAAAAAAATACTGTTAATATTTCAGTATCATTGGCCAATTGATGTCGTGTGTTGTGTCCTTAGAAAAGGCACTATAAATATCTACATTACATCAATATATCTACCCAGCTGAAATTGAGTATACCGGCTTATGCTGGGATTAACCTAGAATGGACTGGTGTCTCATCCAGGGGAAGTCAATGACTCTCATCCGCTTAGCATTTAACTTTACCCCCTTTTGGCCTCCTGTTGTCACACGAATGTGTGTACTTTAGTATTCAACTTTTGTCCAGTAAACTTGTTTGATTTTGATTAGAAAACTCAAAGCACTACATTGTGTTAATTAAGAATGTAATCAACTCACTGTTTGTTCCTGTTTTGATCGAAGAGTGCATATCTAGTTCTTTTAGAGTGGTTGAATAAATATTTATATAATCGACATCTGCTAATCAGAAATTGAAGTAGACTTGATACATGTACATATGCAATATCAGGTCCGAACGTCATCAGGTGTGATCAAACCCTCCAAAGTTACCTGTGGTAAATCAACCTACTCAAATCGAAAAATTTAAATTACATGTAGTATACGTTTTAAATTTGAACTGAACAATGAAATTCAAACATCGGCCGCATCGATCACCTTAACAATTTATGACCCAAGCACATTGGTACAAAAATAGTTTTTCTACATTGAAAACAATAAAATGACATGTTCAAATGCACGGTTTCTTACAGTTTATTGTACGTCAATGGAACAAAATCTTCA
Organism: Magallana hongkongensis; assembly: GCA_016163765.1. NCBI lineage: Eukaryota > Metazoa > Mollusca > Bivalvia > Ostreida > Ostreidae > Magallana > Magallana hongkongensis. Next base: position 22,409,212 of record WFKH01002636.1, on the reverse strand, counting down.
CTAGACGCACACTATTAATATTTTATATATGACATTTAAGCGAATACTATATTAATGTCATATGTTGTGTAATATTCGAATTTATCCGGCCAATGGCAGTGATCTAAAAAAATCAACATTATGATTATAATTAGGCTTAGTCATATTGAAATTTTTGTACCATTTATAGTTTTCAAGTCTGGACCCCCTTATATTTACATCCACCATGCAAGTAAGATTCCCTCTATTTCTTACGGAAATTGATTGTAATTCATAGCTTTGTAGAAACTGACAGGACTGAAATCTATAGGCCCCTTTAATCGATTGGTTGAAACCTTCAGCAACATAAGAAAAATCACGGACTGCACGAAATAATCATGATGATGTCAGACTCAAATTCCCATAGAAGACGATTTGGCTGTTTCTTTTATCTAACGTACTGGTGTACAATAACAATAATTTAGTCAATTTTTCTTACTTTTTACGATCAATTTATTAATTTGTTAAAAGAAAAAATATCAAAAATAAAATACTTTCTTTGATGATTCATGCGGGTTATGAAGGTAGCGATCATTGCATGCAGAAAAAAAATTATATACATAACCCGCTAACGCGGCTTATGTATTTTCTCTGCAATGTCGCCACCATCATATCCCGCATGAATCACCAAAGAAAGCATTTTTTTTGTTTAAGAGAATTCAATAGAATAAAAGATTCATGTGGAAAAAAAATTCGTTCGTACGCGCGTATAAGTATTCTCCAGAGACCTTACTGGTGTGATTTATTTCGCATACACAATAAGACCGCACATTTGGACTTTTTATCTTTTTTATTTATATATAATGATGTCTTTTGAAAATGTTAGATTATATTATATGAACCAATATCACACGTTTACAAATTCAAATTTTATATACGTGTTACACGATTTTCCGCAAAGCATATCTTATGAAAAAAATATTAGGCTCAACTCTGGCAGGTGCAAGGAACTTTACAGAATTGGACAGAGCTTAATTTACATGCGTGTCCACTTCCCTGCTGAGAATGAGAAAATCATTTATATATAGATCCCATTCCCTTGCAGAAGATCATGCATCCTGCCAAGCCCAGGCGCTGAAGAGTCTGTATATATAGCACATAGCTCATTCCTACCCAGACAAATGGGGGCAGATCGTAAATGTATAATTATATTGTCCGTTGTTTTACGAAGGTGATAATTAAAGCACAGTAGAAGAACTACAGGCCTTTACCAGGCCATGAAGTGCAGGTGTTTGAAGT
>WFKH01002636.1:22383050-22397608 GCA_016163765.1 Magallana hongkongensis | reverse complement strand
GGGGGGGGGGGGGGGGGGGGGGGGGTCCAATTTTACAAAGGAAAACATTTAAATTGTTCACAAAAACTCAAATGTTTTTATATATGGTTTTATATGGTTTTACTTATATGCAAGCATTTTGACATATTGTTGATTCTTTAAAATTGTTTAGACTCTGGTCCCTGGACAATTCTTAGACCTCACAAGGAGTTCAAAGTTCAATGTAGGTTTATTATCCATATATAAACAGTTGTTTAAGTCTGATTATCTTCTCGAGAACTGCAATGCTCAATATGTGATATGACTGTAAAATCATCCTGTTACAAAGGGGCTGAATGATAAACATAAGAATATGCAGGGGAATTTTTTTTTATACAGGATCTATTATACGACATTGTTCAGATATTTTGTATATGACTCCATAAAGCTGATTTTATTATGTCTGTTGTTGCTCAGGTGAGCGATGTGGCCCATGGGCCTCTTGTTTTTTTACCCTATTTATAATACTAACTAAATTAAACAGGAAGAGTTAATTAGTTGGTTGAACAGAAAATCGCCGTTACAAAAGGACACTCTGAATGTTTCCTGAAATTAAAATTGAGGCCTATTTTTTTTTTCTGCAGGCTGAGCTGAATCTAAGGTTAAAAGTCAGGCCAGTCCAATGTTCAGGCCAGGCCGGGTTGTAGAGAATGCCTATTACTTGTAGAAGATAATGAATATGTAAATAAACCACAAATAAACATTTGATGATTTATGTACTATTATATTAGAATTATAGCTACTTTATTTGTAACTATACTTTTTTTCTTTGGAAATTAGTGTATGATTAAATTTTTTTTTTTTGATTTTTTATCAGCAAGTTGTTGAAAACATTGTTAATTGGAAAAAAGGACTATGGTCACCACCAAATTTCTTATGAAGAGTTCTTAAAAACCCTATAATCCTTTTAACTAACACACATGCATGTGTGATTTCTGGTTCAGAGTCTAGTCCGTAATGATGATTAAATCTCTCTAGCAACTGGGTAAACATGGTGTATACTGAAATGCTGCACAGCCATTACATATACTGTGCATAACCTTTTTATCAGGTTTTTTTTAAAAAGAGAAACCTTATGTAAGTGCCTTAAGTGCCTTGTATCTATAGATAATAATCTTAATTAGCACTCATTCTAATCTATCATCACATGCCTTGTATCTATAGATAATAATCTTAATTAGCACTCATTCTAATCTATCATCACATGTCACCACGCAGGACACATGCCACCAATGACCTATTTCCCCTCTTTAATCTAATCTACACATAAAATGAGATGCGCAATTCAAATTTCAGTCTAAAAAAAATGGACGTTTTGAAAATCTGATATTTTGAAGCTTTATTTACATTATTCTATTGAATATAGCTATACATGGAGCAAAGGTGATATCTTGACTTTTGATTTATATATATAGAGAGAGAGATGGCAATGTCATACTGATCAAACAAGTCTGTAGAGTCAATTTAAGGACCCCCTCCCACACCATGCACACACACACACACACACACACACACACACACATGATGCAAAATTTCATCCTTGTTTTTTAGGATCCGGTAAAATTAACATTTAATGTATGATTAGCACAATAACAGATTTTTTAAATCATATTCTTCGTTGTGTCTATAAGAAATTTGTACTTCCTTGTTTAAAATACACTAAGTGCTTTCACTTTCGTCATGTTGCCTGGATTCCCTAACTGTGTAAGAAATGTCCTTGTTTAAAATACACTTAGTGCTTTCACTTTTGTCATGTTGCTGTTCCCTAACTGTGTAAGAAATGTCTGTGGTCGATTCAAAAAGTGCAAATCCCCCCCCCCTTTTTAAATATTTTAGATATATTAGTTTAATAATTTGAATGATTGATCTGACTGGAGTGTATCAACCACCTGTTAAAAAGTTGAATTTGATTATTTATGATCTCTTTTACTTCCCCAGTTTTGAAATTCCCCAGTTTTTTAACAATTACAAAACTGTTATCTTAATTATCTTGATTTATGTCCTTCACTTTTTTTTAAATTTTTTTACCGGGGTAATTGCTTATCAAGAATTATACAGACACTTGAAATATGGATGACATGATACGGAAGTAAGCTAGGGTAGGCTTTTGGCTACATTAAAAATAAAAAACCAAGAGAATTGTTATTGGTTCAGTAACGGAGAAGAAAATTAAGAATTATTAATACAATTGTAAGACAATTGATTTACTTTATAGCTTATTGACAGATATACAAATGATACCGGGCCCAGATGAATTTTTTTCCCAGTTGACCAACAACATATTGGAGATGTTTTCCCAACTGACCAACATATTGATGATGTTTTCCCAATTGACCAATATTTCGATGAATTTATCCCAATTCAAAAGCCACGGGCTCCTTTTTAAAACCAGAGATAAATCAAAAGACTGGTCTTGGTTATAATTATTTAGCTGTAAAAAAGGAAATAATTTCTTCAATGACTTAAGGCGGATGGACTTAATGGACAGTTCGACACTCGTGCAGACTTTGACAAAGCCTTCTGAAATTCCATATGTTCTTGTTAAAATTGATCTATAATTATAGTCAGCAAGTTCTTGTACTTGGCAGTGATTTTTCGCTGTTTTTAAAATGGGCCTGAAAATTCATCAAAGTTTTGGAAATTCTAGTACTAGTATTTATAATTTATATTATAAATTCCTTTTAGATGTGACTTTCATTCAATTTGAGATCAGCATGGAGTATAAACAGTACCTGCCTCCTTACCACAATCGAATAAATGAGTCACTGTTAGATTGGACATGATAATCAATTAAACATAAATGTACTATTGAACAAAAATATATGTGGCCACGTATTATTTCTACACAGACAGTTTAGAGTGGCTATAATAGTCTCATCTTACTGATATATTTCCGTTATGGATTGCTACCAATTATGTATATGTATAACGCACATAAAATTCATCATCATTATGAAAAAAAATTTGCACTGTATAGTTAATGACCACATGATCTTAGTCATCATTAAATGAGAGAGAGAGAGGGAGAGAGAGAGAGAGAAAGATTATAATCTTGTTTGTCAGATTCATTGACTTCATAAGTGACTGAATAACTGAAAAAAAAAATTCAGTGTTGATTTATTTTTACTCTTTAAAATCATAAATCTCTGGGTGGGGGTGGGGGGAGGGGGGGAGACAGGTTTAATTGAGGAAAAACATTAACATTTGCAAGAGAAAAGGGCCAAAATTTGGACCTAATCTGATTGTTGAAAAGTCACTGCTCAAGTAAGCGATGTGACTCATGTTTTTTTTTCTCTCCAAAAGATTTTACCACTGACGAAGTGGAAAATGCAACATTGGGGACTGAGTTCATGGACTATAATGATCGCCACCAAATTTCCTATGAAGACTTTCTTGACAAGGTAATGATATACGTAATAAGGTTTTGTTGATTTAAATTTGCATCGAACTGAGAATCTTACAACTCATTTCATTTGCATGAAAGAAAAAAAAATGAAATAAATTGATTGTTTTCTCTTGAAATCCCCTTTAAGGGGCTTACAGTTTATATTTGATGTAGATGGATACATGTATCACTTAGGGCAATAATTAGAGGCTATGATAGGCTCATAAACCATAGAGCCTATAACTATAGACAAAAGAATTATTAATAGTAAGAGTATCTATTTCCTATTACAAGACAAGTATTAGCTGATCTTTACAATTTAGCCATTTATTGGTAATACCTCAATTTTCCAACATCTATAATTTTAAATAGATCATGGTTATCAATCTATTCACTCACTGGAAATATTTCAATCTGACTATTTCTGCAACTGCTTGGTAAAATATCATTTTCCATTTGAAATACAATAATTTTGTGTTTAAGCATTTCGTAAGTCTTGCCTTATAATGTGCACCGTATAAGAGCATTTTTTAAATTTTTTTTTAAATTTGAGACTTAACTATAAGGCTGTGTGTAAAGACCCTTAGACATAAAGTGCCACCTTGTGTTGGATTTCAGTTTGGCTTTTTAAACAAGCAATAGGCATACAAGCTTAGTAATTGAAATCAGGGAGTAATTTGACACCTAGTTCCCCCAACTGCATGATCTTAGAGACATGTTGTAGTTGCAGGAAAGTTAATTCAAGTGTTTGTATGAAGCAGCAACTCAACCATTAGAGCACACTGAACAGCTACCAGTAGTCATATTGTGTTTCAAAATCAGACGCTGATTGGATTGAATTTTGATATCTCTGGTATTTCCTGTTCTTTATTTTTTTTAAATGGACTTTGTTTGATGTTAAACAACAAGCAGAGCGTGTGAATTATGTAATCTGTGACAAAACCATACCTTAAACGTGGGATTCCTGATGTGCTTACTAGGGCTGGGACGATTCAGATTTCATTCGATTCGGTTCGGTTTCGATTCAAAATGCTACGGTTCGGTTTTTTTCGGTTCGATTCAATTAAACATATATCAGCCATAATATTTCTCATTATAAATAAAAATAATAATCTTTACCTTGTAGATTCCTTTACTTAAGGATAACAAACAAATAATGTTATGTATTCTTTTTAAATTGAATATTTAGAGGATGCAAAACTGTATACAAAGAATACTTGATGATATTATTGGTTCACATACTAATACAATATCTAGAAACGATTTTGAAAATAATTTTAAAAAAGTATTTTGAAAATATAATTTTCAGAGACATTAGAAATATTAAAGAAAAAGGTAATGGAAAATTGCCATTCTACAGCCAATTAATAATTACCCAAAATCTAAACAAGCTTGAAATTCAACCATGCTTAAATTTTTCCATTTCCAAGAAGCTTCTTTCTTTTTTGACTCAATTAAGAATAAGTGCCCACAAATTACAGATAGAGGTTGGCAGATATTGTAACCCTATTATTCCAAGGGATGAAAGATATTGTATTAATTGTCACACTGTTGTTTAAGATGAACATCATTTTTTTTTGTATGTCCTCTTTATAAACAACTACGAAGTGAATATTGTTCACTTTTTATTAACACATCTATATCTTATAAAATTCTTAATCCAGCAGATGTTAAGTCTACAAGTATTAACCTAAGAAAATCTATGTACTAACTATATTTATATACTGTGTGTATGACTTGCGCTACATGTGGTTTTTGTCAATAAATTGAATTGAAATTAGCAGACATTGAGCTGGTAGATCCAGTTGTATATTTAAATTGTGATGTACACAATTAAGGTACAAATAGTGGTTGATTTATCTTCTTTTCCATCAAGTGATAGGAATTTAAATGTCCCCACACTTCTGATTGTCTACTGGTGGCCTTTTTTGTTTATACATGTTAGGTAAATTTTGAACCGAACCGAAATCCAGAATTCCTGATCGGTGCACCGAATCGACAGGAATGAATCGCGGTGCACTGAATTTTTCGGTGCACCACACAGCCCTAGTGCTTACAATCCCATTTCATTGAATTGTGCATAACAGAGTAACATAATTATTATGTACTCTCAAGACTTAGAGATATATTGGGTGGTCTCCAATTATTGAAGACAATATTTATAAATTACTTTATGAAGCTTTACATTCTACTCAGGTATATAATTTAAAACATGATTATTGGAAAAATTGATTTTAAACACATTTCAAGTAATGTTTAATAATATTAGACTTGTATTATGTAATAGGTCCCCACAAGGAAAGATTTTTTTTCAAGCAAGATATCCACTTAGTGGCTAAGATAATTGCTCTCCCTTTATAGTGATGATAAATAGTATTAATGCAGTATTTTGATAGGTGGTGTACTCAACAAAATATCTTTTTCTTACTTTAGTACTGACACATATACTTCTTAATTGCTGAATGATAAAAATCAGCTAGGCTTATTCATGTAGCATCCTTTTTCAAAATGAAGGGTGACCGGACAAAAGCCGGAGGAGCTAATCCGCTCATACATTTATTTCTGTATAGTAAATATAAGAAAAAAGTACATTTCTTTCTAAATGAAAGTTGCTACATGCCAGTTTATTTTTCCAGCCATCAGTGGATTTGACCAAGCTCCGAGCGAACTGGAGAGCAGATGCCCGGATCATCCAGAATGCCAGCAACAAAAAAAGTAGGTCATCTGGATCTGTATACAATTTAATTACCATAACATAGTATTTTTTATCTTCTTGTACAATCCACAAAAATGTACTGTAGAATCATTATATTTTTCATCATTTTTTGCCCAATTTTCTGGGATTTCTTTTATACCTTCCACAAATTAATATTTTCTCAATAAATATTGAACCACAAAGCATAAAAAAGTTGTTTTGGCTGAGACCAGAATGACACCACAACTTCATTTGATGAAATGGGTCACATGATTGTCTACATTCCTATAGCAAGTAGCAAATTATATACGGCATATGGGGAACATATTATCTTCATTGTATTTCTTACATAAAAAAACTTTAAGTCCCTGACATAACAAAACTCTTAGTAACTGACTGTTTACGGAAATATATGTCGGGTTGTTAAAGTCCATAGAAGTCTTGGTGAAACCAAGCTTTCTATGGATTTTAACAACCCAACATATTTCCTTAGACATTCAGTATAAAATAAAACCTTGTAAGTAATAAAATCATGACAGTTCCTGAGAAAAAGGCCAGCATCACAAATTCTTTTGATGCCAGATTGAGTAACTGATAAATGCTAGTACATTCCTCTTTTGACCTTTCAAGTTGAGTTATGAAATTGTTGTCGAATTAGCTTTATTTTCAATATAAGTAGGGATTATGTTTATATGAAATGAATTTAGAAAGTCTTCAAAGAATCTTAACAATATGACCTTTAAAAATGATTATATTTTGAAGGGCCTGATTGTCCTGAATGGAAATAGTTAAATTGGGAAGAAACACTGCACTTTTCAGACAAAAACGATGAGGTTCAAGGGCACTATTGTTTATCAGCTATAACTACTTGTAAACTGCAGTGTATAGGATACAAAGAAAGCATTAATTTCTTTCATAAAGGGAAGATTATCTGATAACTTGACATAAAATCGAAAAATACATAAAGTATTCATGAAATTTAGGGAAATTATTTACCGGTACATGACAGAAATACATTGATTATAGTCATGCAAACAATTAAATGTACAAAATATTAAAGGATTGATGAGAATTCTGACTTATCATTTCACTTACAATATGTGCATTGCTAAGCTTTCACCAAATAGCCTCATAATTTTGAAAAACATAAGAAAAAAATATAGTGATCTTGATATAATCTATAATTGCTTTCCTGGCATTGATGCATCATGCATGGACTCTGCCATCAATGCTGTTGCAGTCCATTGCATCTTTATCACTTTAGAACACTTGTTCATTGTTTAAATATTCATTTGTTCAAAGTGTTAAATCAAGACTAGAATAATAATACTAAAAATAAAATTGGCCAAATTTGTACATACACTGCCTTTAACCACAGAAAAAATCTTCTGCATGTGTATAAATTTATATACTGTAAACATACTACATTTGGCTGTGTATTCTATTTAGTGCTTTTGGCAGAATGCGGCTTCCGCTAAATCAAGTACATCGCTAAAGGCCATGCATACATGTATAAGAATAGCCACATTCAGGAATATGCTAATTCAAATCCACACCAACTTGTTCAAAAACTAATTTCCGCCAAATATCGTACACGCCAAATATAATACGTTTACAGTAATTTACCCGTAATTGGAAAAAGTGACTTATAGGTCAAATGGGCCAGGTGCAGTTTAGTTTGATGTTTATTTTGTTTACAGTATAAATTACAATGTTTATAATGCACAATGTCACTATAATAAATGATTACTTACTTACTTACTTACTCATTAATTTATAACAACAATTGTTAAGTTTTAACATTTAACATTTGATGGAGTATTGTTTGTTGATTTCTCTAGAATTGGGTTACATTTATTTACATGTATTACATGGATTGTCAGTGCTTACTTATATTTGTGTTTGTGTATCATTTGGTTGAATTTAAATGCATGAAATTCAGTTTTAACCATCAACTGAGAAAACTTACTTAGATTAGTAAAAACTTTAAATTTAATGATAGAATTTGGCTATAAAAATGAACATTTATTGAAGAACAAAATTTGGCATGCAGCTATATTTGTTGCAAAAGTTTCAATAATTTAAACTTTATTTTTGTTTATTGATGTGTTTTTAAGTAATAAATAGGATACTGACTAAATTCTACAGATATCTAAATAGCATAATTTTGACATCACTTAAATATGAACATGAAATTCTTCCCCAAAATCATTAAATTATAACATGACATGAATGATATATGGTAAGTTTGGAACCTTGCATTGACCACTTTTGCATACACATCCACTTTATCATAATTAATTCACACAAATAGAGTTGTCAGTATTTATGAAATTAGTAAATTTTGGGGAAAATAATTGCATTTATAATTCTGATGTTTTGAAATGAGTAGACACACTTGTGCAGTCATTATCTTGATATTAGATTCAGAGACACAATGGATTAAGTTAAAAATGCCTTAGATTTCAAAGTGTAAAGAAAATGAAAATTCAATTGGGACCCTAAGAAATGAGAAAAGTTTTTAATTGGGTTTTAATATATATAAAATCTGTCATGAATATTCATGATCACTGTGATATATTTTATATTACTGGCAATATGCTAGAATCTTATATAATTTAAAATTGAATACTCACTGTTCTGAGGTACTTCTCTGGGTAAAAGGTTAACAGCCTTGGCTTTGAAACAAATATTTCGGCATGAGGTCAAGGTCATAGCAAATCTTTTCGTACATCTTTGTCTTGAACATATTTTCTCTTGCTTTGGACCAATCAGGTCAGTACTTCACTCACATAGTGTTTTTGAGTATGCATTGCTCTTGAAAAAGTTCCTAGGTAAAAGGTGTTGATCATAACAGACCTGTATAAAATTCTTGTCTAGACCATACTTTCTCTTCCTTTGGCCCATTCTGGATCATACTTTCCACACAGAGTGCCATTTGGTAAAGGATTTGCAGTGATTTTTACATGTAACCAAGATTATAGGTCAGAGGTGTAGGCCAAATTGAACCCTGTGTAAACTTCTTGCCCATACCTAGTTTCTTTTCCCATTGTCCCCTGTCTGTCGCATAATGAAGTCTTCACACAAAGTTGTAAGGTCAAGGTCTATGGTTAAGGTCGTAGCACTCTGTAATATCCATGTCTGAGTCATATTTTAAGTGTCACCAGGTAAGGGTTTTACAGTGATTATGAACCAAGTATCTAGATTTAAATTCAAAGTAATAGCAGATTTCTGTAAAATTCTTGTCCAGAGGATTTGCCGTAAAAAATTAATATATTCCACTGAGTTTTGTAAATAATTGACTTTTAAAAGAGACGTACATATACTGTTTATATAGTAAGAACGACAGTTGAAGCCAATACCGCCTCTAGATCTTGAATGTTTCCCTTCAAATCCATTAAGTAGATTTCCTTACTTTTCAGGGTTTTTAACAATTGGCATACCCACAGTTAAACGAGAGAAGGACGAGTACATTCTGAACACCGTCCAGTCGATTGTGAACTGTACCACAGAGAAGGAACTCGCCGAAATCTACATCGTAGTTTTCTTGGCCGATTTTGACGCAAAATGGAAGGAGGGAATCAGCAAGCGATTGCGTGAAAAGTTTGAAAAGATCATTTCGCTAGGAACTCTACATGTGATTCAGGCATGGGAGTCATTTTATCCGCCATTGGATAATTTGAAACATACATTCGTAGATCCTGAAACAAAAAAGAAATGGCGCGCGAAACAAAACGTAGATTACGCCTTTTTGTTTTTGTACAGCGAGACTTTAGCGCAATATTATATTCAAATGGAGGATGATATTTATACCATACCGGGCTATTTACAAGCCATTAAAGATTATATTCATAAGTTCAGGGAACGCTGGGTTTGCTTGGAGTTTTCTGAGCTTGGTTTTATAGGTAAACTATACCACTCTGATGATATAAACAAACTTGCAAAAATGGTGCTTTTGTTTTACGCACAGCAACCGTGTGATGTGACGTATTTGAATTTCAATATACAGATGTTGCAGTTTAAGAGACATATAAGACGACCGACCATATTTGAACACGTAGGCTACCATTCTTCACTGCCGGGAAAAGTACAACCTTTAAAAGACCGTTTCTTCCATTCTTATCCCAAAACATTGAAAGGGGACAACCCTCCCGCCAGTGTTTACACGAGCATGCCCTTTGAAGGCTATTTTAACCCTGATAACTGCTATAGTAGAGAAAATGGTATATTCTGGAGTACTAGATCTGGAAAAGCTAACGATTGGTTCACAGTAGCCTTCAGCGAACCACAAATGATTAGCAGAATTGAGATAGAAACGGGAACCCATACTCACCCGCATGATAAAATCCACTACGCAAAACTTGTAGCGAGTTTAGCCTCTGAGGCTAAAGGACCAGGGAAGCCAGAGTGTGGTTCGAACAAACTGCTGGGGTATTTCGATGGTGGTTATATAAGAGTTGACAACGTTCAATCTATTACTGGTCGTCGGAGAATACATTGTCTGAGTATCATTCTGACAAACAAACAGGAGACGTGGGTGATAGTAAAAGAAATGGCAGTATTTATAGATCGCAAACGATCTCAGTAGGCATATTTTGGGAATTTCTAGTTATACTACTCTGCTTATGAATTCACTTACAATACTATGTGGAGCGAAGGAATTGGGTGTGAACAGTCAAAATTAAAAATGTCAGAGGAAAACAAAAACAAGAAGATCGGTGCCATACCATTCAGATTGCCAACAATGATGGAGTGTTTCAAGCATAATTCATCAAAGTTTATACTAGTTTTTATTTTAACTACCGTGCAATACTCTTGTTTTCATTTATTATGTCTTTCTCGTGAAACTTTACGATGTTCAGTACAAGTTTATTTGTATGTAAAGAAAAGGTAGAAAATATGTTGAGAAAGAAGTATGTTTCCGGTGATGATGTTATTATCAGCTGTTTATGTTTAGATATTACATGAAGTTACTTATTGCCAAATAAAAATCTTGTTGATCTCTTACTTTGTAAAGTATGGGAATAGGAATCAGACATTTGTGATTTATGCACAGGTATACACAGCTGTGATTTAGAGAGCATTCCTGTTTATGTCCTGTTTTGCTCACCTGAACCGATGGTTTAAGTGAGCTTTTCTGATCTCCTTTCGTCCGTTGTCCTTGTCTGTCTCTGTTTTTCTACTTCTTCACAGATATGACAGAGTCAATTTCAACAAAACTTGGTACAACTATCATTGGATAACGTTGGTTGAGAGGAACATTTAAATTTCCTTCTTTAGAGTCAAGTAGCGAGTTATATCAAAAGTCTGAAGAAGCTCTCTGATATATACTAGAAAATATATACCATATAAACAAACTAAACAAACATATAATGTTCTGAAGAAGAATATTATTGCTACAAGTAATGATAATATTGTTGAAGCAAGCTACATGAATATACATTTACAGAAATTTTCAGTAAGCTTGTATTAGATCCCCCTGGACAGGCTCTGTGATGGTTTTTCCGATGCTACAAAAATTAATTTGAAACAGAAGTATGATAGCATGACATTTTTTAAAATTTTGTTTAATTCCAATGAAGCATTACAGCTCAATTTTTATCCAAGTTTTACTTTTACAGAAGGAATATATTGTGTAAAAGTGAGGCTGAGATTAAAAGTGAGCTCATCTAAGTTTTAAGGGGACTGGTGAGCGACGTGGTCCATATTCTTTTGTTTTAACTTATACTTTGATTTTATGTATGTATATTAATGTATGAAGAGAATGTGTGTCTAGTGTTATATTCTGTCAATTAAAACGTGTCTTAGAGTGTTTTTACATTCAGTTGAATTGATTTTAAATTACGAACTGTTACATATATCTAAGTTTAACCTCGTTTTATTCAGCTCAAATTCATTTTACTTGATATTACGAAGTACGAACCGATCTCAAATAGGAAAATGTTATTCAAGGGAAAGAATCTCCTGAAAGGTTTACTTAGTAGTCCAGATTATGTGCATTGTATAATAAACTTTCCCACTTAAAATGACAATGGTTAAATTTTAATGTACATGTGAACAAATTTTAAGGAGAATGTATTTTGTCGTAGTGTGGTGTCCAACCATATATTTATAAGTATGCAGAAATTGAAGTAGTAATTAAACTTCGTGTTTAAATACCTCTTGATGAAATAATTAAGTGCTATTAGGGGTACCTTTACATTAGCATAATCGTAATAACACGTAGACTGAAGATTTAAGGGTAACTTATGCTAATTTTTAAAAAAAAACTTCATTTTTATGTATCGATAAAATGTTTGCTTGATAGTTATTTCCCGGGAAACCAAGGGAAATATTTACCACAGAATCCGAGGCTTTGTAATATTTATAGCAATTATTCCAAAAGGGTGGGGAAGTTGACAAAAAACGGGGGGGTTGGGGGGGGGGGGGGGGAGACTTGTAGTGGGGATGGTTTACTTTTCGACATCGGGTTGTCTACTAATTTTTCTGTTTATTCTGATTCCTAGCGTTTCTGAGGTTGACACATCAGTGATTTTGGATTGTCACAGTTATAATACTGTTTAAAAATTACCCATGAAATCCACGAAGAGCAATCACTAGCTTTATTATACTTCCACGGTGCTTTAGAAATAAGAATTTGCCATATATGTAGTTGTATTTTAAAGATAATGCTGCTAATCTGTGTTTAATTACGTTTTTGTCTTTCAGTGACTGATTCTATTAAATCACGATATTTAGAAAATAAAAACAATGTTTATTTAGATACAAATGGTTTTTTATTTTGATGCTTAAAGATTGGCGGGAGAAGGGACGACATGCAACATTTCGATAGACGGTTTACAGTGCAGAAGGTTTACCTTTCGATATTAGGACTTATGTATATTCTAAGGCAAATGAATTTTGTCAAAATAAATATCCAACCCTGTATTAATGACTAGTAGTACAATGTTCATGTTAAATAACATTGACAGCGCATAGGGGTTGAAGTGCCCTATGGAACACCCTTTTACAAACCATAACCGTTAAAATGATGGTTAATGAATTCAAAACTCAACACATTAAGTATTTGGAACGAGGCTTTTTACTCAATATGATTGTCACTGATTGTCTACTTTTGATTGATATCACTATGTTTAACTCCGAATATATGATTAAGATATATGTGGAACAAATGACGAATAAAAATGTTTGGAGGGAGATTTTTCTACGTTTAGATTAGAAAATTGAAATGTATGGAATGTCCACTTTGATGCTACAAATTACCACTAAGGGAAGCAATTTCTACCGATACAGAGTTTTGGATGAGTCTACATGTATGTAATAAATCAACTATTCCTAGGGGACATGGGAATTAGACGATACACAGCTAACATGCTGTTAGGTTTGAAGAGCGGAAGAAGATTTGTTTGTCGACGTTGAAATCTAATCTTCTTTTTTTTTTTTTTTTTTTTTTGCATATTCTGATCCCAAACCAACTAAAGCTCTCTGAAGGTGACACATCATTGTAATTGCAATGTCACAGTTATGCTAGTGAGGAAGTTGAACAAAAAACTCGGAACATTTTCGTCGGGTTTTCAGTCGATAAGGCATGTCCATAATTAGTCATCATTTCGATGGAAAAAAAAGAAGAGGCAACACATTTTGGGTTAAATATGCACAGATTCTAGACTTATGAATGTGAACTCGTAGACATCTCTTTCTCTTTAAAAAGATATATATTTAAACAATAAAATGCTTTCTTTGGTGATTCATGCGGGATACGAAGGTGGTGACATTGCAGAAAAATACATCACCCGCGGTATATATAGCTTTCTTTTAACAAATTATTAAATTGATTGTAAAAGGTAAGTAAAATTCACTAAATTACTACATCAGTACGTTAGCTAAAAGAAACAGCCAAATCGTCTCCTATGGGAATTTGAGTCTGACATTATCATGATTATTTCGTGCAGTCTTTTTCTTAAATCGCTGTAGGTTTCCACCAATTGATAAACGGGGCGTGTGGATTTCAGTCTGGCTGTTTCTATAGAGCTATATTTACATTCAGTGTATATTTCCCCTTATGTTTGCATTGGAAATCTGCGACGTTCAATTTCCTATGAATACGCTTTGCTAATTCATGCGCCATGAGCACAAATATAAACGTCACCACGTGTTTTGAGTATATTTATTTTTGTAAGATTTATTTTTGTAAGATTAAATGAAACATTCAACCTTACATAACCAATTTGATATGTATTTTTGAAAAATAATCATTAAATTATATCTACTCCTTAATTAAAAAGATTTTTCTCTACAAAGTGTCTGGCACTATATTTTTAGCCGCGGAAGCGTACTAAATAACATGTTAATATGGCTGTTCCATGTATGTTTCATATCCCTGACTGAGAGTGTATATAATGGCTTTACAGCGACGATACACATATATTTCATACAAAAAACATCAGTATGAATATAAAT
>WFKH01002636.1:22352603-22371023 GCA_016163765.1 Magallana hongkongensis | reverse complement strand
TCTCTCTCTCTCTCTCTCTCTCTCTCTCTCTCTCTCTCTCTCTCTCTCTAATCCCAAATGATAAATGTATAAAGTTCATTTGTTACATATAGCAATATAAATAGCTGCAATTTTCATGTCTGTAACTTGTAATTGTGAAATTGTAATTTACTACTAAAAGGACAAAACGATTATGGTTTATAAACTTCTACCAGTCATCTTTTTGTGACAAAAGCTCTTAGAGGCCCATATTGAAGCAAAATACATCATTGTCCTCCTGTACAAAATTGCAATATATTCCTTTATGGAGAAAACGTTCTCTTCTTCTTTTAATGTAATAATTTATTTTAATCTTACTTGTCATGAAGATTTTGGTAAGATAACGATTTGGCATAATAAGAAGTTTTCGCAGCATAATAGAATGTTCATGAATTCTAAAAAATACAGTTCATGTTGCATTATAGATACGATAAAAAGACACTGCACAACTTACGAGTCGTCAGAGTTAAGTGACAGAATTCAGCGTGGAACTTCTAATAAGGTGACCTTTAAAGATTATCTAGACAGAGTAAGTAAAGAATTACTTTAATTAAGATATCAACATGCATGTTTAACCCATATAACTGGCTACAGTCAGACAACAACCCACTTTTGTGCAAACCTTTTTATGTCACCTGAAACGAATGCTCAAAAAACATTTCCAATTAGGCCTACTTACAGTCCGTTGTTGGTCGTTTTGTTCATACGTTGGCTATATACGTTTTTTTCACTTTATTACAAATAAGTTGTATTAGAAAGTTTTGTCCAGTTATATAATAGACAGTAATTTGAGAATGATAAAAAGTGTGGTAGAAGAAAGGCTTTCCAAGCTTATTCAAAGCACTACCATTTGAGATAAAGATAATTTTTAATCTAACAAGAATAGAAGCCTATTGAATAAAAATATATGCGATACGAAATATTATTTGAAGTTAACTAATAAGGTGAATCTTTCGTCGTGTTTTACAGTATTGAGCCGCGGTTTCTGGGATATTGTTTGCAAAGAGATGCATTAGATTATTATTGAATAAAATGAAACATTGATTTTAAAATCACGTTTTGGTACAAAGAATTATTTGAAGTGTAACTTTACACCATTGCACAGCTTTTAACAGTAACAAGTGTTATTAATGTATGTTGCCGGACTTACAATTGAGTTACACATTGAGAGTTGCGAAATTTAACCTGCCATTAATTAAGCTTCTGTGTACTCGAACGAGTCATTTTGCATGAGCAATGTTTCTGGGTTAACAGTGCTTTCATTACAATAAGTCGTTTAACCGGCCTGGTATAAGTTTCAGTAAGCATTTTGTAATTTTTTTTTTAAGAAAAAGCGATAAAAACCTATTGTTTTAATTTTAGGAACACTAGTACTACCCGACATTGACTTCGATAAAGAGCACGGTTTTAAATATAATTTTACTCAATGCAACACCTTGCAGGGGGGGGGGGTATAATTCAGTAAATCATCAGTCAGTCAGTCAGCTAAACAGTCTGTCAGTCCTTTTTTGCAAATTGAAAAAAAATGAAATTTTACAAACCAACTATGTTATCTTTTGTTTTTCTTCTTTGACACAGCCTTCTTCAGATCTTACAGGCCTTCATAATGAATGGAAGGAAGATGCAACACTATTCCACAAATTCCCGAAAGAGAAAAGTAAGAATACTGATAACGTATTTTACATTATTATACAATACAAAATCTGTATTAATAAAAATCCACGTCTGTCATATGAATAATTTACCTTACCTGATTTTTTTTCTGATTTCAATTTCTCCGGCGTCTGTCTGTCCGTAAACAATCCAGGTCAAGAACGATAAAGACTATTGCAACAAATATTAAAATAATGCGTCCGTAATTGAAGGACTTTCAAGTTTATTTGTAAATTGGCTAGTTCCCTTGAAGGGATATGATTAATTAAGAAATAAACAGCAATTTAAAAAGTTCACTGGGATATGAAGTTGGTTGGTCACGTGATCAAATCCTGTGAAGCCCGAAGGGCTTCTCAGAAGATTTGATCACGTACCAACCAAGTTCATATCCCGGTGAACTTTTTAACATTGCTGTTTATTACTTATATTTACATTATTGTTCAGAATTTTTAAAATTACCGAGATTTTATGTTTAAAATAATCCGAGCGGCAAGCGATAAGCGTGTGCTATAATCATTGTGACGTCACGAAAAAGTTCATACAGAATTGAACGCTTTCCCTATTCTATAGGTTCATATAAGGAAACATATTTGCAAATGTAAATATGAAACAATAAAGATAAGAAGGGATTATATACAAATCTTCATTACCACATCCAAATTGCCTGAGACATAAAACTGTTTTAATAGGCTTTCTGTTAATATCATAAATTTGAGATATGTATGACTAGAAATTGGTTAATATTTTGGGGACTAGAATTTTACAAAGATGGGTATTTCTGAATTGAATTGGGCCTATGATTTGGCAAATTAACAATAAGGTATAGAAGCAGGATAGTATGTTGATCATACTGATAATGGTAAATAGCATAGATATACAATCAAATGCCCCCCAAAAATATATATATATATATGTTGGAATATTTTTTTCTGTTTTAAGAAACGAATTCATGCTACTAGGGTACCTTCATGAATGACATTTTATTTTTTTTAAACATAGCACAGATGTGTATAAAAGGTTCGGATTTATATATTTAAAGTAATTGATTAAATTCTGCTATAGAATATGTTGGTTCGTCTGTAAATTTGATTAGTATGAAGAAGTATAACCATAACATATATTTAAACATTGAATTGTATTGTTTTTCAAAGTGTATTTCATACTGTACGGTAATGTTGGGTGATTATATACATAAGAGTCCGGTCGGCACATAAAACTTTATCTAAGGAGACTAAATTCGGCTTCTCGACCGATAAAATTATTTTGAGTTTTTGTGAAGGATTTTATATAAAGCTTAGATTTTACATTTAAAATATTCATAAGGAACTTTATGACGTTATAAAGATTTATGATGATGATGATGATGATGATGTTTGCAGGGTTTCTGACCATAGGAATTCCAACAGTCAGAAGAGTAGGTGACGAGTATATCATGGACACAATCGAATCTTTAGTAAACAACACACGACCAGAGGAACTTCAAGATCTCTATGTTGTGATTTTCCTGGCAGATTTCAATGAGACGTGGAGAGAAGACATCAGTAGAAGATTAAACGAATCTTATCCAGAACTTATTTCATCAGAAACTTTAGTCGTGATTCGATCCTGGAAATCATTTTATCCGAGCCTGGAGAATCTTAATCATACGTATAATGATAGTTACAATAGACGGAAATGGCGCTCCAAGCAAAATGTTGACTATGCTTTCATATTCCTATACTGTCAGCATTTGTCAACATATTACATGCAAATGGAGGACGATATTTACACTATACCAAATTATCTAAAAGTGATAAAGGATTACATATCTACGATGAGCTTTCAATGGACATGTTTAGAATTTTCAGAACTTGGTTTTATAGGTAAACTTTATCATTCATATGATCTTGAAAAGCTAGCTAAGATAGTGCTGTTATTTTATGAAGAACAACCCTGTGACTTTATTTACTTATATTTTAATTCCTTAATGTTACAATTCCAACGTTTTATCCATCGTCCTACTATATTTCAACATGTTGGCTTGAAATCATCTCTCCCTGGAAAAGTTCAACCTTTAAAGGACAGATTTTTCGATAATTTGGAGAAAACTTACAAAGGAGATAACCCTCCCGCAAAACTATACACAAATTTGCTTGTACAATCCTCATTCACTCCAGAGTCCGCTTACTTTTTGGAGCCTGGCTATTTTTGGAGTCAAAGTAGTGGCAAAAGAGGTGATTGGTTTACCGTAGTTTTCGATGATCCCCAAAGGGTCAAAAAGATAATTATAGGTACCGGATCGCGCGAACATCCAACAGACAAAATCGAGCACGGCAAACTACAGGCAAGCCTAAGTTTGTTGAGTATTGATCGATCTCAACCAAAATGTACTAACGATATTGACCTAGGATATTTGACAGGCGGATTTGTAAAAGTGGACAATTTAACATCAATTCTAGGATCTTTCAGAATACACTGCTTGAGCATCATTTTGACCGCCAATCAGGACTGGTGGATCATTATAAAAGAAATTGCTGTATTTGTTGCTGATTGATATGCATTATATGTTATAAATGTCTTTCACTTATAAAGGAAGTAAGTGTCAACAAACACATTTTAACTCAAACCAACACCTACAAAAGTTAATGTGTCAGTTGTCAAACTTTTTTTTACATCAAGCATTTGACCATCGACACACAGTAAGTTTTTGAAATATTTAAAAAACATTTGATTACGAGATGTACTTACAATCATTTGATTCTGAAGTCATTCTTGATGTTTCTTGTATTTATGATATCTCAAAACAGACTGAGATAATTTTTCATTTGATTCCTGTATAAAAATGAGCGATTGATGAATTGAAATTAGATATAGAAGTAATGTATCTATCAAGGATTTTAATTTATGGCATGTGCTTTTGTGTCAAGCCTTGTATTTTATCTTCTTTACGTGCTTTTTCAGATCATGTTTACATTTGACAACGTCATTTGATATTTATCTTTACTGAGTCTTCTTACAAATTCCTCAGAACTTCCTTCGACACTACTGAAAAGGCCGAATCCTCATGTACGGTTCTATAAATAATTACTACATCATTGAAACGCTTACACCGTTCTTTTAATAAGACCTTTAAAGTTTTTTATCTTTCTAATTTCAAAACTTTTTTTCTAATCTTTAAAGGACATATCGCATGTTTCTAAAGTATAGGACATTTTACATTTTTCGCCTTCCTTGTGTATATAGTAATTACTTGTAACAGTTTGTTAGCTGTATAAAAGAGGTAATTAGCCTTAATATCAATTTAAATCATAGCCCCGATCGTATAAAAACTCGTTAATTAGATAGCGTGTCACGTGGTACGGTGACGTCACATGCGACCTTCTTCGAACAGCTGATTGTAAACAAATTGTTGGATTAACATTTTCTTCTTTAAATCTGAGACATTTTTTCACCATGTACAATGGCTTTTTTATGTTGACTTAATTAAAAGAATCTTATTATTCAGTCGTACATGTTTCAGCCACCATTATGGGTAAAAAACGATGAAATAGTCGAAGAAGTGACGATGAAGTCGACCATAACGATCAAATTGATCGACGTGTAAACATGGTAAACACAACTTAGTCAGGAATGTAGCTAAAAGAAATCGGTACAGGTTTTTATTTTATCAAAATCTACAATATTTTTGTTTTTTGGCCTTCTTTACGACTGAGAATGTTCATTGTTGTAAAGCTGTGGTGCACAAGAAATGTGTTTCTTCGGTCGTAACTGGTCACAACTTTCTAAGGTTCTTTACATATTACACTGTATATATAAATAAATATAGCAGGAAAAAAAACGTTTTCATTAATTATTTGTTTTTAGCTCCGTTTTTTATCTATCAACAAACTTTGTGTATTTCTCCAGAGACATAAATAACAGAGATTGGCAACTGATCGAAATCTCGCGAAATCTCGCGGTCCCTATTGTAAAGTGTTCCCAGTTTAAATCAGTATATCTTTCTAATAAACAATTATATCGAAATATAAACAGCTAAAACCTATCACCAAAACATTCAAAATATTATATTTTCATGAGTTTATGTCATATAAACAATATTAAAAGAGGAGTTTTAGGAGGCAGTTGGCTACCCGTCGTCCGAGATTTCGCCGATGTTTTATAGCTGGCCAATATATTTTCTATTTATTAATCTTATTTTTCAATTTTTTGTTTCAAAAATGTCTAAAACCTATGCACACTTTTCATTAAAACAGTTTACTTTTGGTTTAAGATCATTATCTCAGTTTACTAAAAAGTAGTTCTCAAAGTAAGGTTGGTCCCGTACCATTTTTCAACAACAAATCACGCTAATGGCGGAGTTGCCAATCTCTGTTATATATGTCTCTGATTTCTCGCGTAAACATTCAACAGTTCAATATCAACAACTCCTTGACTTCTCCCACAAGAAATAAAACTTCAGAAATCTCACATACCGTACTTATGATTTCTGCAGAGGTGAGCTATAATGAAGAAATCATTTATACAAAACCTACGCATACATATATGTATAGTTTTACAATATCAATAAGAAAACAGCTAATAACTGAATAAAGCGAGGCGTTATCCAAAATGGCGTCCTATCTTGTTATTTTCCTCCGATGAACTTGCGTTTTGTACACAGGCCCCTGTTCATAAACTTCTATTTTTCTCTTTGAAAAATAAATACGATTTGTTTATGAAACTAAAATTACAAAAATATACCATATAATTAGTAATATATTTATTAAATGTTTATTTATAAATCCTCTTGTTGACAGATAGACCCCCGTTTGGTACAAGATTTCCGCATACTTTCGTAAGGGAAACTATAAAAACAACAGTCCAAATCCCCATTTTTGACGGCTAGAACACCCGCAGGAGACACAAAACACCACCATGTCCCGTTATTGGCAATTTGATAGGTAATAATTAGTTTAATTGTCGTTTAAATCTAATCCAATTACAAAAATGGCTAACAGCACCTTCTCGCTCCTGGTCGCACGTGACGTCACACATAATGGCGGGTAGATTGAGAGAGAAAATATGCATATCGCGACATTTGAATTTCATCGCCTTCAAACTAACGAGTTAGCCAGATTATTTTGTGTTAACGATGATAAAGTTCAATTTTTATGAGTATAGAATGATTTTATTTAAAAAATTCCGAAAATTGAAAAACATGCGATATGTCCTTTAATCATTTATTATACGTTGTCTGCATTTAAATCCATTTTCAACCCTGGTGTTGATCAACGACTCCTTTATCTGTGACCAAGAATGAATTCATAAAACACAAGCGAAAATGACAGGTTGAGGACTGTTTTTCTGTATTCTTTTTTCTGTCAGTTCATAGAATTTATATATTAATTAAATGCTGTAAAAATATTCCGAACAGATATCTTTCTCAAACAAATGTCAAAAAATTTGTAGACTTTCATCTAATCACACCAGAAGAATTGGTCTCCTATTAACGATAGAAATATTTGAAGTAAATAAACGAAATCTCCGTATAGGAAAAGAAAAAATAAATCTCATGCGACATGACCATGTTAACAAAATAAAATTGTTTGGTTTTGTTTCCCAATTGCTTCAGTTTATTCAGTCCGCTTTTTGTATCTATTGTAACAAACTAAACTTAAAGAATTTTGGTTAAGATATTCTAAAATTGAAATTTGATTTGCCGAAATATTTTTAAAACTTAATTCACTTTTTTTAGTCGAAATACAATCATACTCCAACCTTAGGGGTAAAATAACACACTTTCCTTTCATGTTACATTCATTTGTAAGTCTGATTTAAGTTTTGTTTTAAGTTTGTTAAACAAAGTTGGTATATTATTTTCCCATTTAAATTTAGCTTTAAAACAACTGGAGAACTTGTGCAATGCTAATCAAAATACTCAAAAAACCAAACGATTATTTTACAACCTACATACAATTTGATATAAAATCGGAACATTCAGCTTTAAAGCCAAATTTAAAATGAGGGTCGACTTAATTTAAGCGCCCATTTTGTCATGAAGTAAAAAAGTAACATTGTGTCATGAGCTATTTCGATTAGTTGTAATTGGTACTGACTTGATTCAATTTTTGAATATCGTCCACTGTTGTATAATTAGTAAAAGCAGAATAAAGATTAATAAAGATTCTCTTGGGGCTATTTTTGTGTATCAAGTTGATTCCTTGTGAAGAGAAAATATAATACCCCTAACAGTTTAATTCAGCAATTCAGTTACAAGAATTTGTTATAAATTTAACTTTTTATAATGTTAAATTATTATTTATGGCATATGGCTTTTGACACTACAGAGATGTTTTCTGTATATGAATTTCAAATCATTCAAATACAATTACCTATCTTTCATTAATACCTTTAAAATCTTATATTTTTCTAATTTCAAGTCTTTCTTTTTAACCTTTTAACCTTAAAATATACGTTCGACTGAATATAGATTTATTTTCATTAGTCTTGACAACGAATATAAATTCACAACACACAAGGAAAAGCAAAATATGACAGATTATTGCCTTCTGGAGATTATTTTCCTCTCGGTTCATGAGAAATTTTCCTTTTAAATGTATTTGCATTGATTATCAAGTCGCCTTAGTACTAAACAAGATGCTGACATGCAATTTTAAAAATTCATATTATGAAATCAGAATTCAATAAAAAAAAAAAAAGTAAAAATATTATGTCACAGGTCAAAAAATAAGATAAAACAAGAGGCCCATGGGCCACATCGCTCACCTGAGCAACAATAGACATAATAAAATCAGCTTTATGAAGTCATATACAAAATATCTGAACAATGTCGTATAATAGATCCTGTATAAAAAAAAATCCCCTGCATATTCTTATGTTTATCATTGAGCCCCTTTGTAACAGGATGGTTTTACAGTCATATCACATATTGAGCATTGCAGTTCTCAAGAAGATGATCAGACTTCAACAACTATTTATATATGTATTATAAGCCTACATCAAATTTTGAACCCCTTGTGAGGTCCAAGAATTGTCCAGGAGTCAGACTCTAAACAATTTTTAAGAATCAACAATATGTCAAAATGTTTGCATATAAGTAAAACCATATTTGAGTTTTGTGAATAATTTTAAATGTTTTCCTTTGTAAAATTTGAATCCCCCCCCCCCCCCCCCCACCCCCATGTGGCCCAACCCTGCTCCTGAAGAATATGATTTTGACAAATTTTTATCTACACTATCTGAACTGACTAAAGTTAGAGCTTTTCTAGACAATTTGTGTATTAGAAGATGATTTTTAAAGATTTTTCCCTATATATTCCTATGTAAAAATTTGACACCCCCCCCCCCCAATTGTGGCCCCACCCTACCCCCGGGGATCATGATTTGAACAAACTTGAATCTTCCCTACCTGAGGATGCTTCCACACAAGTTGCAGCTTTTCTGCATGATTGGTTTCTGAGAAGAAGGTTTTTAAAGATTTTTCTCTATATATTCTAATGTGAAAATTCGACCCCCCCCTCCCCTCACTGAGGCCACACCCTACCCATAAGGATCATAATTTTATCAAACTTGAATCTACCCTAACCGAGGATGCTTTCACACAAGTAACAGCTTTTCTGGCCGATCGGTTTCTGAGGAGAAGATTTTTAAAGATTATTCTCTATATATTCCTATGTAAAAATTCAACTCCCCATTGTGGCTCCATCCTACCCCTTGGGATCATGATTCGAACAAACTTGAATCTACGCTACCTGAGGATGCTTCACAAAAGTAATAACTTTTCTGGCCAATCAGTTTCTGAGAAGAAAAGTTTTAAATATTTTTCCTTATATATTCTTATATAAAAACTCGACCCCCCCCCCCCAATTGTGGCCCCACCCTACCCCCAGGGATCATGATTTGAACAAACTTGAATTTAAACTACCTGAGGATGCTTCCACACAAGTTTCAGCTTTCCTGGCTGATCAGTTTCAGAGAAGAAGATTTTTAAAGATTTACTCTTTATCTCCTATGTAAAAATTCGACCCCTCATTGTGGCCCCACCCTACCCCTGGGGATCATGATTTGAACAAAATTGAATCTACACTACCTGAGAATGATTCCACACAAGTTTCAGCTTTTCTGGCCAAATGCTTTTTGAGAAGAAGATTTTTGAAAAATACCAACAAATTTTCAATGATTTTTTATTATCTCCCCTTGAAAGAGAGCGTGGCCCTTCATTTTAACAAATTTAAATTCCCTTTACCTAAGGACGCTTTGTGCCAAGTTTGGTTGAAATCGGCCCTGTGGTTCTGGAGAAGAAGTCGAAAATGTAAAAAGTTTACGGACGGACAGACAGACGGACAGACAGACACACATTTAGACATATATTGGGTAATTAGTGTCCAAAACATTATTGGGTATCATTATTGGGTACATGACATGGTTTCACACGAGAATACATTTATTGGGTTTAATTTCTTTGCAGATGTATTGGGTATCAACAAATGTCCATCATCTTCTTGGGTACATAATTCTAGATATTACCATGCATTTCTGATATAAAATTATTAAAATAATTATTTTTATTTAATTCATGAAATTTTTGAAATAAATTACAAAGCATAAAATAGTGTTTTTTTAAGTCTCTTATTACAGTACCCCAACAAAGCATGTGTTACTAGATTAGGTAAAGTAATACTCAACAGAAAATGAACAGGCCTGTGACCTACTTTATTATAAACTAATATAGGAATTTATTTGATTAGGAACATTAAAGAAAGGTGGGGGGGGGGGGGCTACTGGGTCATAGATGTGGGGATTAGCATATAATGTGACCTATAGGGTATTACCCAACTAAGCATTGATCATTGTCCATGTTTTGTTGGGTAATACCCTATAAGTCACAGACATGTCCATGTTTTGTTGGGTAATACCCTATAAGTCACAGATTGGTCCATGTTTTTTGGGTAATACCCTATAAGTCACAGACTTGCCCATGCTTTGTTGGGTAATACCCTATAAGTCTCAGACTGGTCCATGTTTTGTTGGGTAATACCCTATAAGTCACAGACTTGTCCATGTTTTGTTGGGTAATACCCTATAAGTCACAGACTTGCCCATGTTTTGTTGGGTAATACCCTATAAGTCACAGACTTGTCCATGTTTTGTTGGGTAATACCCTATAAGTCAAAGTATTCAATAATACCCTATAAGTCACAGACTTGACCATGTTTTGTTGGGTAATACCCTATAAGTCACAGACTTGCCCATGTTTTGTTGGGTAATACCCTATAAGTGACAGATTTGTCCATTATTTGTTTGGTTATACCTTATAAGTCTTACACTTCTCCATGCTTTCCTGGGTATTGTTCTTATAATAACCCAATAAGTAAAACAATAACTAAAGTAAAACACTGTCACTGTTTTTGGGGGGGGGGGGGGTACGTGTAAATACCTATACTAGTATCCATTACCCAGTAACTCACAGACTTGTCCATGCTTTTTTGGGTTTATTCCTTATTACATTTACCCAATTAAACTTGGAAAGTCTGTGGCTTACTGGGTAATACAGAAATGTGCACTTTTAGCCAACAAAGTAATTCAGGGAAACATCTGAGTTATTCAAAGTACTATCTTTGCAACATGTATGTAATACCGCATATACGGTAATTTTCGCAATGATCTACATGTAATTTTCGCGACCACTTTTATATGTAAATTTTTTGGAATACACAGAAATAATATCCTGTATTCTTTTCTTTTCGAAACTTTTCAAATCGCAAGAAATACTGACGCAAATTAAAAATATTACATATTTTTTCCCATTTTCGCAAATTTTGTGACACGTAAAAAACCTTTAAACGATATTTTAACTTGCAGTCATGTATGCTTTTCCTTCAAGTAATTTTTGTGAGTTGATTTTAATCAACTCTCCTATGCAGTTACTATGGCAATCGGGAATTGAAACAGTGCTTAGACCTAAGCACACATCATCACTGCTGACAAGACTTCATTTAGTACTTGGGAATAATTTTTTGTAATGTATTCAGAAGCATTGTTTTCACAGAAACTTATTTATAAATACCTTGAAAATAGTCAGATTTTAAATGGTACGAACAATTTAGATATTTTTTGTAGTCGTATGTATTCCTACGCCAAAGTTCAATATTGCTGGGATGCAATTTTGAAGATATATTTCAATTACTGATACATAATGCATCGCAGAGTTTGATGGCGTTAAATCTATTCTTAAATATCATACAACATGATTCATGTGGGATTTTCCGTCTATAGCTCGGAAAAGCCTGATAATTCATAGTAGAAAAAATGTGCAAAATTATTCAAATACGGCTATGAAATTAAATATACTTACTATGCAAAATTACACATCGTTGATTTTAAGATAAACAATAATCAATAAATCTAACTCCCGTCATTACTTCAGTACTTTGATTTAAAATTTGTAACACACTCAAGTTTTTGATAACTTCATCCTTAAATGCATTGACTATACAATTTGTAGATTGCTTAAATTTTACAAGTTTGTGGGGACGTAACTTATAACCCTTAATTATTTATCCGTGTAGGATGTTAATTTGTGGATAAGAGGCACCCATAAATTCAACGAAAATTGAGCTTCATTACTTAGGAAAGTGAAAAACAACAACTTATAGGAACTTTAAGCAACAATTTATGATCATAAACTCAAAAAAGATCAATTTACATAACTATCATAAACTTTGAAAATCTCAACATTATCAACAATTTCAACAATTATCATCAAATATGAAATTTATACAAATGCATATGCATGTACACGAATTATACTGAAACAAATTTATCAAATCTTACAGAAAGATTGTCAGACATCTTTTACATGTATGATTTAGAAGATCAAACAGACCATTTCATAGACCTTTAAACTGGCATAATATTCAGCTCGCATACAAAAATGCAGAGAAAGTTCAAATATTCAACAGTTATTGTCTGACTTATAAAAAATACACATCCAAAAATATTCAAAAAATGTTCATATCCACATACTGGTACAGTTTGGGTTTTTTTCTTAAAACAGTGACAAAAGATTTTTGTGTGTATGGAATTACAATTCACATACTGTAACTATCATAAACTTTGAAAATCTTAACATGAACAACAATTCCAATACGATTTTTACTGGTATTACAATGCAAATGCATGATGTTCTTTTCTATGAGCACACACATATATTATTAACAATATCATCAAAGTTATACAATGTACGTACTTTTTGACATACATGTAACTCAAAAGTGCAAATCTTAGCAAATTTATTACTTTTTTACTCTTTTAAGGTCATTCCATATTTTTTCTTTATGGTCTCCCATTTCCTTTTCCACAATATTCTTTCCCCCTTTTAGTTACATTCTGTAAGTCTTGGGCACATATGTATTCATGGGAGTGTACTTGATGTGCAACAGTCTGAAAAATATTCCCTTACTTCCTTTTCCTCTTGTTTTGACCATTTTACTCTTTTTGCTATATAAAATATATAATATAAAAATATCGATTGTTTTTCTTGTTACAACATTCTGTATTGAAGAAAATTGTAAATGTTTATCTTCATAACCACCCTCTGATGTCATGACCTACACAATAAACACGAATATTTATTGTTTAGGGGTGGAAATCCCATTTGTTTTTAAGATATTTGGTCATTTCAAGTTTATTGGGGTTGAGATTGCATGTACAATTAATCTGCAAAATTAAGATATCCCTATCTTCAAAACTGTTGGGAGGAGTTATCCGCACAAAAGATGTACCCTATAAGCAATTGACTAAGTTCAAAAGTGGGTATTTTTTGCAAAAATTTACAAAAGTTAAAATCCTAGCAATAATGCATGTCTCGATTATATATACAATTGACCTGCAAAACAAAAAACCTTTATATCTTGAAAACTGTATGAGTTGTCCAGACAAAGGGGGTACCCTTTTGGCAGCCGCCCGTCATTTCACCACTTCAATAACCAGATTTTTATGATGGTAAACCCCATTAGATGCTTTCTAACACTAGCTGTGTATTTTTCCTGCAATGCTCGCTACCTTCATATCCACATAAAACACCTGAGCATAGTCCACTAATGCATTTTTCATAGGCGGTAATGTAAATGTTTGGTTCATAGCTCCGGTCCTAATTTTCATTCAGCAACGAGGGACCTCTTGAATGAAAGCTCATCAAATTGCCTCTCTCCTGTTAAAATTTCATGGTGTGAAATCTGTATTGAAAAACTCTGGAAATGAAAGTAAAAGTATAATATTTTCACAGTTTTGGAAAGGATGCAGTACATCAAACAATTTAAATTCTTTCCTTCAAATAATAATTAAATTTTGACACTTGCTTTTAAAATTGCAAATCCTTTTTTCTGATTTCAAATGTCCCCAAAAATGTATATACACTGCAATTTCGGAACTATACTACTTTCTTGTCCTACCAATTCTAAAAGTAGTTATTGGTATATACCCAATATGAAACAGTCATTGTGGTTATTTACAATTCTAAGCTTATACATATTCATTCTGGACACTATACAGAACCATGATTCCAAATTAGGAAAAATTCAATACATAATTATGGATTTTGCAGCATTGATACACATGCATTAAATCTGAAGAAACTGTCCAGTCAAAAATTAATTAAACAACATCTAGTTCATTAGCACTTGATGTTCTTTAAATAGCATATATTGAGGAAACTTTTATCTCAAAGATAAAAATACATGTAAAACATAAACATTCAATATTTTACCAAATTTATTTTGTTCATATTCTTATTAAAAAAAATCAAATATGTCTGATTTTATAAAAAAAATTTCTCGCACAAATAATAAGTTTTTTTTTAGTTACAAAAAGGAATTGTTTTCAAACACCATGAAAAAGGTAAAATAGAAAAGTATAAGAATTTTCCTATCCATCAATGTATTACACATAGGTATTGGTCTGTAAATAGTAAAGTTATAAGACTCTATAGTGTGAAACCCTTGGTTTATTTTTTGCTTCATTGTGATGCTAGCATGAGATTACCCCACCTATGACATCATAAAGAAGTCATAGTGATGAATTGTTTTCACTCATGGAAGTGTAATATTTGCTGAACTTTATTTAAGCCTAGTTTCGGAAGAAATGCACCATTACTTAACCCATTAAAGATATGTCATAAGGAAAAGAAACTTGCTAATAAGGAGGTTTCTTTTACTCTTGTATATGATTACCATTGTAACATTTATAGAAAAACATATCCTATGGAAAAGAGTCAGTTAACTAGAGTTTAAAATCTAGAAGAACAAAAAATACTCACTAAGTCTGTGAAATATGTATAATCAATATAAAGTTTCCCAGTAATTATCTGCATGTCAAATACTGAATATATAGTTTTTACAGGTTCCTTCTTTCAAACTTGGACAAGTGTAATTCAACATCATTGTTACAAAAATAAATTTTACTTACATCTAGTGTGTCTCATTCTTGTGTTTTAATCTTTGATGAAGTTCCACTTCAATTTACAATGAATCTAAAATGAAATGTTTTGAATTTAATTCTACATGTATCAAACACTATATCCCCAACATTTGCATTTTCATGTCACAATCAGCCATATATTTAAAACTCACAGAGAGAGAGAGAGAGAGAGAGAGAGAGAGAGAGAGAGAGAGAGGGACAGCTAGACAACAAACAACTACATTTTCATGCACAACACATTTGTACAACCTAAAGACCAACACCAACACCTTCCCCTTCAAACATTCAATAGCAACCACCACCCCCAAAAATTAATCTATTGTTTCAATAGTATGAATAGATAAATACAGGTAAATATCTACTTAAAATGATTACAGATAATTTCATTCAATATTTTGATTATGATTAACAAGGATAGGTTTTATGGATTAAGCACTAAGCAACATACGGTAGGCTTTCACATATTAGTGTGCATACGTACATCTACACAGTCATGTCACATGCATGACAGATTTACGTATTTATATTGCAAATTTAATGCAAATCTATAATCATAAACATAGAATTGGAACCTACCAGACAAATAATGCAACTCCCTTACAATGCAAACTAATATTAGATAGCTAGACACTGCTTGAATGAAGTATTTTCCTTCACTAGAAACTTTCTACTTCTCTACCTTTCACTTGAAATGATCCCACTAAAAACTAAAAGCGATATGTTTTAATTTTTTATATAAAAACTCAAAATAAATTACATTCAAATTAAAATCAGAATTTCCTTTAATTCATTAAATTGGTTTTCTGAAAATCCCGGGAGGGGGGGAGGGGGTTGTGACGGATTTTTTCTTGTAGAATATGTGTTATTTAAATGATTGAACTTGCACATTTATCATAATAATTGCAAACGAACAAGGAATATGCCTTACCAGCATGGAGCTCAATATGGGTATAGTCCACTAATGCATTTTCCATAGGCGGTATATAATGTTAACGTTCGGGTTCATAGCTCCAGAGCCCTAATTTTCTTTCAGCAACGAGGGACCTCTTGAATGAAAGTTCATCAAACTGTCTCGATCATATCTCTCTTGTTAAAATTTCGTGGTGTGAAGTCAGATTCGTTTTCCCACAAAATGTGTCTGTATTGAAAAACTCTGAAAATGCAAAGTAGGGAATTTCACAGATTTGGAAAGGGTGCAGTACATCAAACAATATTTCAATTCTTTCCTTCAAATGATAATTTAATTATGACACTTGCTTTTAAAATTGCTAATCCTCTTTTCTGACATGTGTCAAGCATTCTGATTTAAAATGTCCCAATAAATGCATGCTGCAATATACACTCTGCAAGTATAGGAACTATTTTGCTTAAAGGCACTACTTTCTTGTCCTACCGATTCTAAAAATAGTTGGAGGGATATACCGACCTAAGAAAGCATTTCAATGTAAAAATATAACCTCACTGGGCAAGAAGGACTGTATTTTTATCTATATATTTTTTTTCCTTATATCAAACATGTCAAATATCATGATCAATATATAGTTTAAAAAATTAACTTACGTTTCTCATGTAGGTAAGGTAGACTGCTTGCTATTTCTGCAAATTGATAAAAAAATATATTAATGATTAAATATTGAAATCAAATTTAATTTCTATTTAAATTACATAGATGATATCCCGCACAAGCACGGGAATTTGTACATTAATATGATACAATGCTTCATGTACATGACCTTTATTTATTCATTACAAACTTTTTTATTTTATATCAAATCAGGGAGTGGATCTATACTGTAGTGCATCGTATATCTCTCTCTCTTCTAATTTTGTTTAGGTCAATTTTCACTTTAACTATTATCACTGTCCCAAATAAGAATTTTCAGATAATTCAACTTCCTTGTTTTATGCATTCATCATCTATTTATACAGACACAGAATTGTTAACACAATCTGTTCATGGTTCACAAATTAACGTACAAGCTTAAAGTAGATGCATGTACTACCGATCAGTAGACTGGTATATACAAATGTATGTAATTTAATACTAATTTATATACATACATAATTATTTATTTGCATATCTTAATTCAAAGTTTTCAGATCCAAGGTAACTGCCCGATGATTTACCCGCCCTACACTAATCAAATTCATAGGATATAAACCTTTGCCCTTCTGAAAGTTAACAAAAACTTGACTGAATGGCATAGCTTTGCCAGAAACCTTTCTGAACCTTTCAGTTTACAAATAGCAGTTTTCTCTTGTGATTATTTTTACACATAGGAAACCCATACATATTTAATTCACATACCTTGCCCCTGACCTCAACAAGGTCTTGGCCGCGCGCGGGTGTCCAAGGTTTATTTTCCAGAGTTGAAAGGTCTGCATGCAGTGATTCTTCTATGCTGCTAACCTAAATTCTGTTCACAAAATCTTTCAATCTACAAATTAGAATTAATATTTATGTGTGTGTGTTTCATATGACTGCTAGCATTCTTTTATCATTGTGTACAGCTGACACTTCACAATAAATTAGAAAATTTGCCTTTGTCTCCAATAGAAATAATGCAATATAATTATTTAAATATTACAATAAAAGTCTCTTTTTTTAAAGAATGCATTTAGGTATGATTAGAAAATTATTATTTATATTATCCAGGGCTCAACTCTTTTTTTTACAGAATCAAAAAAAAAACTTAATAAATTGTTTGACAGGTACAAGATAATATATATACAATATACATAATACAAGTGTTGTACATACTTTTACACTGTGAATCCAGGGCTCCACTTTAGCTCTTTGTCCTGATGTCTGTATAGCTCTGATCATCATCTTCATGTGATTCTACAACAACAAAGAAATATTTCAGATTTTTTATAAAGTTAAAATTCAGGCACTTGACCTTATATAATTTTCTCGTAATAAAAAATACCCTAATAATACACAATTAAGGTACACCTCGCCAGCATTTTGGATTTTTCTAGGACAGTCATACCTGCAGGAATTTCGGTTGAAATTCACTGATAAAGTTAATTTGCAATACTCTCCGTCTTCAAATGGTCGTTCGACATCTGTATAAGCTTCAACTAATTCAACCAAATCAATGCATTACATCTGTCAACAATAAAAATGACCCCTCATCCTGCATCTTCTGCTTTAGACATGGGATAAATGGTTAAACAGAGGACAGAAGTTGACATTTTAATGTCATACTTAGGGTAATCCCTTCCAAATAAAGCAATGTTACAGATACCGACAATTCAAAAGGCGTTGATTTTGAATTAAATCAACATACA
>WFKH01002636.1:22316383-22348760 GCA_016163765.1 Magallana hongkongensis | reverse complement strand
TAAGAATGGAATTAATTAGAAATCCACTTCAGATATCTTGAACCCCTGGATATCTCGAAATTTTGTTGAAGTCACCCCAAGTTCAAGATACCGATGTTTACCTGTATTTTCAATCTATTACCATTTACAATTTTCCCGAAATGTTTCTATGTTAGACCCCAAGAAGTAGTTATAGTTGATTTTGAACAGCTAAAAAAATTTAATCATTGAAACAATGTCAATTTTTAAGACAAAAAGTTAACTTAACAATCACTATGAATAAAGTATTAAACTTAAAGGGACATGGTCACAATTTTGATCAAAATTTATTTTGCTATTTTGAATGCACAAATAAGGCATTTAAAATGATTAATCAAAATGATTGTCAGTTGTTAAGTTTTATGCAAGATAAAGAGTTCACAAGGCTTTGTAATGTAAACATGGATTGTGCAATGATTTTGTTTACATACATTAGAGACCAGTTTTAAAACTGTTATGTCAAAAACAAACTAGCAGATAGAAAAAATCTTCTTGAAGGAAAGTTTTACAATAAAACTTCTTTATAACAAACACAAGAAACATTGACAAACTTGTTGGGTACTTAGGCTAATTCTTCCATATAAGTATCCTGGCGTCATGGGTTTCCGATAGTCTAACACTAAACGATGTATCTAATGATTGTCTCTTTAGTTAACAATTTTAAAACTATATCATTTTTAACCTCAGACATAGCATCGAAAATTGCCGATACTAAATCAATGAAAAATCGTCAGTATATGCAGTTCTTAGATACAAATAAACTCGATGCCGCATTTGACCATTAAAAATCAGCGTCATGTGTTTCCGATAATATGATTCATTAACAAATTTCTCATTTAATAATTGAAATAAAAATTAAATAATCTTATGAATATATCTAATAATGTTTTCAATTGTTTTTAAAGTTTTTATTTCAACTTAAATCGTTCAAGTATTTAATTTACCCCATAACTACATTTCATCTCTTAAACGTTCTACAATACCATTATTTGTATGATTATACGTTACGTTTTAATTCAAGACGAAGCTTAATTTATAGCGCTCTTCGGCTTCGATTCTAAGAAAAACTTTACAAAGTCACGTAATAATTTTAACCTGAAAACACGGCATCATAAGTATATTTTACCAAACGTTAAGCAAGTTTAAATATTGTGATCTTCTAATTAAGATTTTAAGCAATTTTAATGACTTGCATTAAAGTACATGGAATAGTAAAAGATAGTATTTTATTATAGTCTCTTCAGTAATTGTGTGATTTAAATCTTTGCAAGCAGCTAACTAGGGTAGTGCATATTTATAAAATCGAAAGAAGACTCCGTACGTCCAGTGTCGTAAGTAATTAAGAAAATGACGTCATTTTGGAGAAAACTCACGCGACCAAAATAAACTATCGGAAACACATGACTATCGGAAACACATGACGGCACTATAGTTGTTTATGATTAAAATAGATTATGTCAATATCTTTAAAAATATGAAAAGAAACGAAATATATAAGACTTAGAAAATAACTTACATTCTTATCCAGATAGTAGTAAGGCCTTGAAAGAGTTTTCTCTTGTTCCAGGTGATATGTTCATCTAGCATCTGTTACAGTAGCCATTGCTACTTTCTGATTGGATAATCTTATCACATGTCATAGTTGTTTGGAACTCTTCTGAATTCTTCATTGTTGATGATAAAACCAAAGGCATTCCGAAAGAATTTAATTTAGTCCAATAGATGGACTAGATTTATTGGGTTTGTGTCATCCAATACCCAGTAAACGTCTCTGGAACACAATGAAAGCAATTGGATTATTGGGTATACCCAATAAGTCAAAAGTACCCAATAAGTGTTCCAATAACATAAATTGAACCCAATAAATATTCTCTCGTGAACACGGACAGACGGACAGACGGACGGACGGACGGACAGACAGACGGACGCCGGACAGAAAGTGATTGAGCTTTCAGCTCAGGTGAGCTAAAAATAAATGTTTTACAAATTTGCATTTTAAAGTCGTAAAAATGTCGTCTGAACTTCATGTTTAAATATCCTAGAAAATAAATATGAGGATAACATAAAAATGACATATATCCATTTCAAAATTAACTATTTTTTTTATTTAAGGTGATATGGGACACCTGTCAATATTAATGTGGATAAAAGTACACAATAATTAAAATAGTTAAAATACATTCACCGTTTTAGAATTTTCAAATTTCACAATATTTGACCAAAAAATAAGTTTTAACAATTTCAAAACGGTAAAAATTATAAAAGCCCCAGCGGCATTCGAACTCATGATTAACAGATTCGTAGTCAACACTCTAACCCATTGCGCTACGCTGCAAGTTAATTTCGGGTAAGAAAAGATTTATAAAATCATATTTGATTTCATTGTTTATTTTGATCGGAAATATGTCACAATATGAAGGTGTCCAATACCACCTTAACTCATGAAAGAAAACACAAAAACTGAAATTTAGAAATGGTATGTACTTCGTAATACAGGGGTAAATTCTTCTGAACAGTGACACGAACAAGTATACCTGATAGGGATCATAGATATCTTTTAATTATAAGCCACTTGTATTTCAGGGGGTTTTTTGGGGTTTTTTTTTTTTTGGTATTTTAGATTTTCGTTACCTTGTACTTCTTAAGTTTATAAAGAAAAAGAATCAACAGGTGATGGACTCTTTTTGCGAAGAGTTTTTCTCTCGATTGAATTGATGGATTACATGCTGTAAAACCCCTCAAAATTAAAATATTTTTTTCATTTAACTGGGTTTTTTTTTGGTGGTTATGTTTGGTCCGTTTTCATCGTCTGAATAAAAGATATTATATCACAAGTCATTGAATAGAATTTAAAAACTGCGGTAGAAATATGAGGAATACTTTTTAAATCCACAGAATTTATTGAATCTACTGTATTTTGATTAGATTAATAAGGGAAAATATGTAAGGAAAATAACTTAACATTAACACAGAAAATTTAATCACATAAACGCCCCTATGAAACTTTCCATAAGTTGAAATTCATTCTATAAATTGGCTCAGATTCTGTAAATGTTCCACCTCCTCCCGAATGATAGCACTCACCTTTTTTAAATATGTTGTTGGTGACAATTTGATTTTGAAAGACCGATTCTATGGATGTTTTATAAAAAGGATATGGCTTTCATAAGCGGATCTAGATGTAGAGGCACTTGTACTTTTCGTACCTGACTAAACCCGATCATTTTTATATTATATACTGTAGAAGATATCCCGCGCAAGCGCGGGAATTAACACTTTACACTTTAAAATGATACAATGCTTAATATGTAGAACCATATTTTTTTGTTCATTTTTGTATATACTGTGTTGAAATTCTCTTTATTGCTTATTCACGTATTCTTTAAAATTGAAATAAAAAAAACTGCATGGCTGGATAATTAGAGGAGCGAGCAGGGACGAAAAATCTAAAATTAAAAATACATGTACGTGACCCTATTTCTCTTTGTTGCCGCTGACTGGGGAAAAATAGCAAACTTTTTTTATTGATTTCAAACCATTGAGTGGGTATTTATTCTTAATTTCTATCATAATATTCTTTATTTTGTTCTCTAGGCCAAATTTCAATAGAATTTTTATTACTGTTCCAAATAAGAATTTAAGATAATAGACTGTTTTGATAAAATAATTGGGAAGCCCCCCCCCCCCCCCCCAATTCCACTTCCTCGTTTTATGCATACATGTACATCATTTATTAATATAGACGTACAAAACAATCTGTTCATTGTTTACAAATTATTGTATAAGGTAACTACCAACCTGTCGTGTTAAAAAATGTATAAAATGTAAAAACGCTAGTATATGCATATTTATTTGCATATTTTAAACCAAAGTTGTCAGATATAAAATATCTGCCCAATGGTTAATATAACTTGCCCTTGAAGTTCTCTTTCCGTCATGACGTTAATTAGTCTAACCGCGTTCCTAAGCCCCCGTTCTAGAAAGTTTTTTTCCATCAAAACTAAAATCGCATCGAATTTAATTCATTTTATCTAATAAGTTTTTTTTAATTAACATTAACCATAGATTGCCGATCGAAGGTATCTGCCTGCGAAGCATCATCATCCTGCGTCCTTGGTTAACCCGTTCTGGAAAGTTCTATCCGATTTTCTCGTCTATCCATCAAAACTAATATCGCGCATTCAAGAAACGAATTTTCAACATTTGTCAAATCTACTCTAAATAGGTTCACAGTAAATCGCCAAAGCGTGTCCACCACCTTATCCTCACTTTTGCTATTTCGGGCTTGTTTATCGGAAATGAAAGTAGGTTTTTGATTTATTTCTCAATCATTTTTTATCAGATAAAATTCACATATAGCTTACGGACATCATATCACACGTGTTGAAATACTAATGGTGTAAGCAATTACTCTGGTGTAAGCGTTTCGTAGTTTATTGGCGAAATGTCTTAATTTATAAATATAGATATATGCTAGCCCATATATGTTCATTTACAATTGTAAAAGGCTGCTTGAAAGTTGGGATTGATGAAAAGATAGGAATCCAATGTTTTTTCAGTTTTATTTTCTTGGGTTAAATCATGTGATAGGTGCATTTAGAAAGTCGACGTTTTTCTATTTTTTAACTTATCGTTGCATTTAATTGTGCTCTTTGAACTTAGCCTCTTTTTCAGGTTTTTTTTTAATTTTGGGAGGGTTTTTTATATAACATGCGCAAATACATGCGAGACAAATATTAAAGTCATTTTAGACCATAAAAATTCCGATCGAAACGTATCTCTTTTAAAGCGGCAATTCTGAAGTTTTAATTTTCTTCGTGTTATATATATATATATAGAGAGAGAGAGAGAGAGAGAGAGAGGGAGAGAGAGAGAGGGGGAGATCGTTCAGTCTCGTAGCCCTTAATCATAATTACACTAGTCTAGCTTTTATAAGTATAGATAAGCGTCAATTATCACTAAGAGTTATAAAATTATACGTTTTTTAACATTTTTAACAATCTCTTAACACATTGAATAAATAATGCACCATGTACATCAGACTTATCTTTTTTAATCCGACATGTATATTATTTTCTAGTCTATATTCTAATTTTGACAGAGTAGCCACCAAAATCAAATTTCCGAAGTTCTATGTCATTTCCATTGATGAATAAAGTTTACCATGTCAGATAAAAACCTGTTTTCGTTATGACTCGTGACTGTAATAGAAGATCGGATAGAGGTCATGGCTATTTTTAAACAACCCCTCACTCTTTTCATTTGCAATCAATGAATACAAGTACGGTACATCACTGTGTTAATTTGCGTGAGAAAAAAAAATGAAGGGCTAACCTTAATAAAAGAACATGTATGTGCGCTAACAGCGATGAAAGGAGAACTCATAGTGGGCCGAGATTACTGTGAGAAGAAATCGCAAAAGATGGCCTTACGTATAAAGCTGTGACATTGTTCTCAATAGAACAATTAAACTATGGATCACTGATTACTCGTACATGTACTCTGGATAGTGACAACGACATGTTCTCAATCCTTGGCCGTTTTTTTCTGATTTCGGCTATGACCGTGTTTTCTGAGGTTACTCAATTCGTGGTGCTTTTGAAGAGTAACTTATGTGAGTATTTTACATTCATTGCATCGATCCCCCGTCTGTCTGTCTGTCTGTCTGTCTGCCTGTCTGTCTGTCTCTCTCTCTCTCTCTCTCTCTCTCTCTCTCTCTCTCTCTCTCACAAACTAACTTACCAAATTCTCTTCATTTAAGGTACCTCATTGTTATATATGTGTTTTAATCAATTAATTTGTTAATAAATATGTTTGTTTCATTACTTTTGCATTTCAGTAGAATATGGTATTTTTAACTTTTGATACTTGCCCTGAGTTTATACATGTATTTGGGTAGTGTTTGGTTTGTGTTGAAATTCTATTTTTGGATGTAAACCTGTTTGGGCAGTATTCTGGTCAGGTGATTTTTGGAGGGAAGTTTTTCATGTTCTGCGAGGTGGCATTATTATTGATAGGACCTTGAAGAAGGAAGGTGTATTCCTAAATAGTATCTGTGGGAGTTGGCTATTCGTAAATAGGTTAGTTATTTAAAGCTGACATGAATTCATAAATACGCATTATTTCCCTTTTATCTCCGACTACCGCCATATAAGTTGTCGATTTCTATTGTTCTGCTCATCGCTACACACCCCCTATATAAGGCCGAGATCACTATTCTTGCTTCACCGCATTCAGGTATTTCATACACCCGAACACGTTACCTTGGACGAAAAGACGTTTAGAAACGCGTTTTGAACAAAAATGATATGACAACCACTGCACTGGCAAGGAATATCCAATGAACGACGAAACAAGACAGACTGAAATCCAGACACAGATACTTCGAAATTCCTCGATAATTGTAGACCGTTTTCTTGTGTATGTTATAACATTGCACATGCGCAACCACACACTGTGGCAGATCGAGCAATGTCAATGATCGCATGGATTTTAGAAACGGAGCGTTTTTGTAGAAACCGATGGAAACGATGTTACGTTGTCCCTTTCTTGGATTTACTATCATTTAGCTACTGTGTAGGATGTAGTGCCGCCGGGGTTTTCTAAAAGATGCAGACGTTATGCACTCTGTATGAACGACACACGTGTTCGATGTGCATGTGAAGTAAGGCAGCACTATCTGTGCAAAATAATACGGATACCTTGGAAATTCTTTCAAAGAATAAATAAATATAGTTTGTATTTTATTGATTGTTGTTTCCTTTATTCTTTATATATTACAAACATTTTACAATGTGTAGTTCATGCATTTAGAAGTCCGTGCAACCCGAATGCCTCGATCGGAAAGCAACCGACCGTAACTTTCTCGACCGGTATATATACCCCAGTGGCAGTAGAGGAGCGATCGAAACTAATATGGCGACCAAATGCTTTTATGAATTCATGTCAGCTTTAAGTTAATCTATTTTAAACCTAAAAGGCTAAATAAGTGTTTAATTAACTTGTAAAATATTTATTAAACTTAGTAGATAATATCTTAAATTGTGTTATACTTAAATTATATTGGGTGTAAGATAAGTGTATGTGTGTGTTTTGTGCGTAGAAGGGTGTGTGGCCGTCACCATTTGCCAAGTGTGTGTGTGTGTGTCCCTGTCCCATCCCTGTACCCTAAGAATCTAGAAGGCAGACTCTCTCTCTCTCTCTCTCTCTCTCTCTCTCTCTCTCTATATATATATATATATATATATATATATATATATATATATATATATATAATCTCTCTATTTAACAGGTATTATTTATGTAATAAGAACATTTTGACAATCTTATAAGTCAGATACTAGGTCTGTTTAAATATTATTTGTGTGACTGTGATAATATGTGTAAATGTGTTTTATTTAAATTACAGGATTCGTAGCATTAAATATATAAGAACATTATAAGAAGCGATGTCGTTTATAAACAACAAGTGCTACATCACTACACCTAGACTTATACTTTTTAAGACACCACAACACAAGATGGCGATTTAAATGTTTAGTAAAATTGTTTGTATCAATCGATTTGGTTGAAAATTGTCATAGCTCAGTGGTTAAAGTATCTATTTTGTGTGTTTACTGAATAAATTTTTTCAAAATATAATTTTTTTTATCCAAAATTGCACATTTTTTCGCCTATTTGACTTATGTATTTCATACCCATTCTGCTATCAATTAAGTAATTTTTTGCTAATTTGAGGAACTATTTCAAGGTGTAGTGTAGTAGTAGTAGTGAGCCACCTTAAGAAAAAATCCATACAGATTTACTCAAACTATATTCAGTGTATTTGTTACTTGTATAGACGCTGCACAACATAGAATCGTCAGAGTTCAGTGACAAAATTCAGCCTCGACCCACAGAGATTATACAGAGATAGTAAGTTATGAATTACTTTAATTAAGATATCAACATGCATGTTTAACCCATATAAGCTAAGTACAGTCATACACTCCCTTGTTTGCAATAACCTTTCTAGCTCACCTGAACTTTTCCACTTACTTGTTTGTTGTTTGCCTATCTGTTTGTTCCTTGGCTGTAACTGGTTTTACCTTTTTCGACTTTTTTGCAAAGTTATTATGATAACATGCGATATTTTTATTTCCACGTGCTATATAAGTATGTTACATGAAACATGCAGGAGTATTATTTCGGCATGTAAATTATCTTATAAATGCCTACATGCTTTAAAACTATATTAAATTTTACAATGCAGCAAACTGAAATAAATATAATGTTGATTTGGTTAAAATTGACTCAATGGTTTCGAAAGAGAAGTTAAAAAGTAAAAACATAATTAATTTGCATATAGACGTGATTAAAGACGCATATATCTATCTCACATACATTTTAGCATTTATACTGGTGTCTTATATTACATGTTGACATAATTTCCTTGCATGCTGACATAGTTTATCTTGCACGAAGGTAGCAGAAATATGCCACCATAGCATATCGAAATGGGGAATGAAAGTTCATACCAGTATTTCAATATACTTTCCATTTTGCCCTTTTGTTAGCAGCTCGCAGCTCGCGACCCTTCCCCGGTATCAAAGACTAGCCACTAAAACACCGACGAATGCAAATTAGAGAGAAGGGGGGAATTTCAGTCTTATTTAACTCCAATCCTTCTAATTCGGGCATTTTGATACATCGGTACCCTGAGTGGAAAGTTTTTTTAGATCCTCTCAGCAACATATCAAAATATGAGAGCATTAGGGATTGAATTCCAATAAAAGATAGAAAAAGAGAAAACGAAAGAAAAACTTAAAAACAACGGCGCTCTTTATAGTACGTTCTTTGACGTCGTAGACGGAAACCTTAAGGACCTTAAAACATCCCAAAGTCAATGATCAGAAAACATCTCTCTCTCTCTCTCTCTCTCTCTCTCTCTCTCTCTCTCACACACACACACACACACACACACACACACACACACACACACACGTTCTAGCATTCACGTATTTCTGGTGTTGATGATAATTTTATGCAAGATCGAAAAAATAGATTTTTTTTGGAAAAGAATATAAAAAGACATAAAGAGTTCAGAAATTGATCCTGCTAAGGGTCCATGTCCTATACCCAACCCAAACTTTTATATATAGGCCATAGGTTTCCATGTACACCTATAAAATGCTGTTTGTAAGTTGGAAGACCCCATTTACTTTAGAAAAAAATCCCAATCCGCAAAATTGTTTTTATTTCATGTGTTAAGTAATAACAGCATTCTGTTCTCTGTCTACTCGCGTATTTACCGTTGCATTGATTTTACCTTTTTGAACAACATCTTGCTTATATGACCCCTTTATTATTTTTTTCATATTTTTGGAGATGGTCAATTTTTCATACAATCCATACGTACACACACGATAATGTTTAAGGCATTTTATGGTCTTAATGCAGGTCCAATTAACAACAACTAAAAAAATTATTTACAGCACCAATAAAGGGATTTCTAATCCCTTTCTTATGATAATGTAACATGTATGGGGTATTGCAAATTTTTCACCCGTTAAACCTCATTTCTCCTGGAATAGCGTCAAAAGTCACTTAAGCAGCTCTGACAGTTTTACTGATCAATTAAATGGTGGTAAATTAATTCATTTATAATACAAATAACTTGTGACTGGAAATTTTAAATTTGTTTCAAGTCCGTACAACCTTATTTTGACAGATTAACGATTCAGGTATTGATTGTCTGTTTTCTTATGTAAAATATTCTATTGATTGTTCTACTTCTTGCTCATTCTTAGTTTTTTTTCTAATTCAAAACAAAAATTCATTGCACGAAGCACAACAAGATGGTTTTTATGTGTACGTCAAAAATGCATATCTTATAGCTCATAGAGTCAAAAAGTTACATTTTTGAAAAAGTAGTTTATAATTAGAAAATTGATATAGGGAAAATATTTGACGGTCTCATTTTTTGTATTGAAAATAAAAAATAGGGGGTTGGTATCAATACCCCAATGACCCGTGGATTTAAGAGAACAACGGATAACAGTCACAGCTTTTTTTAAAATAACTCTGCATGCACAACTCTATGAAAGAGACACTTTAAATATCTAAAGAACTGCAAGCTATCAATTTTTGAAATGACAAATTGAACTACAATGCAGCTGGTTAGAGGTCTGATTTTATATACAATCAGTGGATATAAAATACGGAACATCACTGGGTTCATTTGCATTAGAGAAAAAAATTAAGTGCTTACCTTAACAAAAG
The DNA here is from genome assembly GCA_016163765.1 of Magallana hongkongensis. NCBI lineage: Eukaryota > Metazoa > Mollusca > Bivalvia > Ostreida > Ostreidae > Magallana > Magallana hongkongensis. Next base: position 22,338,482 of record WFKH01002636.1, on the reverse strand, counting down.
AAGGCAAAATCTAGATATGTGTGCTTTCTGCTTACAGTGATGAAAAGATGAAAAGAAAAATCAACGTAGGCTTAGATCAATGATGGATCACAAAAGATGGACTTACAGCTGTGATATTGTACTCAAAAGATTAAGCCAGGGGTTAAGTGATCACACAGAGGATAGTGACAATGAGGTGTTCTCGTCGACAGTTGGCCGTTTGTCTGATTTCGGCCATATCCGTGTTTTCTCTTGTTACCCAATTTCTGGTACTCTTGCAGAGTAATTCCTGTAAGTATTTTAAACTCGCTACCCCCCTCTCTTTCTCTCTCTCTCTCTCTAATCCCAAATGATAAATGTATAAAGTTCATTTGTTACATATAGCAATATAAATAGCTGCAATTTTCATGTCTGTAACTTATAATTGTGAAATTGTAACTTACTACTAAAAGGACAAAACGATTATGGTTTATAAACTTCTACCTGTCATCTTTTTGTGACAAAAGCTCTTAGAGGCCCACATTGAAGCAAAATACATCATTGTCCTCCTGTACAAAATTGCAAATATATCCCTTTATGGAGAAAACGTTCTCGTCTTCTTTAAATGTAATAATTTATTTTAATCTTACTTGTCATGAAGATTTTGGTAAGATAAAGATTTAGCTTAATAACAAGGTTTCGGAGCATAATAGAATGTTCATGAATTCTAAAAAATACAGTTCATGTTGCATTATAGATACGATAAACAGACGCTGCACAACTTACGAGTCGTCAGAGTTAGGTGACAGAATTCAGCGTGGAACTTCTAATAAGGTGACCTACAAAGATTATCTAGACAGAGTAAGTAAAGAATTACTTTAATTAAGATATCACAATGCATGTTTAACCCATATAACTGGCTAAAGTCAGACAACAACCCACTTTTGTGCAAACCTTTTTATGTCACCTGAACTGAATGTTCAAATAAACATTTCCAATTAGGCCTACTTGTCGCCCTCTGTTTGTCTTTTTGTTCATACGTTGGCTATAAACGTTATTTTTCATCATAAGACAAATAAGTTAGGGTAGAAAGTTGTGTTCAATTACATGTATAAAATAGAGTATAAGTATATGTTATGCGAATGGATAAAAGGCGAGGTAGAACAAAAACTTGTCAAGCTTATTCACAGTATTACCATTTGAAATAAAGATAATTTGCAATCATATAAGAATAGAAGCCTATCAAATGAAAATATATGCAATACGCAAAATTATCTAAAATTATCTAATAAGATGATTCTTTTATCGTGTTATACAGTATTGAGCAGCTGTTTATGAGGATATTGTTGCAAAGAGATGGATGCATTAGATTAAATATTGCATGAAATGAAACATTGATTTTAAAATATCGATTTTGTTATATAGTATGAGGATTAACTTTACACCATTGCACAGCTGTTAACAGTAACAGGCGATACTACAATGTGTGTTGTCAGACAGAGCATTTAATTACACACTGAGTATTTCGAAACTTACCCTGCCATTTATCTAGCTTCTCTGTACTCGAACGAGTCATTTGCATGATCAATGTTTCTGGGTAAACAGCGCCTTTTGTTGTTTTTTCAAGATCTATAGGTTCCATGATGTGTTATTTACACATCGATTACAATAAAAACGACTCAAAAGAATTCGTCGTTTAACCGCCCTGGTATAAGTTTCACTAAGCATTTCGTAAATGTTTTTTTAAAAAGCAATAAAAACCTATTATTTTAATTTTAAGAACACTTCCCGACATTGACTTCGATGAAGTGCACGGTTTTAAATCTTATTACACTCAATGCAACAACTTGGGGGGAGGGGGATTTATTTTACCTGTCCATCAGTCAGTCAGTTAAACTGTCTGTGCGTCAGTCCTGCAGTTCTGGGGTTTTTTTTTCAAATTAAAGGAATTGAAATTTTAAAAACAAACATTTGGATCATGGCTATGTTATCCATTGTTTTTCTTATTTCATACAGCCTTCTTCAGATCTTACAAGACTTCAAAAAGAATGGAGGGTAGATGCAACACTATTCCACAAATTCCCGAAAGACAAAAGTAAGAATACTGATTATTTATTTACATTAATGTACAACACAAACTGTATGTTAATAAAAATCCACATAACTCTTATCAATAATAATTTAGCTCACCTGATTTTTTTCTGATCGCAATTTCTCCGGCGTCTGTCTGTCCCGTAAACAATCCAGGTCAAGAACCATTAAGACTATTGCAACAAATTTTAAAACAAAACGTCCGTAACTGAAGGACTTTCAAGTTTATTTGAAAATTGCCCATCCCTTGAAGGGATATGATTAATTAAGAAATAAACAGCAATTAAAAAAGTTCACTGGGATATGAAGTTGGTTGGTCACGTGATCAAATCCTGTGAAGCACATATAACATTGCTGTTTATTACTTATATTTACATTTGAAAAAGTCAAATTGTTCAGAATTTCTAAAATTACCGAGATTTTATGTTTAAAATAATCCGAGCGGCAAACGATAAACGTGTGCCATGATCATTGTGATGTCACGAAAAAGTTCATACAGAATTGAACGTTTTCCCTATTTTATAGGTTCATATAAGGAAACATATTTGCAAATGTAAATATGAAACAATAAAGATAAGAAGGAATTATATACAAATCTTCATTACCACATCCAAATTGCCTGAGACATAAAACTGTTTTAATAGGCTTTCTGTTAATATCATAAATTTGAGATATGTATGACTAGAAATTGGTTAATATTTTGGGGACTAGAATTTTACAAAGATGGTTATTTCTGAATTGAATTGGGCCTATGATTTGGTAAATTAACAATAAGGTATAGAAGCAGGATAGTATGTTGATCATACTGATAATGGAAAGTAGCATAGATATAGATCAAATGCAAAAAAAAAAAATGTTGCAATATTTTTTTCTGTTTTAAGAAACGAATTCATGCTACTAGGGTACCTTTATGAATGCCATTTTTTTTTAAAACAGAGCACAGATGTGTATAAAAGGATCGGATTTATATATTTAAAGTAATTGATTTAATTCTGCTATAGAATATGTTGGTTTGTCTGTAAATTTGATTAGTGTGAAGAAGTATGACCATAACATATATTTAAACATTGAATTGTATTGTTTTTCAAATTGTATTTTATACTGTACGGTAATGTTGGGTGATTATTTACACAAGTGTCCGGTCGGCACATAAAACTTTATCTAAGGAGACTAAATTCGGCTTCTCGACTGAAAAAATTATTTTGAGTTTTTGTGAAGGATTGTTTATAAAGCTTACCTTTTACATTTAAAATATTCATAAAGAACCTTATGACGTTATAAAGATTTATGATGATGATAATAATGATGATGATTGCAGGGTTTCTGACCATAGGAATTCCAACAGTCAGAAGAGTAGGCGACGAGTATATCATGGACACAATCAAATCTTTAGTAAACAACACACGACCAGAGGAACTTCAAGATCTCTATGTTGTGATTTTCCTGGCAGATTTCAATGAGACTTGGAGAGAAGACATCAGTAGAAGGTTAAACGAATCTTATCCAGAACTTATTTCATCAGAAACTTTAGTCGTGATTCGCTCCTGGAAATCATTTTATCCGAGCTTGGAGAATCTTAATCATACGTATAACGATAATTATAATAAACGCAAATGGCGCTCCAAGCAAAATGTTGATTATGCTTTCATTTTCTTATACTGTCAGCATTTGTCAACATATTACATGCAAATGGAGGATGATGTCTACACAATACCCAATTTTCTTGATGTGGTAAAGGATTACATATCTGAGATGAGATTCCAGTGGGCATGTTTAGAATTTTCAGAACTTGGTTTCATAGGAAAACTTTACCATTCCCACGATCTAGAAAAGCTAGCTAAAATGGTGCTGTTATTTTATGAAGAACAACCATGTGACTTCACCTACTTACATTTCAATTCTCAGATGTTACAATTCCAACGCTATATACATCGTCCTACTATTTTTCAACATGTTGGCTTAAAATCGTCTCTTCCTGGGAAAGTCCAACCATTGAAAGACAGATTTTTTGACAATTTGGAGAAAACATACCAAGGAGATAATCCACCCGCAAAACTGTACACTAACTTGCTTGTCCAATCGCCTAACACCCCAGAGTCGGCCTACTACCAAGAGCCTGGTTATTTTTGGAGTCGCAGGAATGGAAAAGCGGGCGAATGGTTTACCGTAGTTTTTGATTATCCCCAAAGGGTTGAAAAGATAATTGTAGAAACAGGATCGCGGGAACACCCTCTCGACAGGATCCTACACGGCAAATTGCAGGCTAGCCTTAGTTTAGTAAAAATTGATAAATCTGAACCGACATGCACAAATAATATACTTCTTGGACACTTCAAAGACGGGTTAATAAAAGTTGGCAACTTAACATCAGTTCTAGGACCTTTTAAAATACACTGTGTAAGTATGATTCTCACCGCCAATCAGGACTGGTGGATCATTATAAAAGAAATTGCTGTATTTGTTGCTGATTGAAATTCTGTTATATACTGATTAAAATTGATTTACTTACACTGCCATTTTATATCATATTATTCTATCGGCTACTGAAACCTTGAGCATAAACACTTTTTTTGTAAATGTACAGTAATAAATTCTTTACTAAGTCCAAATTTGATACATGTATACATCTCAAAGAACTCTCAAATACGTTAGATACACATGTACCTGTCAAAATTTAGTTATTAAGTTTACATGTTTAGTTTTCATCCTTGTTTGGAATAAAAATAATTCAAAAGATACACTGTTGTTGAGGATATTATTGAAGGAAGGAATACATGTAAGTCTGATACAATCTAAACTCTGAGCCTCCAAAGTAACATTCATAACAAGAATGTTTGAAACTAAACATAATATCATAATTACATATATTATAAATAGTTTTGTAAAAGTTAAATAAAGATTTTTGCTTTATATTATCAATTAATAAAGAAACAGGCACAAACAGTTTTATATTTTTAAACGCATGGCAACTTTTCTGCAAGGAAAAACAGTGTTTTACTTTAACAGCTCAAAGCAACTTCAATGCTATATACTTTTAGACTATAATTATTTGAAACAACCTATCTGATCTAATTTCATGTTTACTTACAAAAGAAAACTTATTTGTTTTGTAACTGGCATTAAATTGGAATAATTGATTGTTTATCTGAAATAAAAGGGAGAAATTAAATTTAAGAGCCGAATGTTATATAATTAAAAACTGTATATTAAGGAAGGAGTCTTTTCTGGTTTTCGACTTGTGAAACGTAAATTTGATTATTTGTCCATTAAATCAATATAAAAGGAAATTAAAATAGTATATTTTTCTTCCTTATTTACTATCATACAACTTGGCATAGAGATAGTAATCAATGTTTAGAATCTAACAAGGACTATATTTTTGGCGGATTATTGGCGTAGGAAAATAGCACATGTTTCGCAATTCAGAACCGACGTAGATTAATGAGTCTGTTTTAACATTTTTAGAACTAACATTAATGTTGGATTTTTTAACTAATGTGAACTAATGATATGATACTTGGGTTTCAGAATTTGATTTTAAAATAAGATTTGCATATCAAGTTACATTTTTTTAAAGCTTTTTAATGTGCCCATTCTATGCATTGATTTGTGTGAAAAATCACTAGAATAAGTTTTTCTCTCTTATTAAACGGTCAATTTATTAGCTTTTCTGTCAATTTATATGTTTATATGATGTCTTTATAATACGTAAAAATCAGATATATTTTAATATTGGAAGCAAAAAAAAAAATAAAAAAAATATCTTCAAAATTTAAGAAAATTAGAGGAAATGCGGGCTAAGCAATATCAATTTTAGTTTCAATATTTATTCCAATTTAGTAGTTTAAGCTGATAGACAGTCTGATATCCTATCATTTCATTGAAGAATAGAATCTTAATATCTTAAACAGATGTCTACATAACTGCAAAGATCTACAATTATTTTTATCATCCTTTAAGTTGAGGAAAAAGGTAGTAACCTTGACCTGAACTTTTTGCGAAAACAAAGAGGTCAAATTTGATTAAACTGATAGAATCATTAAGTTATATGATCTGTTTTACTGTGTCAAAATTTCTTGAATTTCTTATTATAAGAAGTATGTTTGATAACGAGAAGACTCCTTCCTTAAGTTAAAATAAGTTAGAAACTATTAGAAACTGCAAGACAAACAATCTTTTAAGAATAGTATAATATAGTATGTAATTGATAAAATGTATATCAATTTTCAAGTTCAATAGAAAGATTGGAAACATGTTATAATATGGCTTTTTGGGGATTTAAACAACGTTAACATAGTCAGATTGTATGACGAATCGCTTCTTTTTTATTAATAAATAACCAAAAAAGTACATATGTATCTAAATTGTCCAGATTATCCATTGTCATATGTTTCTGAATTATCTATAAAAGACATCAAATTGAAATGAGTTTTCGGCTTACCTTTCACATAATTTTAAATTAAACGTCAAAACATTCTTTCAAGTAGCCGTACAGTGCATTTAAACGTTTAATCTAGCACCAACAATCTTTATGTGTTCACATTTATTTGGTCTAGCTGGATTCAAGCGTACAGTGTAAGATAATACACCAACAAAATAAGTAAAAGTATAAGTGCGCATTTTCAAGAATAATTTTACAGATATATTTGAGAGTTATTGCAATGTTCGTGTTTTATAACTTGTATTTTCACAGGCAATGATTGCTGTTACGATTCTCTCACATTTACTGTATTAAGTGTATTTTATTTCTATCTCAAAGACCGTTTGTGGGTGTAGAAGCTTGTCTTGATTTCATTCGTCATCGAAAGGGCAATTCTTTAGCTTGCGTAGATGGCCCAATGGTTATTTGACGCGCTTGGTGCGCACTGCTAGAAGAGTGGGTTCCGCAGGTCTAAAGTTCAAATCCATTGCGGGGAAGAAGTGAATCTCCAATATGGTAAATTTTTCTGTCTTTTTGCGTGGGCATGTAACTAGCCACCTACCACACTAGTTAGATAAAGAAGTAGTTCTCAGGAGAGAGAAAGGGTAACTTATCTATATCAATTAATATATCAATTAATATATCAATTATAATGAACTTTATATAAAATCAAAAAACTCAGTCGTGGTATTTTTATGTTTTATTTTGATAATTCACAAGTGCATTTCTGATTGAATCAGAGAAGACAAAAAATGAGGGGTTACTACTGGTCCAATTTTGGCACTCCATCGCATGTAAATAAAATATTCATTCCCAAATTCCATTCACCAAATATACTGTGGATCATAAGAATTCGTGGGGCTAATTTTTCAAGGATTTCGTTGGTTCATCTGATACACGATTTTACGAATTTCTAACGAATTATGAAATAGTATCTTCATTCATTTTACGGTCAAGCAAACCCACGAAATAATATCCTATTGCCGATCCACGAAAATTAGCCCCAATGAAATTTAGATGATTCCAAGTATATATTGGTGGATTGAAATCACAAAATGAGTAACATACAAAACATCTCATTCACACACAATGTTAACAGTATTAAGAGATCAAGGATAACAATAGAATTGATAATTACTCTAACAACACATAACTAATTCAACTCCACCAATAAATCATGTTCATTTTTATTTTGATTAAACATGTGAAACAACTCCCGTCTTACACAAAAGTAATTCAAATGTCAAGATAGGTATTTTCAAATAGTTCTTGAAAAATATTTTTTGAGAATATGAAAATTGTCTCATTGCATCTTCAAAAATAGCGTATTATCACGTTAACACAAAATGTTTCCTTTGATAGAATATACAAGCATCTCAATATTACCAATGTAGTTGGGGTTTTATATGGCTAGAAACAACTTAAATTTGCATGTGAACATTAGCACAAAGTTGTGCTTTCGGACACTTAATACATAACTTCTTTTTAAAATCTAAACCGCCAAATACTACAATTGGGTTTATTCATACAATGTCATATCACAGAAAATAATCATATCTACACAGATTGCATTGCACAGAACTTTCTTCTTTGATTGCTGATATATAAAGTACGTTTATTAATTTGATAAAATATTTTAAGAATAAACTATAATAATCATAGACCTTAACAAAGGGAGAGGGCTTAGAAAGGGGGATTGCCTGTTGCCCAATCTATATATGTTTGTACATAATAAAATATTGTTTAAATTAAATTAAACTGAATAAATTTAAAAAAAATGGACCCAAAAAATAAATTTCAATTGATTTTGGCTAGCTAATTTTAATAAATATACAACCTGATTTGAAATGTACACACGCATTATCTATACAAATATCAAATACCATTGCAATTTTCCATTGCAATCTTCAACAACGTTTATTATCATACGTTCGACTGCATTTAAATTCATTTTCAACCCTGGTTTTGATCAACGACTCCTTGGTCAGTGACCAAGAATGAATTCATTCAACACAAGCGAAAATGACAGGTTAAGGACTGTTTTTCTGTATTTCTTTTTCTGTCAATTCAATGAAGGTATTGATTCAATGCTGTAAACAATATTCTTAAGCGATGTCTTTCTAAAAACAATCATTAAAAAAAATTTAGACTTTCACCTATTTATTTACACCAAAAGAATCTGTCTCTCAACGATAGAAATATTTAAAGTTAATAAAAGAAATCTCAGTATAGGAAAAGAAAAAATAAAGCTCATGTGTCATAAGCATGTTAACAAAATAGAATCGTTTGGTTTTGTTTCCCAATTGCTTGATTTATTAAGCCCACATTTTTGTATCTATTGTAACATACTATACTTAAGAAATATTGGTAAAATATACTCAGGTTGATTTTTGATTTGCCGAAAGTCTGTTAAAACCTAATTTACTCAAAAACAAAAACACGATAGGTTTACAACGTACATAAAATTTGATACAAAATCGGATCATACAGCTTTAAAGCCAAATTCAAAATGAGGGTCGACTTAATTTAAGCACCCTTTATGTTATTAGGTAAAAAAGTAACATTGTGTCATTAGCTAATTCGACCAGCTGTAATTAGCTCTGACTTGATTCAATTTTTGAATATCTTCCACTGTTGTATAATTAATAAAAGCAGAATAAAATTTAAAGAAGATTCTCTTAAGGCTATTTTTTGTGCATCTAGTTGATTCCTTGTCAATAGAAAATATTATTCCCTTAACAGTTTAATTTTGCAATTCAGTTACAAGAATTTGTTATAAGATTTAACAATATTCTAACTTTCACTTAATCCCGAGAAAAGAATCATCGGCTGCTAAATAAAACTTTAGTAAAAACAATTTAAAGTAATAATGCCTAATATACATGCCCATTTAAAAAAAAAAGTCCAAATGCAAGTCTCAATGTCAGTCAAAAAAAAATTCTAACAAGTTTGAAAGAATTACTAGAATTTATGTTTAATAAAAGAAAACACATAATTTCTACTACTAAAAAAACCATCAGACGTCTAAATAAAGTTCTTTATGATAAACATGTGTAAAATTAATCGATCATGTACATGTCCTTCATTACACCAACTTCAGACTGTTGAGATATTTATATTTTTCCCATCAAAAGGGCAATTGACATGGTCGAAAAATATCTAAAATACTCGGCATGACGTTTCAGGACTACACAATGTCATTAATGAATTAATACCCATGAATCTATCATAGGATGTAATGCTTACATGTAGGATGTTTAAGGTTACACGTCTAAACAAACTTTTCTTGACAGCATTTTATTATTGTTGTACTGTAATACATATTTTATCATTTTTTAAATCTTAAAACTCAGTGCGTCCAAATCCTTTTGTTACTATTCAGTCTCAACTAACGCATCTTTTGTGTAAATAGTTCAATAAGTTGTAATTGTTACTTATATGGTGTTTTAAATTCAATGCACGAAAATTGTCATTTTTTTTAGATCACGAGCTTGAATTCAAGTAACTTTCTAAATGTATTGTTTTGGAAAAATGTATTATATGCCATATTGAAAAACATTTTACCATTAACACCTTGCTAGGAATCCAAATTTGAAAAGGACGAGATATTTAAAGTATGCAAAAAGTAATGATCAGGTGATCGTTAGTCAGGCATGGTGTAATGGTAATCGAGTAATCGTAATCGATTGTAATGATTACTCTTTTTCAAGTAATCGACAGTAATTTGTAATTGAAGAGATTTTCGATTACTTGTAATCGTAATTTAATCGATTACAGCTTAAAATTCCAGTGTAATTATAATTACTTTTTCGATAACTTTCGATTACTTTTCACATTATATTTTGTGATGCACATATTGTATGAAATAAATACTCTAAAAGTATTGTTTATAATATAATTCATTGAATAAAATTGTTATATTCATTTATTATTATTTTCCACTTTTACTTAAAATATAAATATAAATATTGGCTAACATGAGTACATAATCAGATAATTAGTAATTCACTCTGTATTTCACACTTACTTGCAGATTTTTTAACTATTTAACCTAATGTGTCTTAGAAAAATCACTAAAGCTACCTAATGATTGACCATTATTAAGAGAGAGAGAGAGAGAGAGAGAGAGAGAGGAGAGAGAGAGAGAGAGCTATATTTTGTGTTTATTTTGATAGAAAAAGAGAAAAAATGTTGTCTAAGTGTCACTAAGTGTGTTTGTCCTGGTCAGTTTAGGAATCCACAATGCAGTTAATTAAGCATTGAATCCTTATTTTTTGAAAGATATAGTCTCACAACTGTTGCGGTGTGTGCATACAAATTGAGCAACTCGCGTTAGCGCGTTATGAAAAATAAGGATTTAATTCTTATATTTACATTTTTTCCACTTCTTGTCTTGTCTGCAAATGTGATTTATACCATAAAAATACTATTTTATCCTAAGGGTAAGTTCATATAAATGGAAGAGCCACTGTAACAGCCACAAGCGTGAAAACTTTGATTTTTGCTTGCCACGTTGCATTTTACAGCGTTAAACGTTTGTGACGTCATAATAAAACTCGACATTTTTACCTTTTAGTACCCTGTGTGTGTTACGGTGTTATAACTGCAGTAGCTTTCCATACACTTTACATGCAAAAAATATGTGTAATGTAAATATTGAGGTGTGAACATCCTAATGTTTAGATAACAATTAAAATAGCCCCAACAAGGATCTATTAAATTAGAACAATTACAAACTTTAAAAACAATTCATTCAAATCATGAGGCAAGGTTCCCTCAAAGTTCTTTGCATATTGCCAATAATATATTAATTATCAAATTTTAATCAACTTCTAATTTTCAAAAAATCAAAAACAACAGAATAGTTATGATAGCTAAAGGTGCAAGGTCAAACTTTCACCAAAAATCGTAAACTTCTAAGAAAAAAACCTCGTTTACATAATTCATAAGCCTGAGCTCTCTATATTGCTTATAATTTGACATTTTGATTTGAGTAAGCAGTAGATATTATAAAATGTTATCTTATTAAGATTGAAATATGAAGTCTCAAATTTTCATATCATTCATAATGAAAATTCTCCTTTAATTCTAAATCCAATCAACTTGAAGAGTTTATAAAATATGTTCAGAAGAGGTATCATGTACATTTTATTGAAAAAAAAAATGAAGTAATCGATTATTAATCGATAACATGTTATAAAGTAATCGATTACAATCGATTACAAGACAAAAATTAGTGGAATCGATTAGTAATCGATTACACAAAATTCCCTTATGTAATCGATTATTAATCGATTACATTTTTAAGTAATCGTGCCCATGCCTCTTGAGAGTAAATTGATCAGCAATAGCTCACCTGTTAAACAATGCCCAACTGTCTCGTAATTGGCGAATGAGCTTTGTTTTCAAGTACTGCAAAAATATTATGATAGATAGATTTATTTGGTATCATGTCATCATACATATAGATATACATATTGTACATAGTATGCTTTAATACTAAATGGTTATAACTTTATAGACATGGTGTTGAAAAGAAATAATAAATATGATACCAGGAGAACCCATGAAAGCTCGAAAGCTTATTTCCAAAGGGATCCTTTTAATAATATATGAAACTTTACTTTTTTAGTTTTTACAGCAATACTATATATGGTTGTAACAAAGATGTTTGGCACTGTGTTAATTATATCATACACAGTGTTATAAACAAGTACTGAGTATAAAGATAACATTGATAATTAGCATTTGGTAAAATTATATACTGTCCAATAGTACAACATATCACTATTTTGTTCTAAAATGCCCTTTTGTAAAACAAAACCTTTAACTTTTGTTTTAAAAACACTCTTTCCATTGGAACATTTAATATGAGATAGTAAAAAATTCCAGTCTTTAACTCTTTGCCCCTTTCGATCACTGTGACGTTGCAGCAACTTTACGTCAACTTTGTTGTATGACGTTATCCTTTTCCCCACAGCGCACTCGCGATAAAGTGTAGAAAAAACGTGATTTTGTAAGTGAAGTGTGCCATGCGTATTTAACTAATTCCATCGAAATATAGGTGGTATTTTTAGCTCGTAGTTTCTGAGATCATGTAAAACTTGAATTTGAGTTAATAAAGTGTTTATTTGATAGGATTTGTATTTGCTCAATAGATTGTTCATTTGTTTTTTCTAAACGGCACAGGTTATCCCATTTAAATCATGCTTGGGAAAATTGAGTAATAATCAAATTCACTCGCCGCCATCAAAACTTTTATCGCGCGAAGTTTACGAACTAATCGGGCAACTGTAACATTTCAAGAATTCAAAAAATGTTATTTGCAAAAGATTTCGAAATTTAATGACATAACTTTATTACATTAATCTTTTACTATGATACCATCAATATATTTTGATAAATAAAACAATAAATTACGTATTATCAGAGCCGTATCAGTCAACAGCGAAAAGTGCGTTAAAGTGCGTGATTGCGGGGAAAAGGTATATGCGTCAAAATGCGTGATTGTGGGGAAACGGTATATGCGTTAAAGTGCGTTACTGCGGGGAAGGGGGTTAATGCCATGATAGTAAAAGGTGTCGGCTTGACATCCTTTGACACGAGGTATAAAAAAAATCTTCATTTGAGGATGCTCTGGTATTACGTACATACACAGCTGATCTCAGTGTAAAATTTTCATATCAATAAGACGGTGCACTACCATGATAGATGTTATATACATGCTTTAGTCTAAGTTGTCGAACCCTGTTTTCCACATTTAACATATCTAGTGAACTAAGTACTTTATAATTAACAATATGTAATGGAGATAGGTTTACTAGATACCTAATCATTTTATTTTGACATATTTGTAATTTTTAAAAACATTTTGACAATCCATTATACCATGCACAGAGAGCAAAATCTAAATGACATTATAAGAGCAGGGCAGAGAGAATGAGGGATGCTTTTTATTAAAGACAGGTGTAATGCACCATTTTGGTTGAATCGGTTGTAAGCTAAGGTGTTGAATCACCGATCGGGAGATGTAGAGGATCGCAAAATAATTTTACCGATGAGTTTTAAGCAAAAATTTCACCTGATGTGACAGTTTGAAATAGATCCAAGATGGCGGCGATGGGTACCTTGAGTATTATTAGGTATAGGGTATTTATTTTTATTATAACAAAAATTTATAACGTCAGGTGCATGCGGTTTTAGCAGGCTTACTGTAAACATGTAGATATTGACCCTATTTGGTCAATACATAGATACTGCTTTCGACACTACAGAGAAGGTCGAATTAAAATGTTTTCTGCATTTTAATTTTAACATCATTCAAATATGTTTACCTATCTTTCATTAGTAACTTTAAAATATTATACTTTTTTATTAATTTCAAATCTTTCTTTTAACCTTTTATTATCAAACTATACGTTCGACTGCATATAGATTTTTTTTAACCCTAGTTTTGACAACGAATCTTTGGTCAGAGACTATGAATGAATTCACAACACACAAGGAAAAGGAAAATATGACAGGTTATTGCCTATTTTTTCTGGAGATTATTTTTCTCTCGGTTCAAAGAAAATTTTACTTTTAAATGTATTTGCATTGATTGTCAAGTCAAGTCACCTTATTACTAGACATGGTGCTGACATGCACATGGAAGCTGAACGCAAAACAACATCGTGTACACTGATCATTCAAAGCTGCCCAGGATAACAAACAAAATATTAAAGCATTAATTTTAAAAAATCATATTATAAAGTCAGAGCAAAATACAATTAAAAAAGTCAACATATTATGTCACAGGTCAAAAAATAAGATAAAATATAAATGTTTTCGATTATGAATTTTTTTTTTTTTTTTTATTTTTTTTTTGCATTTCAAAGTCGTAAAAATGTCGTCTGAAATTCATTTTTAGATATCCCGTCGTTCTAGAAAATGAATATGGCGATAACATAAAAATGATATATATCTGTTTCAAAATTGACCATTTTCTTATTCAACTGATAAAAGAAAAAACAAAAAAATGAAATTTAGAATGGTATGTAATACACGGATGAATTCTTCTGGACAGAGAGACGAACTGAAAGGGATCATAAAATATCTTTCGATAGTAAGCCACTTGTATTTAAGGGGTGTTTTGGTATTTTGGTTTTTCATTGCCTTGTACTTCTGAAGAATAACAAGAAAAGGAATCCGTAGGTTATGAACTCTTTTTGTGTAGATTTTTTTTCTCTCGATTGAATTGATGGATAACATGCCGAAAACAACTACAAAGGTTCAAATATCTTTACTATTTAAAGGTTTGTTTGTGGTTAGGTTTGGTCCATTTTCATCGTCCGAATAAAAGATAGTATGTTACAGGTCATTAAATAAAATTTTAACAAGTTTAACTTTTAAAAAAAAAGCTTATCGTCTTTAGAGCAAACTCTTGAAAGCAATAAGTTATTAAAAAAAATTAATTTTTATATATAAATGTCGCCTTCTTCTACATGCCATGGCGTGTGGAACTTTTTTATGTATGCCTTTTAAGTGTGCGTGCCTAAAATTGAGTAATGTGTAGAACGTGTTTGTTAGTTGAGATCGACTATAGTAGGTAAAAAGAGATCTGAGGAAGGGTCGTATTATTTTAATAAAATCAAAGTTAATACCACTGCATTCAGCATCTGTTTTAACTGATATTAGTTTTACCGTATGTAATTGTGCAAACTTGTCTACAAATATTAGTCATACCATATCAAATTTTCACATTTTTTGTATTTGCATAAACAAAACAAAAAGAAAAGAACAATTTTTTTCAACAGATATTATAGAATATTGCTTTCAACTAGTTGTACTGAAAAATTAAAGCCTGAATTTCATTCAGGCATTTTTTATTGTTTTTTTCGTTTTCTCACTTTTTAAGATTTGAAATCTACGAAAATTGTTAAGTCGTGCGTAAAAAAGATCATCAGAAAATTATATCCCTTGGGCCGAACATTATTTCAACCAATGAAATAAATGTAAATTTTCACATCATGTATTTTCTACCAATCACAAAGGAGAGGTAGTGCACAACCTGGAGACTGTAAATTATTTCAACTCTTTATAATAACGGATGTTTTATTTGCATTTTAAAGTCATACAAATGACATTAACCTATAGTTTTGAATATTTTTTTCATTTAAGAATACGTAATTGATCATATCTTAATAGTGTTATGTCGCCTTTTTTGATTTGCCAAATCATTCGAAGACTTATGATAAATCTGGATTTTAACTGCTACGTATTAATTTAGGGATTTATTTGGTACCAAGGTCCATTATTTTCCCATTTATGGATATTACATAAAAGAAAATAATAAAACACTGATTTATTTTCTAAATTTTGACAATAGAATACGTATGTTTTTCTAAAATAATTATTTTCAGCATAACATAACTAAGAATGATTGGTGAATAAAACTTTACCGTGTATATTATAAGTTCAAAGACAGATTTCAGCAAGTTCTTTTTTAAATTTTATGTATAAATCATGTAAATTCTGTGGTAGCAATATCCCAAAATACTTATTACGCAAACCTTCTGACAATGTAGGGAAGGCTTAGTCCTCCTACTTTTCTATTTATGAATTTAGATAGCATTCAAATACTCCGTTTATTTTATCTTTTATAAAAACTCTCAAATTTCAATCCCTTCTTCGATCATACTGTGAAATCATTAAAATTTGCGAGGGGGGGGGGGCAATTTCTGTTCAAATTCTTCACGAGTTCACGGGGAGCTAATTTCAAAGATTGACTTGTCTTGTTAAATGATTTAAATAATACATTGGTTTAATATTAATTGAGGATGTAAACTCGTGGATGAGGATTACTTTTTAAATCCACTAATTCTATTGAATCCACTGTATTTTGATCCATACATTTTATCGATATAAATTTATTTTAAACCCTGATATTGATCAACGACTTCTTGGCCAGTAACCATGAATGACGTTATCAAATACGAATAAAAAGAGTGGAAAGAATCTTCAGGTCATATGATCTTTTTGTGTAAATTTTTTATTACATATATTTTATTAATATTATCAATAATTTATTACATACTGATAATAAAATCAATAGAATATCTTTTTCATTGAAATGTTTGTTCATTGTTAGCTATAGGCTGTCAGCGCTCGAATTTTTTATACCATGTAATAGATATCTGCGCACGCTATAACAATAACTGGATTAAAATTTAAAATTTATAGCTGCCTAGGGTAAAAATTATGTCATAACATAACAGCGATTTTCTCGTGTGCTGGGAAACGAACTAGAAATTTGTCCAAAGTGATCATGAATCTTTTTAGAATTTTCGCAACTTGCATTTCAGTGATTTTGGTTTTTACTTTGGTTTTCCAATGCCTTGTGCTACTTCAGAATAACAACTGTAAGTAAATATTTTTTATTTTATTATTTTTTCTTATAGTTAATAGGTTTTTCAATTTAAAGTTAGATGAACGGACCATGAAGAAACGCCTTACTAAACTAAGAGTTCCCAAACGCCGGAGAATAATATCGCGCAAAAGTTGTACCGTTTCTTGCAAGACGTACCGTTTATGTTAAGCATTAATTCAAAGACAGGCATATTTCGCTCGTAAAGTGGCATTACTGATCAATCATGAAAATATGTATGTTTGTTTGCAAGATTGTACTTTAATTGATGAAGTATGGAATAGAATCATAGATTAAAAATAGTTTTATTATCTGCTGTATTAATTCAATGTCCTATCTTTTACTCTTCCTTTTCTGTAAAGATATTTTGATAACCCCGTTAAGCGACCACAAAAAATTCGGGCGGATAAAATGATAAGACAATGATATTACATTTGCAATTTTATGAGACATGCATGTCTTGCCGGCAAATACTAAAACAAACGCTTATTTATTCTAGATAAGACCACGAGTTTCAATCCTTATATGTCGTCCAAAGGGAGTGCTCAAATTCATTTTAAAACTTCTAACAGGATGACCTACAAATATTTTATCGATCGGGTAAGTAATTAATTATTCTCTTATATTTCCACATATTATGCAACATTGTCACTTAGAATCCATTTCCATTCAAATGGAATTTTTTACAAGTATGTTTTTCTATTCCATAATGAAATGTCATTATCAAAAATTTGTATGAAACAAGACATTACCATGTATTAAAAGATTTTATCGTACATGTATCAATAACCTAACTTTATTGATACTCTCAAAATAGAACGCCCTAAGACTTCATTGGTAATGGTTTTGCTTAACAAAATTGTAAAAACCATGAAGTAAATAATTCATATTAAATCAATTTTTTGTTGCTCTTTCAATTTATGAAGCCCTCTACGGATCTTACAATGCTTCAGGACAATTGGAAGAAAGATGCCACGCTATTCAACAAATTCCCTAAAGATAAAAGTAAGACAACAAATGTGAATTATTTTAATTGTATTCATGAAAAGTAGTTATATCAGCTTCCTTTAGAGAGAGATAGAGAGAGAGAGAGAGATAAAGAGATAGAGATCAATGAATAAAATTACAATATATCTAACAATTAAAATACAATATATCTAACTTGCATTTTGATGTATTTTGGTTACTTTAAATGATTATGTAATAATGATATCAATGTGGATAAAATGGGAATTTGAATAATTGTAGGGTTCCTAACTTTAGGAATTCCAACAATCAGAAGAGTAGGCGACGAGTATATCATGGACACAATCAAATCTGTAGTAAACAACACACGACCAGAGGAACTTAAAGATCTCTATATTGTGATTTTCCTCGCAGATTTTAATGAGACTTGGATAGAGGACATCAGTAGAAGGTTAATCGAATCTTATTCACAACTCATTTCATCAGAAACGTTAGTCGTAATCCGCTCCTGGGAATCGTTTTATCCTAATCTGGAGAATCTTAACCATACATATAATGATAATTACAATAAACGGAAATGGCGCTCCAAGCAAAATGTTGATTATGCTTTTATATTTTTATATTGTCAGTATTTGTCAACATATTATATGCAAATGGAGGACGATATCTACACAATACCTAATTATCTTCAAGTGATCAAGGATTATATATCTACGATGAGATTCCAGTGGACATGTTTAGAATTTTCAGAACTTGGTTTTATAGGTAAACTTTACCATTCCTACGATCTAGAAAAGCTAGCTAAGATGGTGCTGTTATTTTATGAAGAACAACCCTGTGACTTCACCTACTTACATTTCAATTCTCAGATGTTACAATTCCAACGCTATATACATCGTCCTACCATCTTTCAACATGTTGGCTTGAAATCTTCTCTTCCTGGGAAAGTTCAACCATTGAAAGACAGATATTTTGACAATTTGGAGAAAACATACAAAGGGGATAATCCTCCTGCAAAGCTGTTCACAAACTTGCTTGTCCAATCGCCTTTCACTCCAGAGTCGGCTTACTATCAAGAACCTGGTTATTTTTGGAGTCAAAGACCTGGCAAGGAGGTGATTGGCTCACCCTAGTTTTCGATGATCCACAAAAGGTTGAAAAGATAATTGTAGATACTGGATCGCGCGAACATCCAACAGACAGAATCGAACACGGCAAACTACAGGCAAGCCTTAGTTTGTTGAGTATTGATTGATCTCAACCAAAATGTACGAACGATATTTTTCTTGGTCATTTAACAGACGGATTTATTGTGGTGGATAATATAACATCAGCTCTAGGACGTTTTAGAATACACTGTTTAAGCATTATCTTAACCGCAAACCAGGACTGGTGGGTCATAATTAAAGAAATTGCTGTTTTTGTTGCTGATTGAACTGTTTAATTGTCCTGTGTTTAACTCAATCATTCAGAAAAGAGATCAAAATCCAGGTGTGCGTTTATCTTCCATCATTATGGTTTTGGTGTCTCGTGAAATAGCACAACTATTAACAGACATGCAAAGCAAAAGAAGTTGTTATATAATTGGTCTGTTTACACTACTTAAAGGTATAACGAACTCAAAATGACCTTTTCAATACATGTAACAGGAACAAGCTTAAAGGAAGTGAACATGAAAAAACTATCAAGGGCTCAAATTTGTCTGTTTGATGTGTATAATGATATCTGAAAACCATTTAGACACAGCTTTCCTCAGTAAGAAGATATACCACTTAGAATAACTAATTCTTGCAATCCATGAGGGCTGCCATATTGTTAAAATCATTTCCTCCCTGCTGGGTTATCTCTAAGCATCTAAGAGAGGGCAGCACTGATGCTGACGTCAGTGAGACACATTGCACTTTTACACACGTTTAGTAACAGATAAAATGCCATCATCAAAATGTGAATTGAAACTTGAAATGGATATAAAGAGTTGTCATTTTGAAACAGGGTTTATGGAGGAAGATTTTGGATCTCAGAATGATGCATTCCCACCAGCAGTTAATGTGACATGTAACTAGAATGGAATGTCCCTGGATCAGTGTTATTGTGACCTACTTTTTCTTGCACTCGGAAATTTCTTGTTTGCACATTATGTGTGCTAAATAAATGAGCACACAAGGTGCATTGCTCAGCATCCTGATTTTTAAAAAGTGTCTTAGTTCTGTTATTCTTCTGACAGCATAAACCAAACCGGCATATGTATCATCAAGATCTTATCTGAGATAAAAACAAATCAGAAAGATTTCTAGAGCATTTAAATAAAAAGTTATGGTAAGAAACCCCACTAAAAAAATGAAATTATATTTTTATATTTATTTGAAATCTAGAAACAGCATTTTATTTATGTAAACACTGACTGCCACGTCTCTGTACAAACATCTGGAATGCGATGGTCTCATATTTTACAAATTATCCATTCATTTTTTGCACAAATCATATATACACTGTAGTTACCTAAGGTTCATTTATAGAGATGTACTAAATCCTTGTCCCCTTATGACAGTACAAAATTTTGCTTCACATCCAGGAATAAGTTTTCTTCATAACTTTTATCAACTCTGTATAAACACTGGCCCAGTTCTAACATTGACCCAGTCACCAGCAGCAATGTGGCTTATCTACGTCAGAGAACAGATGCATGCTGGGGAAAAATAGATTACCTCCATAAACCTTTCACTGAGAGTGTTAAATTGATAAAATATCATGATAGAAATAAACAAAAAGGTCACAGACCTCATTTTTTAGTTTCAAAAGGCTTTTAAAATTTATTAACCAACAATTAATTATTTCATGTTCACTTCCTTTAAGCGTCCTACTTTTAAAAAATACGCAGAAGTTGTTTACTAATA
The DNA here is from genome assembly GCA_016163765.1 of Magallana hongkongensis. NCBI lineage: Eukaryota > Metazoa > Mollusca > Bivalvia > Ostreida > Ostreidae > Magallana > Magallana hongkongensis. The sequence continues at coordinate 22,317,748 of WFKH01002636.1, read as the reverse complement.
CATGTATATGTAAATAATTCCTTGGTGTCGAAAAACGTTAGACAAATTAAAGAATGTGGAAACTGGAGTAATGGCAAAACAACTTATATATATGTGAAACATTATTCAAGGAAAATTAATCAATGTTTATGGCTCACTGAATATATATGATATAATTGAAAATACACATGGTTATTGAATAATGATGTTATGATCCTGCTATATACAAAAATAGAAAGTAGTTCAATATTCATGTGTAGACTCATATTCGACTTGGATCAGATTTATGTAGAATTTTCATTTTTTTTTTTTCAATGTAACCAACGCAGACCTATAAAGACTATTTGCTAAAGTTAATCAAGAATTTTTTTTATGTACATTTGTATATTGATTATAAATATTATTTGAACTTGAAATGGTACACAATAAAATCAACTTCTGTCCTCTAACATGTATATGTTGTTATAGCCAATTAACATTATACAAATTTTTCCGGATTGAGTTTGAATTTTAGAATATTCCGGATTTCCGGATTCGGTTTTGTTATTATACTTTTTCGCGGGTGCACGAGCTGTTTAGATTTTTCCTAGTCCCTGTGCTGAATTCCATTTACCATGTTTACTATGTTTGTTTCTACGAGAGAAAACTTCTAATTTGGTAAGTTTAACATGAAATCTGCTTGTGTATTTTTTTTTGAAGAAAGTTATATATTTATAAACAAAATGTATAAATGTATAAACAAAAAGTGTTCAGCTCTGAAGATGTATTTTTAGTAGCATGTTAGAATATTGGTACGGGTGCTATGACTAGGAATGTGTACATAAATTTAAAGATTCGCGTATCATAGTAGCATGTCTATATTATATGGTAATATCGAAAGTTAATTATAAAGGTTTGACGTTTGCGTGCGATTATTTGTGCACTCTACCATAGGCATACATTTAAAGTCATTCATTCAAAATTGTGTGATTTGCTAGTACATGTAATATGACTTTCATTATACTTGCTAATTTACTAGAGTACAAGTGAAAATATTGTTTACAAGAATACGGAGCATCTATTTACCATGTTTAATAGAGTGATAATAATTTGTCATATGCTGAGTGTGATTTGTTTATTTATTTATGTCATCAAAACTTATGTATTTTTTCTTTGTATTTTCCGTGAATCACATCACATCATCTCATATCAGCATATGAGCGCTTTTCAATGATTGCGTTACCTGAATAAAAATGTGCATTAACAACAAGTTTTGTACATATTTTTTTTTTAATTAAAAATGGGTTAATCGAAACATGTGTTTTATATATATATATATATATATATATATATATATATATATATATATATATATATATATATATATATATATATATATTTTAAATG
>WFKH01002636.1:22306097-22316283 GCA_016163765.1 Magallana hongkongensis | reverse complement strand
TTTTAAATGCTCGGTTCTCAAAAGATTTAGAATTTATACTTGAAGGACTAAAATTAGTTCTGGAGAACAACCACTTGCACTTTGACGGGGAATTCTATTTGCAAGTAAAAGGAACCGCTATGGGGACTAAAGTTGTGTCAACATATGCCACCTTGGTGATGGGGTATTTAGAGAATACACTTTTTGAAAGAATATCAGGAGTGTTTGATGCTGAACTTAGTACATATATACAAACAAATTGGAAACGCTATCTTGACGATTGTTTCGTTTTCAGGACTAAAGGGGAAGACGACTTACAGAAGTTTCATTCCTAACCCAATACTTTAAATGAATCAACACAATTTACGACGGAGAAAAGTCACAAGGAACTTCCATTTTTAGACGTAAGGTATCATAAAAAATGGGTCATGTATAACAACGGATTTATACTGTAAACCAACGGATACGCACCAATATCTGGATTTTAGATCACGCCACCCTTCCCACACAAAACGCAATATTCCGTTTAACTTAGCACGGAGAATCTGTACAATTATCACAGACAAAACCTTACGTTTTAGACGCCTGGAAGAATTAAAAATATTTCTTCAACGACAGAAATACCCGATAAATTTAAAGAGACAGTACGGCGCATCTTATTAAAAACCGACTAGAAAAAATTTTCCGATCGAGTTCGGAATGTTTGTACTACTCTTAAATCTATAAACTTTTAGAAAATTACAAATTTTTCCATGAAATAAATCATATTATTTCATTAAAATTTATAATTATGAATAACCCATAAATATTTACATCGCAACGTGTTACGGGGTTCAACCTTCTATACTATTACGCATGCGTATTTACTGTAAACAAAACACATGCAGGGCTCGCGAAGATTCTCCTGGAAATGTTCGTTGATAGAAATATGTCTTTTCTTCTTCTCCCAGGTAATAATTGTTCAAAGTTTTTAAAATAACCACTATTATTATTTTGTAAGCATGTATTTTGCTTGTTTATCATAGGAGTTGCTATAACCTAAATTCATTTTTGTAAGTGAGGCCCATTGAGGGGTTATTTGACATATTTTTGTCTGTTCATTTTAAAATGAGCTGAAATTGGTAAACCATTAATAAATTATCGAGAAAGTGATGATGTGTTCCGTTTAGAGAGTCCCTTTTGCCTCCTATATCATGATGACCCTAGATAGGCGAAGATCTTGTAGTTTTCAATTACTGTCAATCAAAATCCACGTGGTACAAATAAACGATATAAGATTATTCCGGTTTGTACGACCCTTGAATTTCCGGAAGCTCATAATTACATTAATTATTTTTGTGAAAGGGATTTTTGTGTACTTCAACTGTCACAATCAACGTTATTTCTTATTTCCTAACGATACAATGGTTAAATTTGAAATTATTCACACATGTGTTTTCAGCTGTACTGTCTCTTTAATCAACGCTGAAATAAAAAAGAGCATCACAAATTCCATTACATGTTCTACGTAATCCTCGCCGGTCTTCTAATAATCCCAACAACGAGGGGAAACTTGTGACCCACAATCCAAGGAACAGAAATATTCTAACAGACGCAAAAAGACTTTATCCTGTTTTAGAACAGTCAGAAAATATGACAAAATTACTACAATCCGAGGACATAATCAGTAGCCGACGACAAGCACCGTGTTTCTTTGATGAAATACAAGTTTGAGTGTTGTTATTTAAGAAAAAAAACAGCAAGTTAAAAGGTTCAGCGAGATATGAACTTGGTTGGTCACGTGATCAAATCTTGTGAAGTCCGAATGGCTTCTCGGAAGGTTTGATTACGTACAAACCAAGTTCATATTCTGGTAAACTTTTTAACATTGCTGTTTGTTACTTATACATGTATTTACATTAGAAAAGGGCAAACTGTTCAGTTTAATTGTTGAAATTACCGAGATTTTATCTTTATGATAACACAAGCCATAAGCGCGTGCTATGATTATTGTGACGTCATGAAAATTGAACGTTTTCACTACAATATAGGTTCATATAAGGAAACATATATGCAAATGTAAATATTTTAGATTAATGCAAATTGAAATAAAGTTTTGCTGTATGTCAAGATTGTATTCATATAGAATGAAAGAAATTGCATCATGTACATGTAGTTCTTTTTTTCTTATGATACCAGAAATCAGGATATAGTGGCTTGGAAGGCATATGGAATTGATGATGGAGAAGTATTAATAAAAGAAAAGCTGACCAGCATGTGCCCTTTCCCAATTGAAATCCACTGATATTGTTACACTGTCTGACTTTGTAACTCCAACAAGAGGGGAAGGGAAGATTCACTATCAACATCAAGCATGCCAAAATCAAGCAACTGCAGAGCAAATTGATACAGAGTTTGCAGAATCAACAGAAACACCTCATTCATCCACTGCTGTTTTTTCATGCACAGAAACTGGATGTATCAAAATATTTCCCACTTTCTCTGGTTTAGAACAACATTTACTATATATGTGGAACCCACAAGTATTCGTCAGCAAGATCTTCCTATGACACCATCAAACTGCAGTGGAAAGAAACGTGTGAAAGAATAGCTGAACTCCCTCCAGTGCCTTCAGCAATTACCGATACTTCAGCTACAGTTGAGGGGGAGTCCTCCTGCATGGGCTGGGCTTTGAAACGTGAGAGAAAGAATTGTAGATTCGACTCTGAAGTCCGAGATTACTTGCAGGAAGTATTTGAATCAGGAGAGCAGACTGGAAAGGTCAGTGCCCACGATGTATCACGAAATATGCGTGTGGTTCGAGATGAGAAAGGTGTCAAAAGATTTCAACCTGACCAGTATTTACAGCCAAGTCAGATCTCATCATTTTTCTCCCGGCTGTCAGTATTGGCTCGTACCACAAAGAAAGAAGTCATTAATGATGATGATTTAGAATCCGTCCTGGCCATGATGTCTGCCAATGAGGCTCTAGATTCTGTTAATGTCCAGTTTTAAAGTTTTAATGTTTTTAACTGTAAATGTTGAAATTATTGTAAAATAGGCAGTTATAATATTGCATTACATAAAACTGCTTACTTTTAATATTGATGCATAATATCCAACATCTGCATTATAGATAAATATTTTTTTGTTTTCCTTCCAACTAAAATGTCTCAATTTCATTGGTTTATACATAATACATGTACTTGACTGCCAGAAATATCTCTATGTCCGTCCTCATGTAACATTATATGTTTTGAGTGAAATAAATGAACTTGAACTTGTCTGATGAGAATTATATTCTGCAATATATAGCAGACACTTTTACTACTCATATTAACATATAAATTTAGTACAGAAACCTACTTCTGTAAGTTCTTAAAATATTTAGAGTAGTTGCCTTTTGGAATTACTTTAAATTGGAGCATTTGCCCTTTAATATGATGGCACATTGTTTTATCTAAAGCAGAATAATATGACAATATCAAGATTTGCTCAAACCTCTGAGGAGTAACAGGAAAAAACATTACTTTTTTCATCTATTTAACTTGTATAAATTTTATTAATCTTGCTATCTTATATAATCAAGTAATTTACTGCTGGTTTAAGAAACTATTTTAAGGTGTAGTGAGCTACCTTAAACATGAATAGTAGCAAAACATATAGATATTCAAATAGTATTTGAAATGTGAGAATGATAATTTTGAAGAGTTGATTATGTTAAATTGGACAAGATTTAAGGTCACTTTTACATGGATTTGCGCATATCATCGCTTTTTGTGAATAAATTTATCATTTAATAGATTCTGGGAAACAAAACACTTATAAGGTTTATTACAGAGTGACTACAGAAATGCTGTTTTCAAATTGTATAATTTGACATGTATATCAAATTCAAGGTCACAGATGTTTGTCACATGACCTCAGTTTGTCATAGATGAGATGGCAATGTTCACAAATGATGTTAGTTGTAAAAGTCTGTTTCTGCATATAAAAAACTAGATATTACATTTAATAATTATAAAGGTTTCCATGGTAACATTTAAAAAAAAAATTTCCAACATTTATTTGTTTTAATACATGTTAATTGACAATATTACAAAAAAATGTTTACTCTTTTGTGCTTTACTTTTTGTATGGTATAAAAGTCATTTTTCCATTCTAAGTCACTGTTACACATGTACCATGGTAGTGGTATCCTTAGCAACCAAATTTATGGTGCATTGCTTATATTTCAAATCTATTTATGAAATAAAAAGAAAATCTGTATCGATGTATTCAATCAACACTTTGCAAATTTCATTGCAATATAAAGACATTTTTTTAGATGATGACCTTTTTAAAAAGACCTCTCTGCACTTGAAAAATAACCCTACTGCACCTGGTGAAATTTTTATATGTTTTTGTCAAAATAGTCTTTTACTACTTTTATGCAATTGTTTATCAATATGATCAAGAATGGATGCTGTTTTTTAATAAAGAAAATTGCTATTTTTGAGATATAATAAAAACCGATTACTATGGGCAATTTAACCATAGCAACCGCACTTATGATGTTATTTTAAAAATGATTTTTGTTGTTTCATTGCATCGATGAAACCTTCCTTGTACAATAAACACCTTAAATAACATGGTGATTATAGTTTTCAAGATTAATTAATCTTACTTAACATTTCCTTAACTCATAACAGCAATAGGCATTTGAGCACTGAAAATGGATGTTTCTATGGAACATGTGTTTCCTAGCAACAAAGTATCCAAAACACAAATTGAAGGTTTATTGATGTTTACTGCTGATATCTTAACATGTTTAAAGAGAAATTAACTGAATTTCGTATATGAATAAATCGCCTCCTGCATGATTTTAAGGCGGAGTAGTACTTAAGCATATTGAAATATTTAGTATAGTACAAGCTGCAGGAACTCTCCTCCTATATAAAGGAGGTTAAACGACGTTCTTCTTCATATACCAAAACTGAAATCATTGCTGTCGCGATCATAACTAATCACAGCGTCTCGTAACTAGATTCGGCGGCCATTTGCAATTGATATAATTAAATCTGAATCATCGCGATGTTTGCAATTATATTCTTTATAAAGTCAAGCGTTGTACTGACTTGAGTATCTAAAATGCGGTCCTAGATCCGGAAATTTTTTTCCGGAATAAGCAAGCGCACTAGCGAAATTTTATTTTATTCATTTAATGATAAAAATGGGCAATGCGCAATGTTAAATCACATGCGCGCGGGCCTGACAACCAAGGGATTAATTTTTGATGGCCTAATTAGACAGTATTTCCCGCCATATCTTGACTGTGAATAGGGAGGAGATAGTCCTAACCTGAGTTTCCACAATGTACAGACAATGACGGAATGTCTTACCGGTGTAGTGCTCTGATGTTATATGAAACCCAATACTACAGCTAGTTGTTTCTTTGGTTTGTCAAACAATAAGGTAATTCTACAACAATATGATAATATAGTTGTAAATGATGCTAAAAAATCCTACAGGTATTTGTCATTGAAAATAGTAAAAATAAATGCTAGTAAGTGAATGAATCAGTTTCCATTTTTCACCAAATAGTAGCAACTGTTGCGGCTGTGCGATTCCTTGGATTGTCGAAGTGTTATTTATTAGAAGGATTCGAGGGTTAAATGTATGTTTCCCTCTTGTTGTATTCTTTTCTTGTAGATACCTTCTTTCACCAATTTTAATTTTATTCGGAAATATTGGTACAATAAGCACATCTTCAAATACAATTTGATGAGGTATGGTAGCTTTAAAAATCATAAATTTAAACTATAAACTGATCAAAATAATACAAGGTGTATCAAGATTTGTTTTCCATCTGTCAAATATCTTTTTTTTCTGTCATTATCAGGAAGTTGAAGGGAAATTGGATAGGTCTGATTTCCAAATCGGTTTAGAGTGAATGGTTCTCACAGCAAATCTCAGAACTTTAGGCACTTGCCAGGAAATATCTCCTTCACACTGGAGATCCAATGTCCAATTATTGGTGTTTCCTTGTTAGGTGCATTCAAAAGTTGCTGATCTAAAGAATGATATGAAATAGTTGTAAAATACATACCATAAGGCAGACATAGAGGAATATGCAGATTGAAACAATACAGACAGATAAACAAATCTTTCTATTATCTCGTGTAACTTAAGTACAATTCTTACCATTAGAGGAAAAATCCGAGAGGACCCGATTGAAACGGAAATCGTTCAAGACAAAAGCGTATCCAAAGAGTGTGGAAAGCTGACAGCGAGCAAACTGTTTCGTGCGAGAAACGTTTCGTGTAAACTGTTCAACGTTTCGTGTGAACCGTTTGGTGAGCGTGTAGCGAACGTGCAGAGAGCGTGCAGCGAACGTGTGGTGTAGTAGTACGTTTGATGGTCTATATGAATAATGTGTTTACTTCTGTAGGCATTCAGTAAGTGTGCATGTTCAAAAAGATTTTAAGTTTTGATTTGCTGAAAATTTAAACTTTGTCTTATGATTTGCAACTGAAATTGAAATGAACAAAACTTGTATAAAAAATTATTTAATATTTTAGGTTTATGTTAGAAATACGCTATATTTTCATCTATAAATGGTCATTAAAAATTCCCTAGATCTGATATTTTGATGTATTGATTGTTTATTGCATGTACATGTGATATTTAAAGAGGCAAGACTACAATGTAAAATTTGACATTTTTGCACTTTTATCATATGATTTCAATGAATGTTAGTATATAATTATAATTTTGTTGATAATCCTTTTTCTTTATAAAATTTCCCCCAAACTTTTTAATGTATGATTATTTTTTCAATGAATAGAAAGAAATTTAATTTACCAATACTCTTTTTAGTACCCCCACCCCCCCCCCACCCTCAATTTTGATGAATTACCGTATATCAGTTTTTTTCCGCGAATCAGAACCTAGAACAGTATATAAAATTTACGCGAATCAAATTTTCACTATTTCAAAGTCATAGTGAAAATATAATTCACGATTGTTTTAAACCTTTGAAGTAAGAGGGGAAAAAGTATCTAAATTATCACTTTTAATAATGAAAAAATTGGACAATGAAACCATTTACGCGATTTCGTTAATGTGAAATAATTACCGATAATTATTTTCCGAGACGCAAACATTCATAGATCAATAGATCATGAACCGTTACATATATCAACAGCTCAGGTATAATTAGACATCGGTTTATGCAAGGAAAGTGACCGTTTTAATTAGCCTGTCAATGGATTATTAAATAAACAACAAAGCTTATGCATACCTGTTATCTGGCTCTTGTCCTCCGATCCCGCAATTTCTACCTCTAACTAAACAAACTGAGAACAGTTCACCGTACTTTTACTCACCTGTTTACTTTATAAGCAAAGAGAGAACTCTTTTACAAGACCAAAACTTTGTATCAAATTTACGCCGATTTATTATCCGCGATTCGTAAATCATCGCGAACAAAGCGGAAATTGGATGCACGCGGAAAAAAGCTGATATACGATATTTAAAAACTGAATGTTAATTACATTTATGATAATCTATGTACTATCATAATATTAACATTTAAAATACAACGGTGAACAACCTCAGAGACATATTTGATTATTTATTCATTTTTTATATTAATTTTGTCTCCTACACTTAAAGTATTGTTGATAATCTTTTCATAAAAATGCCACTTGTTTTGACGCTCATAAGATACTGAAGGTGATATTTGCCATAAGCCATTTTTTTCATTTTTTGTACACATTTGGTTGGTTAATAATAAGCAACAGAACATTTTGGATTCAAATTTCCACCTCGATTGCTATTGCAATTCGAAATCTGTATAATATTGACACTTTTTCCAGAATTTGGCACAATGCCAATTTCATGACCCTGTTGCACTAATACTAAAAGAAAGTCAGTCAAATTGACTATTTGAAGAATTACTAATCTTTGCCTTTTTTAAAAGAAATAAAGGATATAATTTTTAATGAGGTATTTTTATTTCTACTCCCCGAATGACAAAAAACCGTGAAATCAGAGTTCTCATTTTGAGTCGTAAGAGCTATTTTTAGTAACAAGCCAACCAACCTGTACCTTTATCAAGGAAGCAAAAAAAAATTGTATATATTTGTAATGATGTAGCTCACCAAATTTGAAGTCAATCAGAGAACCTAGCAACTGGGTCATTTTGCATGTTTTTCTCTTAGACACGCTCTTATGATGACTTCGTCTACCTAAGTTGGTTATTATATATTTAGACACCTTAAGATGACCTTATCTACGTGGGTTAGGCATTATATTTTAGACACCTTAAGATGGCATCATCAACCTAGGCTAGCCATTATATATTTTGACACCATAAGATGACCTCATCTGCCTTGGTTAATCATGATATATTTAGACACCTTAAGATTATCCAATCTGCCTAGGTTAATTTTTATTAAGGTCAAGGTCATTCGAAATTCCGTGAGTTATTGATTTTTCTTATCTCTTTTGTGTATGGTGATATAGAAATTTCTTTATGGATGTAGTAGAACTTCTTTAGACTATTCAAAATACAGCCCTTCAGCCCCCAACTTGAAAAGGTTTTAGAGTTGTTGCCCTTATCATACGAATTGGTTTTTTTTCGCTACTTCTCTGCAACCATAAGATATAGATACTTAAAACTTTTACTAATGTCTTGAGTTTACTTTACGGATCATTCAATATATCCATACCAAAGGATCCGATGTTTCCTATAAGCAGATGTTTCCCCTGAAAGTTTTTTTTTTTATTTCGTTAAAAGCACAAACAACCCACACATTTTGCAGGAACATCAGAGTACTTGAAAATGGAGAGTTGACCTTGGCCGAGCAAAATCAAACAAAGGTCAAATGGTCAAGGTCAAATAAAAAAAAAATTATCAATCTAAATCTTTATTTTATTTAAAAATTATTTTTTAAAAGTAACCCAGGGAAGGCATTTCAGTGATTCTATTAAAACAGAAATGTTTTAAAGTGCTTCGATCCTCAGGCTCAAAGTATTTTTTTCATCATAAAAATGTTATTTATCCTTCAAACTTTATAAATGAAATAAAATAAAAAGAATTTTTTTATGGTATCCATGCATTTTACAAAGTTATTGCCATTTTGGCCATTATGGATATAATGGAATAAATATACAAGTTGAGATCAAATTAGAAAAAAAGGTTGTCCCGGTGCATCGGTGGCTCGAATCCCTTTACCTTTATGTAGTAGGTCTTCGTGGATCCACTAAGCCAAGCAGTTCGTTGAATAGATGTGCGTAATATTAACACTATAATACTTATCAAATTCGTCTACATAAAAAGCAGATTTATGGTACGAATAAAAAAATTCCGGATAATTTAGAGTTATCGAACATTGCTAAGGATTGGAGATCGTTAAATATAAAAAATAATAAGGTGGAAAGACCTGTAATTATTCGAGAACAATTAGTCTACTAGTTATCATTTCTTTGCATATCAAAGATAAATTCCTTTGTAAGATTCATTGGTTTTTCATAATCAATTGATAACCCTTCTCAGCTTCTATTCATATTTTGTATACCTCATAATAATATAAATTTATTGAGATACATAATTATCGTATGGTCTTGTTGCTATGGTAACCATTGTAACTGCGTTTTCATGGATTTCAAATGATAAATTTGAATATATAGATGGTGACATTATATATCATAATCTAGAGTGTTTTTACATTTTTCAGGTCACAAAAGACACACTTTGAAACATGCTCTTTTTCTATTGCGATCAGAAATCACTAAATGTAGCACAAAATCACATAGGAAAACCTATTTCGAATCAATTTAAAAAGAACTTAAGGTGTCCAATACTATTTAACAATGCATTTTTTTATAAAAAAAAAAAAATTGTATATAACTTTATCTTTCAGCATAATAAAATCCACTTATCAATAAAAAAATCTATGAAAATTATTTTTTCATATTTTAAGCGCAAAACGTTGCCATGGGAACCTTATATTTGATTTTTTCCACCAAATTTAAAATATGCAAAAAATTGTCTCTCATTCTATATGTAGTGTTATTTATACCAAAAAAATATTAGTAATGATTTGATTTCAAATTTCATATTCGATTACTTTAATTTGGTTAATACGAAGCAGTTCTGGAGTATAAAGTAATAGAAAATAAGATATGAGAAAAACGAGAGAGAGAGAGAGAGAGAGAGAGAGAGAGAGAGAGAGAGAGAGAG
>WFKH01002636.1:22280028-22297632 GCA_016163765.1 Magallana hongkongensis | reverse complement strand
TTGTGTAGCTCATGCTGACCTCAATTGGTATGGCTATATATTGTAAATTTATGACTAAAATGTCTTTATTTAATCCTCTAGGCCCTGTATGCCTACAATTTTATGAAAAGTTACATCATTGGATAATAGGCAAATGTTATGCAGGTCGTGTTGTTAATCTGTCTGATGCAACTCTTTGTATTGGGTTTATGATGTATTTTGCGAAACAAACTGTTAATGTTCCTTGATGTATGTTTATGGTGGTTTTAGCACATAAAAACTGAGCTATGTTGATCAGATAGATTGACAACTCATGCTTATGCACATTTTTTGGAGTAATATTTTTTTATTGGTTTATAGGCTTTTTATGGAAACGTACAGTAAAATATGTTGTTTTTTTTGTATTTACAAACACCATAAAATACGAAATACATGAAAATGATGTTTAGGAAGATGTTGTGAGCCCTAGATTCATCTATGTATGTTAACAATCAATAGATTAATTCATGTATGCATTTTCCTGTATGGTACCTCTGATTTTTATTTTATGTTTTTATCCTTTTTGGTGCCTCAAATTTGTCACTCCAGGTATTGGTCAATAATAGAGTATACTCGGACTTTTCTTTTTGTTTACTATGATACTATAAATACCCATGTTTTCGGTCAGTTAGTGGGTTCCATTAGCATGCACTTCAGTTCTAGTATGATGTGTAACTGAGCGTATTTTTACGGTAACCAATCTCCATTAGGGGTTCCAGCAAGGTTCCAGCAATGTTCCAATAGTCCCTAGTGTTTCGGTAATTAACATTATACCACTCGTATAACTTCCTTCGTGTATTCATTTATTACTCTGGAAACCGGTGGACGGAAGCCTTGACATGGTACACATCGTAAAAACACTGGAGGGACTCTTCGGACAAATATACAACCATAGGAGGCCATATGATGGAACTGTTGTCATAAACATTTTTTGTCAATATTTTATTTGTGAATATGTATATTTGTAAATTTATTGACGTTATATATAGATAAAAATTGTAAATACTTATTGATGTTTCTATAATTGCTCGACTGATTAGACACACGACAGCTGTCGTGACATATCAATATCTCCCTATTCAAGAAAGTTTTATAAACTTTTGAAAAAAAACAATCAATAAAAAAATGTCAATAAGCAAATATACACAAAATATTCACTGCTTGATATTTACAATCTACTTAGATAGTCTGCATCGACGTTTTAAGTATCTTTGATTGCGACAATCCGGAATCTGTAAGGTTGCAATAAGAATGCCCACCTCATTAGACGAACATTAGATACCTTGGCTTGGCTAAGATAAACCAACGGTTGGTGGTCTGTCTCCAACAGGAACTCTTTTCCATATAAATACCTTATGAACCTCTGGACTGCCCGCATCATAGCATAACATTCCTTTTCGTTCGTAGAGTAGGACAACTGATGCGACTTCAGTTTTGACTAGCATAGAAAACTGGTTTCTTCACTCCATCTTCTTCTTGTAGCAACACTGCGCCAACACCTGCATCTGACGCATCTGTCTGCAATATAAATGGTTTACTCATATCGGGTAATTTTAACACATGTGTTACCATGAGTGCATATTTCAGCGACGTAAACGCGTTTTGCTGCAGTTGCCCCCAGATACACTTACAGTTAAACCTGTTTTAAAAGGTCACCTTGGGGAAATTTGAAAAGTGGCCACTTAAGACAGGTGACCTTTAATTCCAGTTTGCACACAAAATAATGTTAATTAATGTATAAACACAAATGCATGAAAAGACATGTTTTATTATAATTACAGATTTATTTACGTACGTAATTTTACATGTTTTAATGAACAAAATTTTTTTTTACACCTTTGTATAAAGTTTTAGGGCTTTTCTTGTAATAATGGTCCTGTGACATTTATTCTACAAGATGTTGCGTCATTAAACTGTTGAACCACCCCCAACACAATTCGTTTATATCCTCGTTCCCCGTTACATTAGACGGCGCTTCGGGACTTTCAGGGTCTACATTGTTATCATAACTTTCTAAGATACTTGTACTTAATTTTATTTTTAAAATGTTGTTAATTTGAGTTTTCAAACTTGAAACGTTTCCGCTTTCTTTCAATATCACAAAGGCTTTTTATCTAACTCAATAACTTTCTTTTTTTTCCCCCTCTTTACATTCGGAGAACTAGAAGCTATGTTGTAAAATGAATAAAATACAAAGAAAGTAAACATATTTCATCGTATTTGATATAAACACGTATAAGGTACACAATAATTATTTAAATACCCAAGCGACTTCATGTTTTCATAACGATCAAAATGATCGAGATTTGTAATCAACTAACTCGGGTGAAATATCACGTGACAAAATTGTCAGTAATGAACAAAATGGCCACTAAATACAGTACAATTAAGTGGTCGGTTAGTTAATTGGGTGGCCGCTGGCCGCGTTACGCGAGTGGCCGCTTATTCCAGGTTAAATATATAAGGAAAAACGTCGGGGGGGGGGGGACAAAAAGTGGCCACTGATCGGAGGTAGTGGCCGCTAAGACAGTTTTGACTGTATTAGGCTGTCCCTCCCGTGTCAAATCAGTCAGCGGCGCTACAATAGCTGAAAAGTTGGGTATAAATCTCCTATAAAAACCAACAAGTCCCAAAATTGACCTAACCTGTTCCTTAGTGGTAGGAGTTGAAAACGTCTGAATAGCTGCGACTTTCTCTGGTACTGGAAGAAGTTTCTCTTCTCCTGCTATATGTCCCAAACACTCTAAACTTTAAAACCAAATAAAACACTTACTTGGCTTTGCAGTTAAGTTTGCAGCTCGCAGTCTTTCTAAAAACTCCCCCACAATCTGTAAATGTTCCTGAAATGACTTGTTATAAATAATAACATCATCTGAAAAATTGTCGACGCACCGCATACCCTACAATAGCTCTCTTATTAACCGGCTGAAACTAGCTGTCGCGTTGACCAAACCAAACGGCATAACCTTGAACTGATAAAGTCCGAATGGTGTCTGAAAAGTTGTTTTGCATTTTGACGTTTCTTCAAGAGGTAATTGCCAATATCCCTTACTACCTGTCAACTGCACGAATATATCGTCCGCACACGGATTCGTCTCTACATCAAACACGGTTATTCTTTTGATTGCTCTAAAATCTATGCAGAATCTATTGGAACCGTCCTTCTTCTTGACTATAACAATCGGCAATGTATAGGGACTTGTCGATGGTTCGATGATCCCTGTTTGTAACATTCTCCTGACCTCTTCACATACGGTTTCACGTGACGTAAAGGGTAATGGATATGACTTTGATCGTACCGGTTTTTCACTGGTCATTCGATTTCATGTTTCGCTAAAGTAGTCAGTTCTGGAACGTCTGTAAGAACATCAGAATATTCACAAAGCAATGTTTTAATTTCATGTCTTTCTCTCTCACCTAGTTTATCACTGATGTTGACATCCTTTGTACCTTCCGAATTCAACTGTGACGGAGAGTCATTTAAATCACTGTTATCGGTTGAACTGTCGTCATCTACATCGATAACTGCCACTCCTACAATGTCTCTGCTAAAATTGTCATCATCATTTCTATCAACATATCGTTTCAGCATGTTAGCATGGAACGTTTTTAACTTTCCGTCTACATCAGTCTTGTAATCTACACTCCCTACATGCTGGACTATTCTGTAAGGTCCTATTCACCGCATTAATAACTTGTTGCTAGCGGTAGGAAGCAAAACAAGAACTTTCTTATCTCCTTTCATGTCTTGCTGCCTCGCCAGTTTGTTGTAGTAGGCGCGACATTTCTGTGATGATCTCTCCAGATTCTCTTTGGCTAGTTCACATGTTGACTGAAGACGATCTTTTGAATATACAACATACTGATAAGTAGTTTTAATATCAAGATCCGTTACCTCTTTTGTCGATAGCTCACGAAGAATCCGCATTGGACCTCTGACTGTGTGACCATAAACCAATTCAAAAGGTGAAAATCCGAGACTTTCTTGAGTGGTGTCACGATAGGCAAATAACGCTGCAAACAAATACCTGTCGCAGTCCTTACGTCGCTCTGCACAGAGTCGTCTCTGCATCTGCTTTAGCGTGCCGTTAAAACGCTCGACCAATCCATTGCACATGGGGTGATACAGCGTTTTCGTCAGCTGTCGGAATGAGAGTAGACGACTTGTCTCGGCCATCAGCTCCAAAGAAAACTGGCTGCCTATGTCAGTTAGCATCTCGACAGGTATTCCAAGTCTACAAAAGATTTCAAAAAGAGCTTCCGCATTTCTTTCAGCTTCTATACCTTTCAACGCCACTGCTTCCGGGTTTCTTGAAGCAAAGTCTACAAGGGTTACGATGTACCAGTTCCCTCGGTCCGTTGCTGGTTGAATTGGGCCGACCAGATATACTGCAGCACGTTTAAAAGGTTCATCAATCATTGGCATCTTACCCAAAGGTACTTTTGTAGTCCTACCTTTTGGAGTTGTCCTTTGACATATATCGCATGATAGACAAAATTGTCTGACATCTGCCTGAACTTCCGGCCAGCAGAATTCTGCTAATACTCTGCTAATCGTTCTGCTAGTGCCTAGGTGACATCAGAGATTCGTGTGCGAGGGCTAGGACTTCGTCCTGAATTTCTTCGGAACAATAAATTGTGTGATTTGTTTTACCATTTTCAACATAAGACGATTGAAAAGTTCGATAAATCATACCTTTCTTCTTAATGAAATGAAATTTGGCGTCTGCATCTGTATCCTTTTCCGCTAAACCACTCTTTTTCAGAGTAGCATCTTCGTCTTCGTGCTCGAAGTATGTCGTCTGGAGTCACGCTGGAATCAATAATATCTTGAACACAAATTGGTTAGTCTTTTTACCTGCATGGCGAGCTTGTTGTCTAGTTAACACTGCATTTGCGGTACTTGGACTCCACTTCATATCTGGATCTGTTGGGTTTCTTGCGTCTGGAATATTCCCTATGATTACATCATATAAAAGGTTCTTTAAACACCACGCTTCAACTTCTCCTATAAAGTAAGGCGTATCAATACTCACGCACGCAACTGATACTTTTATCTTGGATCCATCTGCAAGAAAACACTCTCGACACTTGCCAGTCAACTGCGAATCACAATTCAAGTCTTTACGAACAACTACACCGTTACAAACCGTGTCTGTTAACAAAGTAACTTCAGTTTGCCATCACAAGTAAGCATGTTCCCTAAAGCAGCTGTCACATTGCAAGAAGATATACTAAGAAAATCAACAGCCTTTGGATTCGAGACAGAAGTTGTAGTAACGGAGGTAAATGCTGCACATTTACCTGGTGTTTGGTGGTGGTGTCCGCCCCTTGACTCTTCTTTTGGATTCTATGCAATAGCGGCCGAATTTCTTGTGCCCTAACTTGGAAAATTTGTAACAGCATACCTGCTTTCCGTTGTTGGTGCATCTTTCGTACTTTTCTGTTCCTTCTGGTCTCTCTATATTAGGTGTTCCGTTCCTTAGTTCAAGAGTAGAGTCTTTCCTACCAGAATGTACTAGCGACAAAATATTTACATGACGGGCCTCTTTACATTGATCAGTTAGTCTACACATTTAATCAATGTCTTTGGGTATATGTTCTTTCAAAAAAATAATAAATCTCTGTTGCACATTGAAAGAAATTGATCCCGAAGCACAAGATCATACAATCCGTTCAAGGTATTAGGCACTCTACCAAGTTCTAACCATCTGCTTAAATAACTTCCCAGACGAACAGAAAATTGAGAGAAAGTCTCACCTGATTCAGGTCAACACTTACGAAATCGTTGACGAAATCCGTCCTCTGTTCTCTCAAATCCTTTCAACAGCGATGTTTTCAGAGCATCATAGTTGACAGCTTGGTCCTGAGGTAGCAAAGCATAAACATCCAGGGCTCGACCACGTAACGGTGTGCTGAGATTGACTGCCCATGTATCTGCTTTCAACTTCTGTGCCTCTGCATATCGCTCGAACCGCCGAAGATAAGAATCTATGTCATCTTTAACTTCGTCAATTAATGGCATCTTAGGAATTTTAGCTGATGAACAACTTGCAGTATCAACCTTTTTCTCTTTCAATTGTTGTTCTAAATGAAAAATAGTAGCACGGTCCTAACTCTCCAGCTCGCTCCGCTTTACCTTGTTCTTCCTGCATCTTTCCATCTCTAAAGTTTCTTTCTTCAACTCGTACTCCCTCGCTTCCTTTTCCCGTTCTCTCTCTGCGGCTCGTAACTCCCGATAGTGCGCTTGTTGATCTCGTATGAACTTCTGGAGGTCCGTTCCCTTGAGTTCCATTATTTGTCCGTATTCCGTTAATTCTTGTAACGTTGGTTGGTCCATCCTAATATACTCAAAAATATATCTACACAATCAATTACTAATAAATATTTTAAGCAAAAATGTACTTATGCTTTAAAGGAAAAATATAAACATACACAAAGCAACGGTAAATGTTCTCCATCGGGGTTCCACACAACTTCTAGCTACCTTTAATAAAAAGAAAATATTAGAAATTTCAAAAACTAATTGACAGTAACAAAGTGACCATTATTTGCTGACATTAGAGGCATTTATATGAAGTCTTATTCACTGTTCGAGAGTAGCAAGATTTTTTTATTCAAACTTATTTATTTCACAACGATGACAAGAAAGTTCTTATATTAATGTCTCTCGTTGGTACGGATATTTTACGCGATGTGGTCCTTAATGTAGGAGGATAACGCAAAATTTGCTAATTGTTTGCTCGGTATGATTTTTTTTACGTGGCACCTGTCTCAAATAACACAGAGTGAATGAATCTTGTCCCCAAACAAAGCGTGCTTAAACCGTTAAGTCTTGTTATAAATAAATACGTATTTTTTTCAGCCAAAATTAGATCAAAAATTCTGGTTGCGGTTTTTTTCAGGCTGTGATTCTGGATACCGCGGGAGTAAGACTGTCGATATCGTTTGTAATGCGCGATGTATGGTTACACTTTCAGAGTTACATTTAATTCTGTAAAAATGATTATTCTTTATTAAATTCCGGTGTATTTGAATATTCACCATTGTTCCCTGCATCAAAACAGTTATCGCCATTACGTTCTCAGCCACCTGTTGACTTGTCGCATGATCAATGTTTGAATCACAATTTCCGGTGAATCATTCACTTGTCTCATGTCGGACTTCTCAGGTTAATCGGATGTTTAAAAATTTATCAATTATGATGATTTTATTGAAAAAGTATTTCCAATGTATATATTCCGTTATGCAATTATTGTTTTCCAAAAAAAAAAATGAAAATGAAAATCGGCACGATCGCCGGATTAGACAAGTTTTACTGTAAATATATCATCGTGGGAAACGCAGGTATTTTAAAAAGTTTGTAATTTAGGTCAACCAACATTTTTGTGATCGCATTGTAAATGTCTGTTATTTGATTACAGATAGCGAATGTGTTGAACAGAGAGAAAAAAATGTTCTATAGGAAGAGGTACCATTATTCTTGATAGAGAACAGGTAAAACTCTTAAATAATTTTTTGCATTTGTTTAGCGGTATGTCACACTATTATGTTTTAAATATGTCTGTGATGAATTAACACGAAGGTACATGCTTGCTGTATATTATAGTCAAAGATATAGAAAAGATATTTTTTTTTAAATCATGTCGAAAATGTTACAAAATAAAGATGCATACATAGTATCATTACATAATATTTTAATTATATACACAATATAAAATAAAGCAGTAAAACTCTCATATCTAGCTAATGTTGGATTAGAACATCTCTTGTCACATCAAAGTAATGCATAAATATACAGCTGTACAGAAACCTTCGATGTTACCTTGGAATGTATGAAATCTAAATAATTGGGGCAAAAAAATTACCATTATTATTCCAATATAATACCCATTTTTGTCAAGCAGCTTTTCGAAGAAATGCACTACATATACGTACATAAATTACATGATTTATAAAAAAAACTTGATGTTCATGTGACCTCTTTGAAAAATAAATTGTGGTTTATCTATACATTATTTGCAAGAGAAGCGTAAATTAAAGATTACAATGCACCAATTTCCATTTATATTAACAATACTGTAAAATGTAAAAACTAGATATCGTTTCCAACAACTTTCTTAACCAGAGTAAAGATCATTTTTGAACTAGTTTAAAATGATCAGAACAAAACACTTTTTCATTTGAATGTGCACTTTATTCATATTTTCTAATCCATGCCGAAACCCAGCCCTTAAACATAATGTATTAAAATTAAAATGCTAGTAGAACACTGCATATTTTATTTTGTTCAATTTTCTGGTTATAAAACGTTTTTAACTTGAGAATGTTTAGTTCTCAAAATACGTATTGTGCCTCAAATTACAGAAAACTCAACCAAAAAAAGAACAAACAAAATGGAACACCATTGCTAAATTTAAATATTATGTCAGAGGAAATTGGATACAGAATTACGTCAGACGAATAAATTTGTTTACGTGTGTACGTGATCAAATATGATCTTTAATCCTATAAAAAAGAAGTTGATTCCTATCATGTAAACTGATATCATACTACATAATGCTATTGTCAATTTGTAGGCAGATGAGTTAAGTGTAAGAAGAAGGCAATAGTTTGCAGCTTTTAATTTTTGAAAAATCCTCATCTATTGTCCCGGGAGCTGAACAAGAAAGATAAGCATGAAATCTTTTCTACCATCCGTCATTTTCCTGATTTCAGTCGTATCTGTTTTTACATTGGTGTTCCAATTTTTAGTACTTCTGCAGAGGAACAATCGTAAGTATTCAACTTTGGTAACTAATCTTAATTTCTTTGTCATACTGTTCTTTGTTCGTTGTCTATGGACTTCTCTCAAAGCATTTTGTCTGTCTGTCTGTCTGTCTGTCTGTCTGCCTGCCTGTATGTATGTCTAACCGTCCGTCTGTGAGTTATTCCCATTCTCGTTTTTTATTCAAAAACCAAAGGGCAACTTCAAACAAACTAAACAAAGAGCACTTTCACGTACAGGACAACTGAATTGTCCACATAAAAAGCAGCTACCATTTCTGAAGGATTTTTAAAGATAAGCTATGAAATAGGTTGGGTGTCATACAATATATTGCTCAAGAACTACTTCACAAGAAAAATAAATATTTTATAATAAAGTTTTTCTTCTTACTTTAGGAAAATTCTTTAAAAATTTAGATCTTTTCAAAATTAAACCGACAACGGAAGACTTTTTTCATGTAACAGGGATGAAAAAATCTATTAAAGATTAACAGATCAAATGACTTAGTTACACATTGTTATTGATATGAATTCTGGTACCATGATGCATTGGGTAAACTTTATATTATATGTTTAAGCCTCATCTATTTCACAATTTTTTCAATAACATTTAATTACACATTGATTAAGCAGAATTAATAATAAACAAGTAACCTTCTTAAGAAAGCTTCTACTTTGTCTTTCATCAAATCATTCAGGTTCCAGACATTTAGCTGTTCAGAGTGGGAATGCACTGTATGACAATGCCAGATATTTTTTATTATTATTATTATTTTTAATATTATTATTTTGTTTTAATTGTTTGAACCGATTGATGCTTTTCATCTGCTCCCTATGCTCCTTACTGTCGCTACACTTAGATGATTTGAAAATCAAACGGTAAAAATAAAAGGAAAGCTCGAAAAGCTATCAGGCCCATCACATTTGTAAATTAAGGGCCAATTTTTAAACATGATAAATTATTACAGATATGCCAGGGACGGGTTTCAATTCTTTGAACACGTCAGAATCATGTGTCCAAAATCCTAATAAGGAAACTTACAAAGATTATCTAGATAAAGTAAGTTATGGTTTTTTAAAAATAATTTCCTATGGAAGAAAGTGAAACAAGAATTAAGGTTAATGTATGACATTGCTCAAGTAAGCTATATTACGCATGGGCTTCTTATCCTGTGTTGCGTTTTTATAATAATTGTGCTATCATTTTATTATACTTTTTTGATTATTTACACTTTTTATAAGCTTAGCAAACTGACAAGTTATAGAAACCTTTTTGTATCAAAATTCATCAAAACAATTGCAATTTATTATATACTTTATATTTACTGAATGGTATATACAGGTACAGCTTACATTCTAATCTGTTTAATTTCCAGCCATCAGTGGATCTGGCCAAGCTTCCAGAAAACTGGAGAGAAGACGCCCAAATTTTCAAGAACGCCAGCAACCAAAAAAGTATGTCATCATTGATATGACGGAATATTGATGTCTAATTCACGCCGTACTTAATAAAACACTGTAAAATGTAAATCTCAGTTACACTGATACAAGAAAACCTTTGCTCAACAATCCTTATGCAGTGCCTTTGACCTGGTCTTTCGAACACCTTCTAGTTTCCTTGCATTAAGCGTCTTCAATAAATGATATTTATACTATCGTCTATTGTACACAACGCAGTTTTACAAACAACATAAATCAATAATATCTCTCAATTTAATGATAGATTTGCCTTATTTTATAAACAGAAAGAAACATGTGATACATATGCATGACGAATTCTATTTAAAAAGTTTATGATAGGTACATGTTTTAATTGCAGCATACAATGTTGTTTTTCAAGGAACCGTATTTACTTTTCAGGGTTTTTAACAATTGGCATACCCACAGTTAAACGAGAGAAGGACGAATACATTCTGAACACCGTCCAGTCGATTGTGAACTGTACCACAGAGAAGGAACTCACTGAAATCTACATCGTAGTTTTCTTGGCCGATTTTGATGATAAATGGAAGGAGGGAATTAGCCAGCGATTGCGTGAAAAGTTTAAAAAGATCATTTCGCTAGGAACTCTACGCGTGATTCAAGCATGGGAGTCATTCTATCCGCAGTTAGATAATTTGAAGCATACATTCGTGGATCCAGAATCCAAAAAGAAATGGCGTGCGAAACAAAACGTGGATTACGCCTTCTTGTTATTGTATAGCGAGACTCTAGCGCAGTATTATATTCAAATGGAGGACGATATTTATACAATACCGGGCTACTTAAAAGCCATTAAAGATTATATTTCTAAATTTAGGGACCATTGGGTCTGTTTAGAGTTCTCTGAGCTTGGTTTTATAGGTAAACTCTACCACTCTTATGATATAAACAAACTTGCAAAAATGGTGCTTTTATTCTACGCACAACAACCTTGTGATGTGACGTATTTGAATTTCAATATACAAATGTTGCAGTTTAAGAGACACATAAGACGACCGACCATATTTGAACACGTAGGTTACCATTCTTCACTGCCAGGAAAAATACAACCTTTGAAAGATCGTTCTTTCCATTCCTATCCCAAAACATTGAAAGGGGACAACCCTCCCGCCAGTGTTTATACGAGCATGCCCTTTGAAGGCTATTTTAACCCCGATAACTGCTATAGTAGAGAAGACGGTTTATTCTGGAGTACTAGATCTGGCAAAGCTAACGATTGGTTCACAGTAGCCTTCAGAGAACCACAAATGGTAAACAAAATAGAGATAGACACAGGAACGCATATTAGCCCACATGATAAAATCCACTACGCAAAACTTGTAGCGAGTTTAGCCTCCGAGGCTAAAGGACCGGGAAAACCAGAGTGTGGTTCGAACAAACTGCTGGGGTATTTCGATGATGGTAATATAAAAGTGGACAATGTTCAATCTATTACTGGTCCTCGGAGAATACACTGTCTGAGTATTATTCTGACCAACAACCAGGAGACGTGGGTGATTGTGAGAGAAATATCAGTATTCGTAGTCCATAAATGATTAAGGCATTTTTTAAAGATTATTTTCAGCCTTTTCTCTGCTGTTGGATTAAGTTTAAGAAAAAAAAGATGCATTGAATTTTGATAAGATTATCGCTCAAACAAAACTGAAAAAGAACGCAACGAAAACCTGCAAATTTTCAATATTTTCATACCTATCTTGCACTGTTCATCAGACTTTATAAGTTATTTCTAAAAGCACAATGGGTTAATTTGAAAACAATAAAGTAATGATGTCTTCTCTATGAAACATAATCATGTCTTCTCTATAAAACATAATTTTGTTGAGTATATGGTTATTAGCTAGAGCCATAGAAAAAAGGAAAATTTGTAAGGGTTAAACAGAAATATCATTTCCTGGTTTTTATCCAACTGATTTACAGTGGAATAATTTTTATTCGTGGGGTTTAATGTTCGTGGGTAGCCAAAATTTCCCCGGTTCCTGGGGACGTAATTTCGTTGGTAGTGTAATCGGGATAATTTTAATAAATATTAAATAATGATTGTGTATTGGTTCATCGGTATGTAAATTCTCGGCAAGGGTTACCAAGGAAGCCATCAACATTGGTCCCCCTACGAACAATGATGATTCTACAGTAATATAAATATTACATTAGCTATATCTTGTATAATATCAATTTTAATGATTTCTTATTTGATCGTTAATTTTCTATACTTTTTTATTTGAGGATAAGAAAGTTACTTCATGTACAGATACATACCTCTGTGAGAGACATTTAGGGATTTCGAGCTTACGATTGTGCTTTAGAGCTCACGTGAACTATAGGCATGTAAGCAATTTTATCACATCACCTTTCATGTGTTTACTTTCTTTAAATTTTCGACTTCTGTGCTTAAAATATAATAAGCCGATTTTATTGCCTAAACGATCCTATGGTAAAGTGATTAAATGAAGGAACATGCCTTGCTTTTGATCGTTTCCGTACTCGCATTTTCACACCAAATTAAAGCGTTACCCAGGTAAAATCCTATGCTCTCTCTCTCTCTCTCTCTCTCTCTCTCTCTCTCTCTCTCTCTCTCTCTCTCTCTATCTATCTAATTTTTCTAAAGGTACAATTGGATATTCACTTTGTCTGTCTTTCTTTTTCTCCCTGGCTGTCTCTCTCTCTCTCTCTCTCTCTCTCTCGTGTAATTTGCTTTTTGTACAATTTAATCACCATTTAATAGATCCTGCATCATTTCAGAAACACTGTCTGTTCATTGTCAATACTTACTATGAAAACATATGGAAATAATATACACAGGTGGAAAGAAGCCCAGGAGTTAGTGTTGCGATTGTGACGTATATGGACAAAATTGTCAACAAATGATCTTTTCACTTTAATGTAACTTTCCTGATTTTATGCTTATCCGTGACAACTTTGGTTTTCGAAATTTTCGTGCTTCGCCAGAAAAACAACTGTATGTAATATTCATTGTTTTCTTTTCATTCTTTTGTTATATTTAGCAAAATCTTTTTGTTTTTTATCTTTATAGAAAATCGGATGCTAAGGTGTATGCATAATTTGTGTTTCGAGTAAAAACCTCTTTCAGTTAACTTCCTTTCTGTAGATATTGCATCTTGACAATTATCTCAATTAGGGTATTTTATTTTCAAGTGAATTAGTGCTACATCTTATTCAATGGTAAGTGGATAGGTCTATCAAGTTCAATTTCTAAACACATCAATTTTAAGTTTTAAAACAAGTAAATAATGATAATGTAAAAAGTCAATCTGAAAAGACAAGCTGACAAAATTAAACAGCGGTACCGGGTATTATATTATTGTCATTCAACAGCTCCTCTTGATGCACCTAGCAGATCTTTTACATGTATGTGAATATATTTGATAAAGTCCACTGCATTCGCAAGGTGAGAGTTCGTTATGCAAAGTGAGCAAAAGCCTATCTACTTTCAATGGTATGAACTTTTCTTGAAAGATGATCCTTGCTATGATAATGCATGTATTATTCAAATTTAAATCATAATTTCCACCACCACTTACCCCCTTGAAAAAAAGGAATGCGAACTCTACATTTTGCCTCTAAATAATCTTTTGGTTTACTAATTAAGTAACAAACAAACCAAAAATAAAGTTAGAATGAGTAGATAATACTTGGGAAGTTTTTGGACGACTGCAGATTGTTTTGGTAATTTCGAATATTGGTGCATTTTGTAACTGCACTGATATCTGTACAGGCGCTCTTTGTGTCTCGTGATAGTCCCCCTCGTAAGTTTGCACTTTAACTAGCGGCTGAATAAGGCGGTGCTCATGCCTGCTAGACCGTTGCTGATTGCTTCATTGGCCTCTGAGCGACTGTATTTCAAAATTCTTTGGCATTTTTCAAAATCTTTCAACAAGAGGCTTCGCCAAAAATTAGATATTAGGAGACATAGTAATGCCTAAGTAAATTTGAAGTTGAATTTAAAATGTTTTTAACAATGAGGAAACACAGCTCAACTGTGTGCATACACAAGAAAATACACTCTGGGGTATGATGAAACGTTTTGTTTGCATTTAGCGAACAACACGTAGAAGAATTTTCTGTACAGGCTAATTTTTGAACAGATGAGTTTTTAATAATATGAAGAAAGCATGACAGCATGACAGTTTGACTTGGAGTTTTGACGTTTTCGAAGAAGTAGGGGACTTGAACTGTCACCATGTCATTTTAGTTATGCTTAAAAACAAACAGCATTCCAAATATGATAATGCCAAATGACAACCAGTAAAATATATACAAAATCAAAGTTTGTAAATAAGAACAACCATCCTGTGCAAGATACGTTGTTCCTACATGTATTAACAATTCAGTTTGTCTTCAATACTTTTGCTTAAATTCTCGTGAGGCAGAAAAAAGATATTTAAAAACCAAGAAGATAACACATGATTGCATATTAAAATTTTTAAACTTTAAAAACAATAACCCACTGTGAAGTGAAAGAACGTAACTTGCCTTCTACAAAGGTAGAGAAAAAAACCAAAAGTGACCGGACCATTTACATGTACTTTCAGTATTTTATATGAGCAATGTTAAATCCATATTTTGTACCTGTTTTCAGGAGAAATGTATAACTCACCTATTCGTTACACCTCCACGTTTTGCAGACTTGTAATATTATCTCAAAAAGATATAAAATAGATCTAAATAGAATATCTTGGCAAACACAAAATTCACAAAACCTTTCGCCTATATATAGCTACAAAAACTAATGATTTTCTTTGAAATTCTATGAAAGGAAGATGACATGAGAAGTGAAAAAGACTATTCATACCATAACTTTTTAGGTCATAGTAAATTACTAATACTGCTGAAATTTGACCTGTGAATTTACAAAAGTATCACAAAGGTTAATTTGAGCAAGGACATTTACACTATCTTTCATTTAAATGAAAAATGTTTTTTGAAGAAATTTGCCAACTATCGCAGTTCAAGATTTTTATAAACATAGGTCACCGAGGGCAATGAATTATTAAATCAAGTCTATAATCCCAAGTGCTCACAAGGAGCCACAAAAGGGGATTTACATCTTCACTTGTGTAAACAGAAATTTACATCAATGACATGACTCAATCTGATTAAAACCACCCCTTCTCATTACACTTGTCGACAGTAAGGAGAAAGGGGTGGTTTTCATAGACTGAAGCTACATGTAGAATAACATATTTTCATGTTTTGTCATGTTTGTTCCAATTGCATCTGATTAAAATGAGCTGCTATGATGCTCAAGGCGGTAGCGTGTCAGAACGTATGCGTATAATCGTACTTAAATTGATATGCTATCATCGATTGGTCCTAAAGCTAATGAATTGAACAAAACTCTTACTGTTTTGAATCGTCACGAATCGGTTTTTTACATTGAGTTTTTCTATAAATATTTATGCTCTACTTATAGACAGTATTTAGTTACAGTGGCATTGTTATGGTATTATATGTATTTAAGATTTCCTTTATAAACAATACAAGAAGGCATTATCGTGAAAGGGTAAATCAATTAGATAGAGATCCAGTTAGTTTATTTCTTTCAAGCCATATCAATGGAATATGAGGTACAAAACAAAAATAATTACAACTAGATCGTTCTCGTTGCGAGCAACGAGTGGGTCTTCCGTCCGATTTTTGTATAAATGAGATAAAACTCATCGTTTTAAAGATAAAATTGTGAGTCTACGCAAAAAAACCAAAAAAAATTTTGCGGCACTCGGGGCTTGAACCCGGGACGCCTGGTCACTGTCCACGACCATAACGACTGAGCTACTCGGGCTCTCGCTTCAGGACTTTGACGCTTAATATCTCGAGAATGCGTTAATCGATTTAAAAACAAATTACATATTCTAAATTAGAAAAAGGGTCACTATCAACTATAAAAAATTCACAGAAAAATTTTAAAAAATAAAAAAGTCGAAAATTTAATTTTTTTCAAATTTGCTTCCGGTGACGACCGGAAGTGACGGCTGTCATTCTCTTGACCGAGGTGCACCAGAAAATAGATAGATCTATCATCTCTGAAAATTTCAGCCCTTTATCTTTACTCGTTTTTGAGAAACGTGACAGACAAAATTGACTTTTTAAAATCGTAAACGGACGATTACTTCCGACCGGAAGTGTATTTTTAAAAATGGTTAAAAAAACAACCAACTTCAGATAAAACTGCGTTGATCCTGAAAATTTGAATGAAATCGATCAAGCCATCTCTGAGAAATCGTCTGCACAAAATCGGTAAGAAAAAAAAAGAATAACTAGATCGTTCTCGTTGCGAGCAACGAGTGGGTCTTCCGTCCGATTTTTGAATAAATAAGATA
This sequence comes from Magallana hongkongensis, assembly GCA_016163765.1. Taxonomy (NCBI): domain Eukaryota; kingdom Metazoa; phylum Mollusca; class Bivalvia; order Ostreida; family Ostreidae; genus Magallana; species Magallana hongkongensis. Next base: position 22,281,028 of record WFKH01002636.1, on the reverse strand, counting down.
AAACTCATCGTTTTAAAGATAAAATTGTGAGTCTACGCAAAAAAAACGAAAATTTTTTTTCGGCACTCGGGGCTTGAACCCGGGTCGCCTGTGCACTGTCCACGACCATAACGACTGAGCTACTCGGGCTCTCGCTTCAGGACTTTGACGCTTAATATCTCGAGAATGCGTTGATCGATTTTAAAACAAATTACATATTCTGAATCAGTAAAAGGGCCACTATCAACCCTACAGAAATTTTTTTTAAAACAAAAAAGTTGAAAAATTCGATTTTTGAAATTTCCTTCCGGTGACGACCGGAAGTGACGGCGGACATTCCCTTGACTGAGGTGCACTAGAAAAAAGACAGATCTATCATCTCTGGAAATTTCAGCTCTAAATCTTTACTCGTTTTTGTGAAACGTGACAGACAAAATTGACTTTTAAAAATCGTAAAACGACGATAACTTCCGACCGGAAGTAAATTTTGAAAAATTGTTCCGGTGGTACAAACTTCAGCTTATATGGCATTAGTCCTGAAAATTTAAAGGAAATCGAACGAGCCATCTCCGAGAAATCGCCTGCACAAAATGTGTAAGGAAAAAAAGAATAATAATAATAACTAGACACGATCTCGTTGCGAGCAACGAGGAGGTCTTCCGTCCAATTTTTAGAAGGTAAAATGACCTTGCTTTTTATCTTCGTTAACGAAACATATCTGGAAATATGGGTAGGATCTAAAAGAGCTATGGCTTGATGACATTAGACCCCTCTTGATCCCTAATTTGAAGGATCACACAACATATCACAAAATATTTCAAATTTAAAAGTTATTAATAAAAGACTTGAGCCCTCTCGGCCCCTAATTTGTAGGTCCAGCCCCTTTTTCTTGATGTCAAATTAAAGCTCTCGTCATTTTAAACACATATTTGGTCCAATAAGTGCTTACAAATAATGTACGGTTCTCGAGATACCTGGAAAAGATCGATTTAGGGGCCAACACTATAACTCCTTTTAGGGG
>WFKH01002636.1:22260637-22271346 GCA_016163765.1 Magallana hongkongensis | reverse complement strand
TATATATATATATATATATATATATATATATATATATATATATGAATATTTCAGTGCATTTTGCTGGGTAATTTTTTTTAAAACAAACTTTAATGGTGAAGTTTTAACCTCTGAACGATTTAGATCATCAAATACAAGTTTGTTAACACTTGAGGGAGAATAAGGTGGATTTCTTAAATTTTAACTAGGGTTTCCGTAGGAAAAATCCGGATATTAAAATGGTGGGCGGGCGGCTGCCTATAGGTTACCCAATATGTCTTGCAGGCAATTTTACGTATATTTAAGGTGTGCTTATTACTTGAATTTTGATTTTTGATAATTTATGCCCAAAAAAATGCAAGCTGTTGAACTTAGTCATTTTTGGGCATAGTATTGCAGATAAGGTTTTGTTTTGCAGATCAATTGATCATATATCAGAGATATTCATGGATTTACTTGGATTTTGGTTTTTGATCATCAATGCAAAAATTACCAGCTGTTAAACTTAATAGTTTTTTGCGAATATAGGGTACCTTTATTGTCCAGATAACTCCTCCTACAGTTATCAAGTTAGGAAATTTCTGGGTTTTTTTGTTTTTTTTTTCAGATATGTGCATATTCAAGGATTTTGATTTTTAATAATTTATGCGGAAAATACCAGCTGTTGTATTATGTAATTTTATTGCATAATATTGCAAATAGGGTACCCCATTTGTCCGGATAACTCCTCCTACAGTTTTGAAGATATCTCTTTTGTTTTGCAGTTCAATTGTACATATATGCAAGATGTGTATATTACTTGCATTTTTCGTGAAATGCAATTGAACTTAGTACTTTTTCCCAACATATTGCACACACGATGCATCATTTGTTCAGATAACTCCTCCAGCAGTTTTCATAATAGTGATTGGCAGTTCATTTGTACAGATATGCACAACAGAGATAAGAATTATACATTAAGGTTTTGATAATCATGAAATTATACTGAATAGAAATATGACCCCGATTATTTCGGGTTAAGAACGGCCTTAGGGAGTGTTTATTAATTCATGGTCGACAAATTGCAATACGGATATTGTTCCCACAAAAGAAAACCTGGTTTGCTGTCACATTGACAGTTTTTTCCTGTTACGTTTTAGGTTACATCTATTACATGTCCAAGTATTGCCATTGTCATTGCCCTGAAAATAAACTGATCAATTTATTTGTACATCTTTTTATTATATCCAATATCATATCCTCTCTGTATTTCAGTTTGTTTTGCACATGGTATTACAAAGTTGATACAAATTGTCACCGATAGAAAAACCACAGTGCAATCATATTTCATCTGCGTGTAGAAATCAGCTGCAGTATATACATACATATAACACTTAAATTTTGCATTTGTTTCTTTAGATTTTGTCATAGATGATATATTAATTTTTGTTATTTTTTTTTTTTATAGTTTTATATTACAAGATATACATACAACTTCTAAATTACGGTGTTTGTGTAAAAACAAGGATGCTCGAAAATTCTTGGATGATGTTAATCTGATTTATACATTGTAATGATTTGGGAATAGTTTTTCACTACTACATTGTATTAGACTGCTCATTTTAAAATTTAATGAAATATGACACTGCACTATTATTATACGGTAAAGTGAAAAATACAAATATTTACATATCTGTAATATTATATTACTTCTGGCAATCGAGATAACCGGTATAAATCAACTGTTAATTTAATTATTAAATATTCCGTTATCATCGGTTCAAAATACAATGTTTACATTGAAGACACATTTGTTTTACAAATTGTTGGATGTAAAATACATTGCGTTGTATACACAAACTGTTAAAGAAAAAACCCAGACTATATTGTGTCCAATTTGATAAGCAAATGCATATATTTACATATAATTGTCTTTATACACAAGTGAGTAAATCTGCACACAAAGAACCCTCCATATAAAGTTAATTTAGCATCACTGCGAGACGATTCCTTGATTGCTTATGGGACACCGAACTTAAGGATTTGGAAATGAAAGAGTTATAGACAGGGGTTTCTTCAATCTGATTAAAATACAGATCTATACAATAGCTCAAAGCGCACTGTGCTATTGTAGATATCTGTATTTTAATCAGATTGGGCTTTCTTTCCATACAACCCACGGGTTTATCCATATTCTGACAAACCATCTTATGGAGCCCATGCTATCCAAGAGGAACTTTTTTGGAAATGTATATTTGCATTTGTATTCGATATTTTTGAATAATTTGTAGAATTTCAAAATTACTTAACATATCAATATATCATCTCGATTCAGGTTATAAGTGATGAATGTAGATAAAATTCATTATATATAAAAATTCAAATGAGCAAATATATTGGGAGCATGTAAAAGGATAATTAAAAGATTTTAAGATAGAAAAAGAATTAGCGCTCGAAGTACCCGATAGCAATCTCGATGTTTGAAATCTCCTTGTATTAAAAAGCGTATCTTTAAAAGGGCCTCATATTTCTTAAACTCAAGATGATACCATTATTGAATTTACAAATTTCAACCCCCAATGTAGGATCTTGGATTTTTTCGAGCCCGATGATTAAAATTATCTCATAATGAATTCTAGTATTGCATTTTAAGTATGGCCCAGATCTCTCTCACTAAAGATGACCCTATCACACTTGATTCACAGTGGTTGACCACTGATACTTTAAGCTTCCAAATACTAATGATACGTTTAAAATGGCTATTAATAAAATTCACTTTTGAATTGCAAATTGTGTTTAAATCTAGACTCAGACTCGTTTGATTTAAATATATTTGCCTATCATTTATCTAAATGCTCGTCTGTCTACAAGGCTGAAGCTAGCAGCCACTAACAGGACCTGTAGATGTATCCATTACATGCTGTAGAGGGCATCTGTGAAATTGTAAAATGTTAAAAAATGACAAAGTTCGGGTGAGCTAAACGAACCCTTGTAAGTGTGGCAGACGCCTTCTAAAGCTTGTAATGGATTCATTTAATGAGAGTCTTCTTCTAATTTCTGGTGTTTATTTTTTGTGTGATCAAAATCGAAGGAGATATCAATCACTGAAATGAGCCAAAATCCCTGGGAACCACTTCGTGGTATCCTTACAGCCCAAAACTGAGGACAGGAAATAATAGCCCTAAATGTCCCCTACCCTGCTATTTGTTTGATGCACACTTTAAAGATAAGGGATAAAATCGTGCACATTTTACCCCATATATCATTGTGAAATGTTTTATGGCTGAGGCAAAATAGTCCCCGAGTTTTATTTCTTCAAGTTGTACCTTTCCATTTTTAAAACTACATTTTAAGATAAGCGTCTATAGCATTATCAGTTTATAACTTATGACCCGTAAACAAAGATCAATTTTTATTTAATTAGTAATCCTTATACAGGCGAGCTCATCATACATATTTATTCATGCAGTATCCATCTTGATATTAATTATAATACATGTATGCCAATGACAAATCAAAAAGTAATTTTTGTTTGCGTACTCGCAGTACATTGATGATTTTATTTATTTGCAGCTAGCATCTACAGGTTTAGTGGCAGCTGTTCACACTATTTTTCTATCCTCATATGCAACTATACCTATATATCTTTTCATCTATCTATCTATCTATCTATCTATCTATCTATCTATCTATCTATCTATCTATCTATCATCTATCTATCTGTTTTACTTCATGTTTGAAGGGTATATAATAAATGATAGTACATATACAAAAGTAAAGTAGCAATAGTTACAGAAATATGTTACTAATGTTGAGCGAATCAAGGGAAATAAATAGGAGTTATTTTATGAAAGTCTTAAATTTTTGTATCATTAAAGGGTGCGACTGCAACGGTTAATGATAAAAGAGTATTTATCATTAGCGGTTGAGAGTGTAGATATTTGCATGTTTCATTAAGCGTAGGGCTGCTGTGCATTGGTGACGCCTAATGATACAATTCTATCATTAAGCGGCGATATATCATTAGCTGTTGGCGATGTCAACTGTAAATGCAATAATTTATAGCATTAGGCATTGCAACGCTTAATGATATTTATATCAATAAGCGGGGTTGTATCATTAACGGTTGTTACACCGCTCGTACTTTATTCAGTTTATCAGGGACACAGTTTAAATATCCAAAAGACGTTTTAACACGCATGAGAAATTTAAGCCTATGGTTTATACAAAAGTTCTTTGATATAAACTGATTAGATTGGATATGTGTGAAAACACAGACTTTATTCTTAAAAACTGTTTAGTCTTTTTCACATCAAGAAAACTACATTAATTACGTGAGGTGACAATGAAATCATTCCGACTCTACTCCATTTGCCTTATTTTGATCGTTTTTGTGTTGTTTATGACTTTTTAACTTATTGTGCTTTCCCAGAGAAAACACTGTAAGTATACAGATATTTCATCATGTCATGCTAATATTGTTTTCATGGTTTTTATTTTTGCTTTGATTTGTTTTGTTTTTTTTTGGTTTTTTTTGGGGGTTTTTTTTTTTTTTGTTTTATTAATCTGTTTGAAGATCTTAGACTATTCTCAATTGAAAATGTTATACATGTGTTGTGTTGTCAATTAAAGGAATACAAACTGCATTTATTTTGTTCCGCCTTCATTTTATCTATCAAAAATTAGACTGCAATTTCGAAAAATAATATGTTTACCATACAATCGATCTTTTGTATGAACTTTGCAAAATTGTTCTACAAAGCACTGTTGACTAAATCAGACTACCTTGTATAGAAGGTTCTGGGGTTTTTTCTAAATATGCCTAACTTTTTTTAAATGCGCAAAATTATTTTCTCATGTGACCTATTTCTTGCCCGTCTTTTTTCTGTTCCATGCATAAGAGAGCAAGTCATTCCAAACAACTTAACTTTATTTTATGTTTCCAATACACAGGAAAATTTTTTTATTTTTGCGTGAATTTCGTAAAGAATTTTATCTGAGAGAATATTCTTAACAATTGGTTTTTATCACAAAAGCAGTAACTTGAAAATGTTTTGACAATCGAGATAGGATAATATCGTGAATGCATGTATATTTCCTTGACCTGTTTGGTTTTTTTTAAGCATTAAACTGCATTACATACAGGTCACCAGAATGACGGAGACATTATGAATTGACGCTTTTGCTACTCAGCGCTTCGAGGCTTTACGCTTACAGAGAGCATCTAGTTGAACGAGAATGGGTTTTCAAAAAAAAAAATAATAATAAACACGTAACATTTATGAGTAGACTAAATGGTATCGGAGTTTTTGATGCAGTTTTTACAAAATTAAAAAAACAAATAGAATTCAAGAATATTGGAAAATTGTTGGTTACGTGCGTTACGTATTGAGTACTGGATGATTGAGTACTGACGTTTGGTCTTTCAAACACCTTAAACAAAGCTTGTTTTAAAAGTATATTTTTAACACGCGTGTGCTGTTTTGTGCTATATTTGATTTACTACAATTTTCAAAAAATATTTATTAGTTTTCATTGTTATATTTTCAAAATTCTATTTAGTTAACTAAGGTTCCTCGTCACACCAATAATTTATTTTATGAATTGATTAACAATCTTTTTTTTTTGAAATATGAGTTTACAAAAGAGAGACCAATTTCGGCCTTTAATTATTTTATATGATTTTTTTGTATTGTCTAACAAACGTCACAACCATTAAACTCTCTTAAAATTAAATGTACTGTAATTGGACTATTAGTTTTAATGAGATGGGATTACTCATACGATTTCATTCGATTTACTCTTTCAGTTTTACAGAAGCTGCTCACGATACAAGAAAGACATTTAAAGATATTTGTCAAACACTAGTACTTTTGTAAGGAAAAAATTCAAGTAATTATTTATACCTTGTTTCAACCCCTATCATATTTATATACATATAATTACATTTCCCAGTGTCTTTGCCTGTGGTAACACTACGAATTGGTTTTGTAATGTTCAGTCCAATACATTTCATCAATGGCTTTTTAATATTTAATAGTGTAATTGCTAAAAATTATATAAATATAGTAATAAGGAATCATTCTCTGAATGTTGAGAGGTGATCAAATACGGTCGGGGATGATCAAATCTATCATAAAGCCCTTCGAGCTTTATTGGATTTGATCACCACATCCGCATTTGATCATCTCATTATACTCAAAGAGTGATTCCATATTTCTAAAATAAATGGCATTTACGTTTTTATATATACTAATATTAGTTTGACATCACTTGTTCATATGCCCTAAGAAAACATTTTCCATACAGTGCGTTCAATCGTTTCTTATCCACTTTTTTCTACCTATTTTGGTTAGAAATGAACAATTGGTTTACGGCCGTTCTTTTTAAACTAGTGTCATTTTTTTGTTCAATATAGATACGCTTAGAGGTTGTACTGGTCCCTCTCGATCGTCAGATTTAATCGACCGAATCCAGAGTGGAACTACCAACAAGGTTACATAAAAAGACTATCTAGATAGGGTAAGTGATGATTAACATGTTCCAAGTCTTAAATGGTAATAGAAATTTGATATGTATAAAGATCATTCAGAAATGAAGGTTTACAATCGGTAAGTCTTTCTTAAACCTATTTTGAATTAATGTAGTTACATGTCTGTTTCAACTTTCATATTTCTTCAATATTAATTTTATAAATTGATAAACAAATGAATGGTAAATAAAATGTATGTAGGTTTAGCCCAGGCTCTTTGTTGTATTTTTGGGATCAGTCTGAAGTGTTTGTTCTGTATTCTGAGTTATTGTAGTTGTGCTTAATAGTTTAGATGGTAAGACCTATTTACATGTAGTTAAAATTGATTTAATTTAATACACCTCAAGACGAAAAAAGAATGCTGTTTGATTGTATATATGAAATCCCCATTTTATTTGCAATTTTTTACGATGTTTGTTGTTCAGAAATTGTTTTGATGTGATGATTGATTCAAAATGTGTTAATAAATTAATTATTATTATTCAAAACTAGTATTCGAAATCAATACGTGATTATTTCCTATGGCAAAAATTTGCATTCTAAGATTTTTTTTTTTAAATCATTTTGTCATTTAGTGTCAAATTATTAAGTTGACAGAATGACGGCAAGGTGTAACCTTTCATTTTCCAGCATCTCAATATACTAAGTAAAATGAAAACGTTTAAGAGGATATACATTTTATTATTTTGGTGTTTTAAATATCTTATAAGGACCTATATTTAAATCAAATTAGTAAAACGTGGTTCTTAATCGCCTTTGAACAAAAGCAATATTTTTTTATCTTTCGTCTGTGCATGATGCAATTTAAAAAGGTTACATTTTTACAATTCTGATATAACAAAACAATAATTAAGTTCAGGATTTTTTAACTTGACACATATTACAAGAATTCATTCAAAGTGGGTTTTTTCTAAATTAAGTTGCACAATCATCTTATTTTGGTGGGTTTTTATTTTACTTCAAACAGCCCTCTTCAGATCTTAGAACACTTCAAGATGACTGGAAGGTACAAGCCACATTATTTAACATATTTCCAGAGGAAAAAAGTAAGTTATTTTCACTTTTCATTGAGAAAAACGGGTACTAAGCAACATCGAATTGTTCTCCAAAAAAAACCCATTTTGTTGTATAAATATTTCTTAATGTGATGATGATGATGATGATGATGATGATGATGATGATGATTTTTCTGCTGATAATTAAGACGTAGCAAATAATTGTAGGGTTCCTAACTCTAGGAATTCCAACAATCAGAAGAGTAGGTGACGAGTATATCATGGACACAATAAAATCTTTAGTAAACAACACACGGCCAGAAGAACTTAACGATATCTATATTGTGATTTTTCCTGGCAGATTTTAATGAGACTTGGATAGAGGACATCAGTAAAAGGTTAAATGAATCTTATCCACAACTCATTTTATCAGAAACTTTAGTCGTGATTCGTTCTTGGAAATCGTTTTATCCGAGCCTGGAGAATCTTAATCATACGTATAACGATAATTATAACTAGAGCAAAGCTCGTTGCAAAGCAACGAGTGGGTCTTCCGTTAATGTCGAAAGTAAAGCTAGAAGTTCCTGTAAGAAGCAGAGTTTTTAATCCAATAAACATAAGAAACTAAGACAAAAAGAAAAAAAGTCGAATTATTCTTGTTACGAGTTAACAAAATCCGAATGATTCTAAGTACAAATTGACAAAAACCGTATCGATTTCAAGAACAACTTAGCAAATACAAATCCGAATGTGTTAAAGTACGATTTTTCAATTATCGAATAATTTAAGGTACGAGTTGATTTCACTCTGACCATAAAACTATTTTCTTAACCAAGAATGTGGAATCAAAATTTCCGGAAAAATCAAAATTTTAAACCCCTATATCTCTGTAATGCATGGTCCGATTTTAAAACGGATTTCAGTTTTAAATTAAGATGAATAAGTTTTTTTTTTTTGCTTTTATGATTAATAACAAATTATCGCTAAAAAATAAGTTATAATAAAAGACTTTGTAGCCCTTCCGACCCCTTATTTGAGGGGTCAGCCCCTTTTTCTTGTTATCAAATGAAAGGTCTTAAAAATATAAACATATTTTGTTCAACAAGTATTCATGAATTGTTTACCGTTCTAGAGATATCCGAACAACTGTGTTTTTGGGGCCGACCCTTAAACTCCTTACCGGGACCACCAACAAATAAATTTTACGTACAATATTGTTAAGAACATTATTTTGAGCAACTTTTCTTCTACAATGCTTTTCAAAATATTTCTCCTTTTCTAGATATTAATTTAACGAGGCTGGGGGATGGCTGCCATTTTAAAGCGTTTTTATCTCTACACAAAAAAGATTTTCACTTTAATGTTCTATAACTCTAACATTGTACTGAATTTGTCTTTTGAAAGAAATGGATATGATGGTATTGAAACATTATTTAAAGAGTCAATTGATGGTAAACCAAGGGTTACAAGATGCAAAAAAATAATTTCGGCTGTTTTCAGCATTATCTAACTTTTCAAAGGGAGGTAACTTGTAAAACTCCAAATATTTTGTTCAAATATTTTCCTTTTATTTAATTTTTTTTTTAATTTCACCATTGGAAATTTTTTTTAATGCTCAATCTTTATTACACATGTATTGATTATTATTATGTTAAAATTTGGAAATAATCTTGTGGCTACTTTTTTTTTTTTTGTTTTACATATTTGCATTTTTGTGACATATATTTTTGGTAAAATTGTGATATTTTTGTTTATAACAAATAATGTTAAGTTTTTATTATTTTGTTCAATTTTTGTGATGTTATTGGTTTGTTTTTTGCCTTTATTTATATTTTATATATTTTTCATAATTTTTTTTTTTACATAACGTGCAATTTCTTCAGATGCAATAAATGATAAAATTAACGATGATTGTGATGTGGTTTTTCACATTAAAATGTAATTTAAGATTATATGAAACATTTCTGCAAATTTTGTGAATTTTGGAGAAATTTTTTTTTTGACCCCCCAGCCTCCTTAATGATAAGAAATTTGGACATCTGGCCCCTTGAAACCCCTAATTACGTAACATATGACTTAGGTATGGTACCGTATCGATAAACAACTGTACAATGAACATTTTTGCTTCTATAATAAATAACAAATTATTTTTCAGTAAAGGGTTATTATAAAAAGACTTTAGAGCCCTCTTGCCCCCTTGTTTGAGGGGCCAGCCCTTATTTCTTGATATCAAATAAAAGATCTAGTAAATATAAACACATTTTGTTCAACAAGTGTTTAGAAATTGTTGACCATTTTAAAGATATCTAAACAAATGTGTTTAAGGGGCCGATCCTTAAACTCCTTACCGGGGCCACCAACAAAAAATTTTTAGGTACCATATTGTTAAGAACATTATTTTGATCAACTTTTCTTCAACAATGCTTTTCAAAATATTTCTCCTTTTCAAGATATTAAAGATCAAAGTTTTGGGCTTTTGGCCCCTTGAAACCCCTAATTACGTAACATATGACTTAGGTATGGTACTCTATAGATAAGCAGATGTACAATGAACATTTTTGCTTCTATAATTGATAACAAATTATTGTTCAGTAAAGAGTTATTGCAAAAATACTTTAGAGCCCTCTTTGCCCCTTATTTGAGGGGCCAGCCCCTTTTTCTTGATATCAAACGAAAGTCCTTTTTAATCTGAACAACTTTTGCATTACATGTCTTAACAAAATATTTATACATTAAAAGCTAGGGCTGAAAATGTGCGGAAATTTTATGAAAAAAAAATGGTGTCAATTTTTGAGCTCGGGCGAGCTTCGGCGCCTTGCGCATTTTTTTAAAATATCAAATAAATAGGATCATCTACAGACATTCATCTACTAATCCCTGAAAGTTTCACGTTTCTATCACAATTACTTTTTGAGAAGTTACGTGGACAAAATGGTCCTTAAAAATTCACTAGATCCTCAAAATCTCAAACCGGAAGTGACGTCATCAGCCAAAAACTTAATAATATCAAGTATGTTTGATGCTTAATACGTCCTGAAAATTTCATGCAAATCAGTCGAGTAGTTCTCGAGAAATAGCGTTCGAAAAAAGTCAGAAAAAAAATAAAAAAAAAAAATAATAATAAAGAAAAGAAACACTAGAATAACAAGAGGGTCTTCCGTCGGAAACGGAAGACCCTAATAAACGCAAATGGCGCTCCAAGCAAAATGTTGATTATGCTTTCA
>WFKH01002636.1:22210944-22240637 GCA_016163765.1 Magallana hongkongensis | reverse complement strand
TGAAAGCATAATCAACATTTTGCTTGGAGCGCCATTTGCGTTTATTATAATTATCGTTATACGTATGATTAAGATTCTCCAGGCTCGGATAAAACGATTTCCAAGAACGAATCACGACTAAAGTTTCTGATAAAATGAATTGTGGATAAGATTCATTTAACCTTTTACTGATGTCCTCTATCCAAGTCTCATTAAAATCTGCCAGGAAAATCACAATATAGATATCGTTAAGTTCTTCTGGCCGTGTGTTGTTTACTAAAGATTTTATTGTGTCCATGATATACTCGTCACCTACTCTTCTGATTGTTGGAATTCCTAGAGTTAGGAACCCTACAATTATTTGCTACGTCTTAATTATCAGTAGAAAGGTCATCCTCTTCTTCATCATCATCATTATCATCATCATCATCATCATCATCATCATCACATTAAAAATATTTATTCAACAAAATGGGTTTTTTGGAGAACAATTCGATGTTGCTTAGTACCCGTTTTCCTCAATGAAAAGTGAAAATAACTTACTTTTTTTCTTTGGGAATATGTTGAATAATGTGGCCTGTACCTTCCAGTCATCTTGAAGTGTTGAAAGATCTGAAGAGGGCTGTTTGAAGTAAAAAAAAAACCCCACTAAAATAAGATGATTGTGCAACAGACACATATTGACATTTTTAACTTAATTTAGAAAAAAACCCACTTTGAATGAATTCTTGTAATATGTGTCAAGTTAAAAAATCTTGAATTTAATTATTGTTTTGTTATATCAGAATTGCAAAAATGTAACCTTTTTAATTTGCATCATACACAGACGAAAGGTAAAAAATATTGCGTTTGTTTAAGGGCGTTTAAGAACCACGTTTTACTAATTTGATTTAAATATAGGTCCTTATAAGATATTCAAAACATCAAAATAATAAAATGTATCTCCTAAAGGTTTTCATTTTACTTAGTATATTGAGATTCTTGAAAATGAAAGGTGTCACTTTGCCGTCATTATGTCAACTTAATAATTTGACACTAAATGACAAAGTGATTTTAAAAAATATCTTAGACTGCAAATTTTTGCCATAGGAAATAATCACGTATTTTTTTCGAATACTAGTGTTGAAGGATAGTTAATTTATTAGCACATTTTGAATCAATCATCATATCAAAACAATTTCTGAACAACAAACATCGTAAAAAATTGCAAATAAAATGGGGAATTTATATAAACAATCAAACAGCATTCTTTTTTCGTCTTGAGGTGTATTAGATTAAATCAATTTTAACTGCATGTAAATAGGTCTTACCAACTAAACTATTAAGCACAACTACAATAACTCAGAATACAGAACAAACAATCCAGACAGATCCCAAAAATACAAGAAAGAGCCTGGGCTAAACCTACATGAATTTTATTTACCATTCATTTGTTTATCGATTTATAAAATTAATATTGAAGAAATATGAAAGTTGAAACAGATGTGTAACTACGTAAATTCAAAATAGGTTTAAGAAAGACATACCGAATGTAAAGCTTCATTTCTGAATGTTTTTTATACATATCAAATTTCTATTACCATTTAGTTAAGACTTGGAACATGTTAATCATCACTTACCCTATCTAGATAGTCTTTGTATGTAACCTTGTTGGTAGCTCCATTCTGGATTTGGTCAATTTGATCTGACGATCGAGAGGGACCAGTACAACCTCTATGCGTATCTATATTGAACAAAAAAAATTTGACACTAGTTTAAAAAGAACGGCCGCAAACCAATTGTTTATTTTGAACCAAAATAGTTATAAAAACGTGGATACACTGTAAGAAACGATTGAACGCACTATATAGAAAGTGTTCTCTTAGGGCATATGAACAAAGTGGTGTCAAACTAATATCAGTATATATACAAACGTAAATGCCATTTATTTAAGAAATATGGAATCACTCTTTGAGTATAATGAGATGACCGAATGCAGTCGTGGTGATCAAATTCAATAAAGCTCGAATGGCTTTATGACAGATTTGATCATCCTAGACCGTATTTAATCACCTCATAATATTCAGAGAATGATTCCTTATTACTTATATTTATATAATTTTTAGCAATTACACTATTACATATTAAAAAGCCATTGATGAAATGTATTGGACTGAACATTACAAATCCGATTCGTAGTGTTACCACAGGCAAAGACACTGGAAAATGTAAATATATGTATATAAATATGATAGGGGTTGAAACCAGGTATAAATAATTACTATCAGTATAATAGTAATACTAATAAGTTCTAGTGTTTGACAAAGATCTTTAAATAATTTTCTTGTATCGTGGGAAGCTTCTGTAAAAATGAAAGAGTATATCAAATGAAATTGTATGAGTAATCCCATCTCATAAAAACTAATGATGCCATTGCAGTACATATAATTTAAGAGAGCTGAATGGTTGTGACGTTTGTTAGACAATGCAAAAAAAAATAATATAAAATAATCAAAAACCGATATCGGTCTCTTTTTGTGAACTCATATTTCAAAAAAAGATCAATCCATCAAATAAATTATTAGTGTGACGAGAAACCTTAGTTAACTTAATAGAATTTTGAAAATATAACAATGAAAACTAATAAATATTTTTTTGAAAATTGTAGTAAATCAAATATAGCACAAAACATCACACGCGTGTTAAAAATATACTTTTAAGAAGAACAAGCTTTGTTTAAGGTGTTTGAAAGACCAAACGTCGGTACTCAATCATCCAGTACTCAATACGTAACAGGTAAACAATAATTTTCCAATATTCTTGAATTCTATTTGGTTTTGTTTTTGTTTTTTTTTTTTAAAAATGCATCAAAAATACCGATACCATTTATTCTACTAATAAATGTTACGCTTTTTTCAAACCCATTCTCGTTCAACTAGTAGCTCTCTGTAAGGGTAAAACCTCGAAGCGTTGAGTAGCAAAAGCGTCAATTCATAATGTCTCCGTCATTCTGGTGGCCTGTGTGTAATGCAATTTAATGCTTAAAAAAACTAAATAGGAAATATGCATACACGATATTATCCTAGCTCGATTGTCAAAACAAAAACAAGTCACTGCTTTTGTGTTATCAAAACCAATTGTTAAGAATATTCTCTCAGATAAAATTCTTTACAAAATTCACGCAAAAATAAAATAATTTCATGTATATTGGAAACATAATGTAAAGTCAAATTGTTTGGAATGACTTGCTCTCTTATGCATGGACCCGAACGAAAGAAGAGCAAGAAAAAGGTCAGATGTGAAAATAATTTTTCGCATTTAAAAAAAGTTAGGCAGATATAAAAAAAAAAACCTCCAGAACTTTCTATACAAGGTTGTCTGATTTAATCAACCGTGTTTTGTAGAACAATTTTGCAAAGTTCATACAAGAGATCGAATGTATGGTAAAAATATTATTTTTTGAAATTGCAATCCAAATTTTGATAGATTAAATGAAGGCGGAACAGATTAAATGCACTTTGTATTCCTTTAATTGACAACACAATACACGTATAACATGTTCAATTGAGAATACTTTAAGGATTTCAAACAAATTAACCAAAAAAAAAAAAAAAAAAAAAAAAAAAACCCAAACAAAACAAAACAAAACAAAAACAAAAAACAAAGCAAAAATAAAAACCATAAAAAACAAGTTTAGCATGACATGATGAAATATCTAAATACTTACAGTATTTTCTCTAGGAAAGCAGAATAAGTTGAAAATCCATAAACAACACAAAAACGATAAAAAAGGGCAAATGGAGTAGAGAAGAAATGATTTCATTGTCAAGTGTGTGACATTTAATTACTTGTTATTCAGAGTTTGATGGATGTAAAAAAAAAACAAAACCCAGTGTTCTTAGTGAACTGAGAAAATGTCAACTAAAATTAACCCCCCTTCGTATAATCCTAAAATCAAACGTTATGAACTCTTTAAGCAAGAACTCTTAGCATGGAAAGAGGTCACAGAGTTAGATAAAAAGAAACAAGGTGTTGCTATAGCTTTGTCTCTCCCTAAAAATGATGAGTCCCAGATAAGAGAAAAAGTGTTTGTTTGATCAGCTTAATTTGGAGGATTTAAAAAGAGACAGGTTTGAAAACATTGATAGAATTTTTGACAAACTTTTATTCAAAGATGATTTAGCAGATAGCTGAGAGAAATTTGAAGATTTTGATGATTTTAAAAGGTCTGATTGGCAGTCTATCAATGAATACATATGCATTTTTAATGCCAAATACAGAAAAATTGAGAGGAAAAATATGAAGTAACCTCCATAGTATTAGCATTCAAATTACTCAAAAGATCACTAATAAACAAAGAAGAAAGAATGATTGTTTTGACAAGAATGAATTTTGAGAACAAAGAAACTCTGTATGGGCAAGCTAAAAATCCCTTAAAAAACTAAAAGGTGAAACTTGTGACATTCCTCTACCACACCAATATTCATTAAATTTGAACCAGCATTCCTTCCAGAGAACGAAGAAGCACTGATGGCAGCTGAATATGCTTGAATGAGGAGCAACAAATTTTATCAAGGAGGGGGAAGAAGTGAGTAGATGCAGGGAAGAGGATTTCAGAGTGGCCAAAGTAGATGCTGTTACCGAGGTAAGCATGGGGGACAATCACGAGCATGTGGTTCAGCAGTTGAATATGGTATGAATCTATCAGGACCAGACGGAAATGTGTTGATGTGCAAATCGTGCAGGTCATTTAGGCATCTGATGGCAGCATGTCCTCATAGTTGAGAAAATATGGCGAAAGTAAACGCATGTTCAGCTGAAGAAGATGAAGAATTTGTACTGTTTACAGGTTACCAACCAAACAAAATAAGACACTTGGGGATGGAAGCTAGAAGTTGTGCATTCCTAGACAGTCCCTGCAGCAGTACGCACTACTGGCTCTAAAAACCCCTGTCCGTATGAAAATCCCCTGTCTTTCCCTGTCACCCCCTGCGTTTTCCCTGTCATCCCCTGTGCACCCCCTGTCATCCCCTGTACACAGCCCCTGTACACCCTGTAATCCCCTGTCAGCCACTGTACACATCCCCTGTGTGCCACTGTAAGCCCCTGTCACCCCCTGTACGCCCCTGTGACCCACTGTTAGCCACTGTATGTCCCTGTGCATGTCCCTGACATCCCCTCTACGGTCATTAACTGCTTCCTAAAGTAAAAAAAAAAATGTTTTTAATTATGTTCTCGGGTTTTCTTAAATACCGGTATATATTTAGCAGTTTCTGATACATATGGAAATGGAAAGCAAGAAAAGCATTCATGGTTTAGACGGTGTTTGTTTTTCTTTGTGTTTCATATAGGTCAATAGTATTACAAACGTGAATAATTCTGACTCAACATTGACACATATCAAGATAAATAATTATACCGATACACCGCTTATTTTATTCCATGATCGTGTTTTGTAATTTGTAAAAAAATATATATATATATAAGTAAAAGATGAGTGCGGGAAATCTGCAACGTTCTGTGCCATGTAGCCTGCCTGAGTTGAAGCGCTTAATAACACAACATGATTAGCACGTGCATATAATTACACACCTATCATGCTCACCTATATTTTGACTGTTTTGCCTGATGTAATGATGCATAGAATAACATGGTCCCAATGAAATGCATGTTGATTCTATATAGCAGGAAGTTAATTAGTTTTAATATCTAAGTCATGTAAATCGCAATCGATGATATTTGTTGTCAACCATTGGTTTTTTCCCCTGATAAATTATGAGAGAGAGAGAGAGAGAGAGAGAGAGAGAGAGTTGATTTTTTAGGAGGGGAAATTAGTCCGGTACTTTGACACTTTTAACTTTTATGAGGGTGCATTGTCTAGTTTAGTAATTCATACGCATTGTTGTATAGAATTGTCTTCATACATATAAAGCAATGATACAGTTCATGAAAAATTTAATACATGATTGTATACAAATACCGGTGACGGGTAATGTAAAGAAATGCATGCATGATCTTAAAACAATGTTCCGGGTTTTAGATTAGAAAAAAATATCTTACGTCAATTATTTAAATTCTGAATTCGAAAAATGAAAAATACGCGATTAATAAGGTTTAATTCATATGACTGTGTCAAATGATGTTCCGAATTTTAAGCTCTATCCTTTTATGTTTGGTATTCTTAAAACTGATAAATCAAAGTTTAAAATTTCTGTTTCCTTTACTTGACAGACTGGGAAAGAAGCCATAAGTCATAAGAAGTCATAAGCGGCGTTTAAACAAAATATTGCATAATTGTTTAGCATTACCGAGCATTCAGATCTTAGGAAGTGTGTGTATATACAAGTACACGTGTGTCTGTCACCTCATTGTTCCCAACCTCGCCACCGTGCACTGCAAATTGTCAAGAAGGGCTGTGTACAGTAGCCATAATTATATAATCAGTGACCGACTATTCAGATCTTAGGAAGTGTGTGTATATACTTGTACACGCGTTTCTGTGATCTCATATTCCCTACCTCGCTACCGTGATCTGCAAATTGTCAAGAAGGGCTGTGTACAGTAGCTATTATATAACCACTGACCGAGTGAAAAAATAATGTCAACATCGTCTCCTTTGATAACTGTAACTTCATTAAATTCTTTGATCAATTGATATGGTGTAAAATAAAACATTGGTGCATTAAAATTAATATGATCGCTTTAAGTATATCTAAATAATAATAAAGAATTGGGAATGAAATTAGGATTGCATGCTAACTTATTAGGAAATTAAATCCCGGGTAAACTTTGAGTTACTTTTAATTCTAAATCGATGCAAACTCCCCACCCCCAGCTCTCTCTCTCTCTCTCTCTCTCTGACCAGGCCGCGGATTTCTGTTTGCTGCCAATAAATAACATTATTTTTGATATCTTCCACTTCGCAGTAAAAGGGAATTGAAAAATAGATTTTAGAAATTATTAAATTGTTTATGATTGTAACACACTAAATAACATTCAATTCAAGGGTCCAATAAGCCGCTCAGAAACATGCATTTATTAAAAAATACTACAATTATTTCTTAGGCAAACGTATAAGATATTGAAGCTTTATTTTGTTATTCACGGGAAAGTAATAACGGTACAATCAGGAACTTGGTTATAAAAAAAAGAAAGACGTGCTCTATCGTATCATGGCTGCGTTTACATGTAAATTCTACATTCCGACTGATTTACTGGTTTCAGTGTGCAAATATTTATTTAGATACACAAAATCAAATGCTAAACACCATGTGCCGTGCTTGATCTTTGTAAAAATAATTCACGATATTTCTTATATCAATTTGTCAAATATTACGGAGTAGTGATGTTCCCGACCGCTAATGGACTAAATGCCCTGAAGGCTTTCACACCTACCGAAAATAGTCCCCACTCTCACCTGAGATTTACCCCCCGGTGAATCTCAAGCCTTTAGTTGTTAGCATGATTATTTAAGTATCAATAAATCATTAATGAAGACATATTTTTTTCTAAAATTAAGATAACAGTGTGTCTTGTGAGTCGGCGCCCTGTTCAGTGCAAAAATTGATTTATAGCTCAAACTTTAATACATGCTAGTTAAATAATTGAACTAAGAAAAAAATATTGAAATTAAATAACAGGGAAGGCTGTTATAAACAGTCAAAAACCGTACAGGGGGTGTCAGGGGCATGTACAGGGAAATACAGTGGCTTACAGTGGGTGACAGGGGCGTACAGGGGGTGACAGGGGCTAACAGTGGCACACAGGGGATGTGTACAGTGGCTGACAGGGGATTACAGGGTGTACAGGGGCTGTGTACAGGGGGTGACAGGGGGTGCACAGGGGATGACAGGGAAAGCACAGGGGGTGACAGGGAAAGACAGGGGATTTTCATACGGACAGGGGTTTTTAGAGCCAGTAGTGACGGTATGTGGTAGTACATGGATCAACACATACATCGACTCACTTGATGATTTGGACAAAAATAGAGTTAGGAAAACTAAAAGTAGAAAAAAATTTTCAAGTTTGGAAGGGAACTCGTCTTAAATCTGAAGGAGAATATGCGATTCCAGCTCGTATAGCAGGGAAAGATGTCACTATAACAAATGATGTTGTTAATTCAGACATTCCGTTATTGTCGTCAAGAACAGCTATGAAAACTGCTGGTGTAGAATTAAACTTGCAGAATGACGCAGCAGAAATTCTAAGGAAAAAATGAACCTTAATGTTACTTCTTCTGGACATTATTGTATTTCCATAGATTAAGCGGAAATGATACCTGTTGAGGAAGTTTGCTCAGTCGGGATTGACGATGTGGACCCAAAAAAGAGATAATCAATTCAATTCTTTTAAAACTGCACCGACAATTTGGCCACCAACCAAAGAAGACGACTTGTATCCCTCTTACAGGATGCGAGTGCTTGGCGAGACAACTTTGACCAGGATCTTAAAAAAGTGATATGTGCAAGAGCTATGCCAGAACCCCTTCACGGCCTGTTGTGTCATTTTTAAATGGTGTCTCACTTTAATGGTAAGGTGGCTATGGATCTGAAGTATTGGAGAGGAAAGTGGATCTTACAAATGGTTAGCACGTGGTCCAGATTCACAGTTTTCATTTTTATCCAGAGAAAAAGACAACGGATGGCATTGATAAAATCATGTCTCATTGGATAATATACACATATTGACTAGGGTTGAGGGCAACATTGATTGTATTAGTCCCCGAGGGACGAAATATTGTCCCAAGGGGGCTAATATAAACAATGTTGCCCGAAAACACAGTCAACATTTGTTTTGTTATATGAAGAAACAAACCAAAATTCAAGAAAGATTTGAAAACAGATGTTCTAGCTGATTTTACTTCACAGTAATTCGCTAATCCTTATATCCGTTATAATAGCAAATCGTCGCATTGCGCGTCCGTTGTTTGCTTGCCTTGACTGATTGTCTATTATGACGTCATCTTGTTTTGGAATCGCGAAGAGTTATATTTACGTCACCGTTTACGAATCAATAAATCAGAAGCGAGTAATTGAAATCGAGAGAATATTCTCTAGATATTATTCCTAGCCAGTCAATATTAAAAAAATATTGAACGGTCAATATTTTTCGGACGAGCTAATATTACGAATTTTGACTATTCGTCTATATAGAGTTATATAGTGAGAATATACTACTGAATATAACAATAATATTTAGTGTCATGGGTACAATTATGACAGATAGTGAAGAGGAGCTTAACTAGGAAGAAATCGAAAAGTGACATCCATTTTGAACCTCAGAATGTGTACATCTGCGGGTGAAAGTCCATTTTAGAACGGCTTGTGTGAACGAATGCATTCTGTAACTAATATTATGCTAACAAAATTGAAACATGACTACAATGATGTAAATGAGAGCTTGTTGTACATGTGCTGGGCTAACATGGCAAGGAATGTATTACAGATGTGGAATGGATTTAGTAGCCACCAGGTTGTGTTTAGATGGAACCCCAAACTACCAAACATCATGACTGACAAATTAACAGCACTGGAGGACCGTACAGCGAGCGAGACATTTGCTGAACACCTGAATTTACTTCACAACACTACACTAACATACATAGAGGCAGAAGCTGGTGAGAGAATCAGACAGGCATTTAACAAAGTGAGAGCAACTAAACAATCTTGTGAGAACTGAAATTTGGTGTACTACAAGCGTGATGGCAGAGATAGATGGCTTAGACCTGAGTTGTGTTTTAGGATGGAAAAGTTGTTTTGTTCGTCATGGTGGAGTTTTTGTCCGAGTGTCTCCTAACAGATTACAAAAAGCAACAGAAGGATGTACCCAACCAGAAGAGTAGATAACAGATACTGAAACTACTTGCACAAATAAAGAAAAAACAAGCATTATAAGCAAGAGTGTTAAAGACAAACTGACTTGTTTGAACAACTTATCTAGCACAGGTATTTGTTTTTATTTACAAAATTTTGTAAATTTATTACTGGTTAAAAATTTGCGATTTTCATTTTTTTGCAATGCTATAAGTTATTTAACATGACCGAAAGAATTGTTTAATCTGCTTTTCTTTTGGATGGATCTCCAATTTTTTTTTATGTTGAGTTTGTATGACAATTATTGGTCAGGTAAACTGAAGTTTATCTTTCTATATCTAACAGTGACATGGTCACAATTTTTTAGCAAATTTTACTTGTTCAATTTTTATATTTAACATGTTTAATTAAGGTATTTAAATGGCTTACCAAACTTTCACCGTCATTTGTCAAGTTATAAGCAGGATACAGAGCTCAAAATTAATTTTTTGGTAAACAAAAAGTCTTGCCATATTTTTGCTTTAATCTAGGTTTCTATATAAAAATGCATTATTTAACACAAAATAAGAAATGACAACACTAGAAACTGCTAAAATACTTGCAGATAGAACAATCTATGGAAAACAAAGTTTTTACCTGTATACAAAAACATGTCAACAAAAACATTACTCAAACTTTGTTTACTTAACAAAGAACTGTGTGCTCTGTATCTCGCATATAACTTGTCAAATGACGATAAAATTTTGGCTCACCATTAGAAATACTTTAATTAAGTATTGGAGACATTAAAAATAAAAATTTTGAAAAATTACCATACCCCTTTAAATGACATATTGTTGTACATTTGGTGTTTGAAAATTAAAACTTTCACTTTTATTTTCAGAGATTTGATTACTTTTGCTTAAAAGATAAACCAAGACCAATTACGATGAAATATATGAAAGGAAAATAGAGAAAAATATGCAAACAGAATATGTTTGGTATCAAAAGGCATCAAATGCATGCAGTTAAGCATATGATTTTTAAAACAAAATTTTAAAAAAGTTTTGAAATTTAACCTGATTGATACAGACACAGTGGTTACTACATATTGCACCGATTTACATGTCAAAAACATTTGAAAATAAAAGAAGAAAACAATTGAATAATGCGTACAATGGTTTCTCCTGAGAAGCACGAGGTATTGAAAAACGAAAGTTATTAGAGGTACGCTTAGAAAAATTACAGAGAGTTGAAAAGACCTCATGTTGAGGTTGTTCATGCTCCTTACTTTTTAGAAAATATCAAAACTTCAAGTCAAACTTTTATGCTTTCTTCATATTATTCATAATTCATCTGTTTAAAAATAAGTCTGTACAGAAAATGCTTCTACGTGTTGTTTGGTTCTTCTGAATGCAAATGTCGCAGGGTCTTGTGAATGAATAACGCTGAATCCTTGGTATAATTGATTTCAGCTACACTGGTTCTTTATTTCGAGGATTATGTTAATAAATAAAACCTATAAGTACAAACACACTCACAAACAGTTACACAATTCATACGCAATATCGCACGGTAATTTAGAATATTTGAATAAAATGAATTAAAAGTAATTTACAATTAATATAATAGATATTTCAATTACAAGGTAAACGGAAGCTTACCAGGTATCCAGAACTATGAGTTACAAAATATATGAAATATCTTGTTCAGGTAAGGTAAAGGTATTCTTCACTGTTTCTACCATGAAGATAAAAGTTGTGGGGTTGGAGAATTGGCGGGATTTACGCTACTTATAGTGAGTTAGTAAAGTCATGCATATTAATGAATTCTGTCGTAAATTTCTTTTGGTCAGCTTTGATATAGTAGTAAAGAATAAACACGTGGTCAACATACACCCGTAAACAAAATCCTCACGTGACTAACCAAAACTCATTCATACATTCACTCATTCACCTCTCATACACGCTCGATTGGCAATGCGCGCCAAATATAAATATGCAAAATATAAAATTTTAAATAACAACTGCGACACAAATAAAACGCATAACCTGTAACATTTTATTATACATCAGAGTGTATTTCCTTGTGTAGGTACCCAGTTGAGATGTTTCCTCATTTTTAAAAACATTTTAAATTCAACTTCAAATTTACTTAGGTAATACATTACAAGGTCTTCAGATATCTAATTTTCGGCGAAGCCTCTCGTTGAAAGTTTTTGAAAAATACCAAAGAGTTTTGAGCCCGAGTCGGCCCAAAGACGAATTAAACAAACAATAACGGTCAAGCAGGCAAGATAACTGCCTTATTCAGTCGCAAATTAAAAGGCAGGAGAGGGGGAATTGTGCTTTAAATAATAAGGCAATACCATAAGCAATGATTATCTTGCAAGAAAATTACATATCATTAAATGGACTGGCGTATTGCTAGTTTTTACATTAATGTTCTTGACCTCTCACATTGCAAAGGCAGTGAACTTTTTTTTAATGCATTAACATGCATATAGTCGATCTGTTGCGAGCATCAAGAGGAGCAGTTGTATGGAAACATTATGATACCCGGTACCGCTTTTGAAAAGCTATATATCCAACTGGTTCTTGAGGGCAATTCGACTCTTAATTGTGGTTGATGTATAAGACATCCTATTATCGAAACAGCCAGACTCCTACTTAAACAACAATTGGATAATAGGTGTGTGCCACTCTAACCATTTTTGTATCAGTTGTGAGTAGGAAGGGTATGCAAATTAATTCATTGTAATAGCCCAACACTAGCTATAAATACATTCGGGAATTTCTTTATCAAATCTGCATGGAGACCTTTATTAATTGTTCAAGGTGATTCTTATTTACGAGTGTTTTCACGTCGAAGGCACGTATTACATCGAACTATGCCTTCTGATTAGTTGCTTATATTTTGCAAAGTATTTAAAGATATACTCTCGGTGCAGAACAAACTTTAAAACAGTACTGTTTTTTTGTTGAATACTCTAGCTAATCTTAAAATACATTAGAATAATTGTATTAGAAACACATTTGAATAAAAAAGGAAATGTTTTACTTCAAGTTTGTTTCGTTGGTATAAAAGTTTGAAATGTTACCGTCTTAATGATTTTCACAGGATGAATGACCATCTTAAAGTTCTCCTTAAAGATAACTTAAAGGTGCTTAAAGGTAGCTTAAAGACGATCTTTAAGCCACCTTTAAGCTATATATATTGCTTAAAGGTGGCTTAAAGAAAGCGTAAAGATAACTTAAAGGCAGCTTAAAGACTATCTTTAAGCCACCTTTAAGCTACCTTTAAGGACAACTTATAGGTCCTTAATGTCCAAACTTCTTTAAGCCACCTTTAAGCTACCTTTAAGCCACCTTTAAGCCATTAAAAAATCTTTTAATTCAATATTGTGCTTAATTTACCAACAAAATGTATTAACTTTATGATAGAAAAGGTATTAAAAACGGTTTTTGTTCTAGAAAATAAAATGAAAAAAAAATTTCAAAACGCCCAAGACGAGGATTGAACCCGGGACCCTTCGTTTACCACCATCACCTCACTCCCTCTGCTCCACGGCAACTTATAATTTTAGGAGGTTTTTATATCCTATAAATTAGTGGCTATTGAATCAATGTACTGAGTGTGTATTTTGTACTTGAAAAGATTTTGACTTCCATTCAGTTTGTAACAATCAGTTATATCTAATTTATAAATTAAATGCATGCATGTATTTAGAATGAAATACGAAACTTGGTCTTCAGTGAAAAAAATATATTATACCTAAATAGAAACCGTTAGGCTTACTAGTACTTAGTTAATAAATTTAAACCAAGTAGATATAGGCTATGTTCATCTAATTTATAGCTAAATGAAATAAGATGAAACTATTTATTTTATTAAATGCATTGAAACTATTAGCTAGGGTATTAGTTCTACGCAATTTCCCGGTTTTAATGATCACGGCGCCGTGCCAGTATGTATAATTTTAATAATATTGATTATTATACATTTACATCAGATCTAAAATAACAAATGAAATGATATATGTTTAAATGTTTAATTGTATACATGATTTTTAAACTATCAATTCTATAACAAACAATATTACCAATTACCGGTGACGTATTTACTGCATGTGGCAATTGCAAATGAAGTATGCATATACTTGTACATACAATTGCATGATGTACCAGGCCGGGTATGTGACATATTTACCCTTATACATATATTTAAATAATTAACCCCCATTAATGATCACCGGTACAGTAATTAATTAGCCTCTAGATTTTACTCTTACATACATGTATCTTTAATTTGTAGACGTAACATTTTTAAAACCCACAGCTAGGAAATAATACTTTGAAAATGAATTACAAATGTAAATAAACTTTCATTCACTAGACTTATCGTATACACGTATATACTAAGATTTCAACGCCTTTAGAAACTCTGACGTGCACCTGGGCACACGACACACCTGTTGTGTATATCTTGTATATTCTGTGTTAGTTCCAGGGGTTTTCTTAACTTGGACAAACAATAGACTCTAATTAGATATACACAAACGAACAAAACTATGTCTAGACAAACAAACGGTAATATCCCACCGATATAACCAAGGCAGTTGAGAGTCTTTTCATCTTTAACATGTATCTAGCATATCTAGAATTAGACCTAGAAATAATTAAAATTGAAAAAAAAATACATATCTTAAACCGATTAAATTAAATCATGCATTATTGGTTCATTGTTTTATTTTGTTTAATAACCGGATGAACTAAAAGAGAGAGATAGTGAGAGAGTGAGAGAGAGAGAGAGAGAGAGATTTCACCGATTAATTTATAATAGGAAACAAACATACTTTAATATAATTTCATGCGCAGACTTAGATACAGAGACTGCGCTCACCCCTACAATAATTTTGAAAAAGAAACCCAAAAAATTATAAAGAATTTTATAACGGCAATCTGTGTCCATTGGAGCGGTGTTGATGATAGCGATCTGTGTTTAATGGAGCGACAATTAAAACAGCCTGGAACACCCCGCCTTCCTTGGAAATTATATCATCACTCGGATCACCCCCTCCCATCCCTATAAAAGAGCTTTTGCATTTAATATATGTTTTCAAGATGAATCTGTTCAGCTTGATCAAACCTGACTTAAAGGGAACTTAAAGATGGTGTAAAGACAACTTAAAGGTAGCGTAAATGCCACTTAAAGATGCTTAAAGGTGGCTTAAAGATGGCTTAAAGGTGACTTAAAGAAGTTTGGACATTAAGGACCTATAAGCTCAGCTTAAAGGTGACTTAAAGGTGGCTTAAAGATTGTATATCCTTTAAGCCACCTTTACGCCACCTTTAAGTCACCTTTAAGGACTTGCTTAAAGATTGTTTTTCGCCCTGTGTTTCTGAAAATAACTCCCAGCACCCCTTAAAGTAAGTAGTATCAATGTCTAACGTCGTTCCTTCTAAGCATCTTGGTTTATAGTTTATTTAAAAGACCTGATAACATACAAAAATCATAAATTTTTGCTTGACAAACTCTTTACGGAAATTTTTAACACTGATCGGTGCCGTTTACTGCATGGATCATAGTTTGATTAAAATGTAGAGATCCTTAAAAAGGTCCGTATTACGTTTTGCCTCTCTGAATGACTGAAATTTAAATCTATAGGTTTAAAATTTAATATTGAACGCCATTGGTAATCAAATATTACCCGGCAAGTCGGTATGAAATAACTTTACAAATATTGCATCCATAAAATTATAACGGAATTTATTGGTTCTGAAAGAAAGTAGAGTATATGCAGGAAATTTAATCATGGAATTCAGGGAGAAGCATAATTCAATTAAAAGAAGACATGCTTGTTGTAAATGATATAATTTCCTTTGTCCGAAATAAAGATTTGTGATATTTTAAATACTATTTACTGTAAATAACTAATGCAGGTTAATGAAATGATTTTCATTATAGAAAGTGTAAGGCATATCTTATGTATATATGTGCGTCATACGAAAGATCCAAAAGTAATCATGAAAATTAAACACAAATTCACAAAAATAAGAACCTTGAAACCATAGTCTATTTTTATCTATATATGAAATTATCAATGTTTTATATTATTTAAGTTTTAAGATATAAAGCTATGTAGGATTTGAAGGTAGGGTAAGTGCAGCAACCCTGACGACGTGACTAGTGGATTCTTCACGTTTTGATCTACATCCAAAAATAAGTCCTTTAGGAAAAAAGTATCTGTGTCTTCTATTTACCTTTCTTTATTTTGTATTTGGCTTCTTTGACATTAATTTAATCAAAAATATATGATTGACTAGCATTCTGACAGTATTTTTAGAGCCTTGAAAATGAAAGTAACACATATATACACACATTGAACATTGGATATTGAAAACATAATACGATACCATAATATTAACATGTATATATTTAACCATGTTATTATTATTATTATTTATTATGCGACCGAGATGTGGAAAAAATTCAGAGGTGTGATGACAAAATTTTGTATCCTAAATCAGGGATGCAAGTAAGTCTATCATCTAATATGCATCTAAATATAATAAATGGTTTTGTAATACTGCTTCCGGCAAAGAATCAAACATATATTTTCATTTTTATTATTTTAAAGACGCTTTTCCTAAATTTTCAAAGAGTCTAATCCAGACAATGCTGAATTTAAGGAAACAAACATCGCCGTATTAAACTTTTATGTGCTTATCTCGGCATATTGCACTTTAACGATTAGGTGGGACTTTAGGCATGTGGCAGACTGAAAAAATATGTTTAAACGATTTAATCTGAGGTGTCAAAACGTCCTTGAGTTTTGCAATTAATTACAATATTTGGTGTCAAATAAGTGTTTCTAATTTAACACAGTTTTTGTTATCTCTAGGTCCAACTTCTATTTTAATAAACCTGTAACTGTTAAGAAGTTATAAACAATCAGACCGACCCCCTTTTTATCACGTGATCATGATAAATTTCTTGATTAAAAAAAAATCCTTGCTAAAATTAAAAGAAAAACTTTTTGGCAAACCTTCCTTCCGATTCTTCCCTCTTTTTATTTATTTTCGTTATTTTTCTTTTCCCAAACTTTGTTTTTGATAGATATTTTTATTTTTTTTTCAGCTTGTCTGTTCAGGTTAACTTTTTGAATTTTCAAAACGTTAACAAGCTCATAGGTAAAATTGGTGTGTTTAGATATTGAACTTGAGACCCAATTATGGTTAAATAAAGTAGAGCACCAATTCACTTGAAAATAAGATATCTTTTTAAGGTTTTTTTGTTGTCCAGTTGCAATAGCTACAGAAAGAAAGTTAACTGAAAGAGGTTTATTTTGGAAACACAATATATACATACACCTAAGCATCTGATTTTCGAACAAAATAAATAACCCAAAGTTATAAACATTTCACTCAATGCAGAAATATTTTGCTAAATATAACAAAGTAATGAAAAGAAAACAATGATTATTACGTACAGTTGTTTCTCTGGCGAAGCACGAGAATTTCGAAAACCAAAGTTGATACAGATAAGCAGAGAATCAGGAAAATCACATGGAAGTGAAAAGATCGCATGTTGACAATTTTTTGTCCATATACGCCGCAATCGCAACTCTAGCTCCTGGCTTTTTTTCCCCCTAAGTAGATTTTGTACTAATATTCCCACGGTAAGTTTTGACAATGAACCGACAGGGTTTTTTAAATAAGGCAGGATCTATTAAATGGTGATAAAATTGTACAAAAATCATATCCAATTACACGTTATCGATTTTAAGCATAACTCATTTTTCTTGCATGTATATTTCCTGCTTGTTTGCGTTTAAGACAACTTTTAATGGGTTTTTATCAAAATATGAAGTGTCGGATTATATCCGGGTACACCAATAATTGCTATTGCGTAAAAACAAGTGTTTAGGAGAGAGAGAGAGAGGGAGAGAGAGAGAGAGAGAGAGAGAGAGAGAGAGAAACAGGGTAAAACTGACATGCAGACAGGCAAAGTGAATATCCAATTGTACCTGTATAAAAATGGATAGATATTGAGACCTTAGAATTTAACCTGGATAACGATTTACATTGGCGTGAAAAAGAGAAAGGTCAAACGCAAGGCATGTTCCTTCATTTGATCACTTAACTTTGGGGTGCTTTTGTAAAATTTAGTTGAAATCGGTTCATTGGTTTAAGCGAAAAACTAGAAAATTAGAAAAAAATATATGACAGGAAATGAGGTATTAAAATTGCTAACAAGCTTTTAGTTCATGTGAGCTCTAAAGATCACAATCATATCTCTAAATCTCTGAATGTCTCTCATTGTGTTATGTACCTATACAAGAAGTAACTTTTTTATCCTCAAATAAAAAAAGTACATTAAAATTAAACGTCAAACGAGAAATCCATAAGATTGATCTTTTTAAAGATATAGCTTATGTAATATTTAAACTTAATCAGTCGGTTAAAACAGGAAATGCATATCTCTGTTTAACCCTTACAAAATTTCCTCCTTTTTCTATGGCTTTAGCTAATTTCCATATACTCAACATAATTATGTTTCATAGAGAAGACATCATTAATGTGTTTTCATATTACCCCATTGTGATTTTAGAAATAAAGTCTGATGAACAGTGCAAGGCACGCATTATATCATTGATAATTTACAGGTTTCGTTGCGTTCTTGAGTGATATTCTTATCAAAACTCATTGCTTTTATTTCCTTAAATTGAATTCAACAGCAGAGGAAAGGCGGAGAATAATCTCCTAACATGCCTTAATCATTTAAGGACTACGAATACTGCTATTTCTCTCACGATCACCCACGTCTCCTGTTTGTTGGTCAGAATGATACTCAGACTGTGTATTCTCCGACGACCAGTAATAGATTGAACATTGTCAACTTTTATATAACCATCATCGAAATACCCCAGCAGTTTGTTCGAACCACACTCTGGTTTCTACGGTCCTTTAGCCACAGAGGCTAAACTTGCTTCAAGTTTTGCGCAGTTGGTTCATATGCGTGCTTATATCAATTTCTATTTTGTTTACCATTTGTAGTTCGCTGAAGGCTACTGTGAACCAATCGTTAGCTTTGCCGAATCTAGTACTCCAGAATAAACCATTTTCTCTACTATAGCAGTTATCAGGGTTAAAATAGCCTTCAAAGGGCATGCTCGTGTAAACACTGGCTGACGGGTTGTCCCCTTTTAATGTTTTGGGATAGGAATGAAAAGAACGATCTTTTAAAGGTTGTACTTTCCTGGCAGTGAAGAATGGTAACCTACGTGTTCAAATATGGTCGGTCGCCTTTTGTGTCTCTAAAACTACAACATTTGTATATTGAAATTCAAATACGTCACATCACAAGGTTGTTGTGCGTAGAATAAAAGCACCATTTTTGCAATTTTGTTTATGTCATAAGAGTTGTACAGTTATCTATAAAACCAAGCAAGAACACTAAGCAGTAGTCTGATGTACCTATCATAAACCTTTTCAATAGATTTAGTCATGCATATGTAACACATTTTCCTTTCTGTTTATAAAATAGGGCAAATCAATCACAAAATTGAGAGATTATATTGATTTATGTTGTTGGTAAAACTGCATAGTATACAAAAGGCGATAGTAAAATTAATGTCATTTATCAAAGACTTTATGTAAGTAACCTAGAAGGTATTCGAAAAACCAAGTCAAAGACACTGCATAAGGATTGTTGAGCAAAGGTTTTCTTGTATCAGTGAAACCGAGATTTACATTTTACAGTGTTTAACTAAGTACGGCGTGAATTAGACACCAATATTCCGTCATATCAATGATGACATACTTTTTTGGTTACTGGCGTTCCTCAAAATTTGGGCGTCTTCTCTCCATTCTCTTGGAAGCTTGGCCAGATCCACTGATGGCTGGAAAAGAAACAAATTAGAATGTAAGCTGTACCAGTATATACCATTCAGTAAATACCAAGTATTTAATAAATTGCCATTGTTTTGATGAATTTTGAATAGAAAAGATTTCTATAACTTGTCAGTGTTGTTAAGCTAATAAAAAGTGTAAATAATCAAAAAAGTATAATAAAATGATAGCACAAGTGTTATAAATATGCAACACAAGATAAGAAGCCCTTGGGCAACGTAGCTTACTTCCCCTAATTCTTGTTTCATTTTCTTCAATAGAAAATTATTTTAAAAAATCATAAATTACCTGATCTAGATAATCTTTGTAAGTTTCCTTATTAGGATTTTGGACACATGATTCTGACGTGAAACCCGTCCCTGATATATCTGTAATCAATAAGTAAAACAATTTATCATGTTTAAAAATTGGTCCTTAATTTACATATGCAATATGCCTGATAGCTTGTCGAGCTTTGCTTTTATTTTTAGGGTTGGTTTTCAAAACATCTAAGTGTAGCGACAGTAAGGAGCAGATAAAAAAAAATCAACCTGCTTAAACAATTAAAACAAAATCCCTGGCATTGTCATACAGGGCATGCCCACTCTGAACAGCTAAATGCCTGGAACCTGAATGGTTAGATAAAAGACAAAATAAAAGCTTTCTTAAGAATGGGAGTTGTTTATCATTAATTTGATACAATGTGTAATTAAATGTTACTGAAACAATTGTGAAATAGATGGGGCTTTAACATATAATTAAAAGTTAAGCCAATGCATCATGGTAACAGAATTCATATCAATAACAGTGTGTAACTAAATTCATTTGATTTTTTCATTTTAGTAGAATTTTCCATCCCTATCGCATTAAAAAAAGTCTTGCATTGTACGTTTAATTTTGAAAAGAAGATCTAATTTTTTAAAGAAATCTCTCTCTATATTAATTTGTAAAACTATTTACCCCTTCTTGGGCCGAACCATTTGCTGGATTACCGTTTGAACAATAAAAAATCTTAAGGCCTTTTCACAATTGGAGCACGAGCAGAAGCGACAAAATATTCGTGCGACCGAAAGATTTAGACTTGGATCGTAAACTGTTGCCAAAATAATCGCATATGAAAAAGTATTTGTACAAAATTCGCACGATCTAAAGCGACCGGTGTGCGATGCAAACGCATTTAATCTTGCGATATATCTTGCGTCTGTATGCAACTGTTGTACAATGAGAGCGAGTGTTGTACGAAAATGCGATCAGATCGCGCAAGTGTTTAGGTGATCGGACGATTGAACGTGTGCCAATGCGATGAGACGTGTGGCGCTCGTGCGATCATGCGTTCCATGGTACGAATGCTCTTGCGAGTCAGAGGGGATATATATACCGCTCTTCAGTACACATCGTTATGAGGTAAGTATTGGTGCAGCAGCATCAGTGGTCAATTGTGGTCAGAAACAAAGATGCTTATACAGGGTATATATACTAGTGGCAAAGCATGGCAAATTGAAGCTGATAAATTGTGCATTGATAGTAAAACGTTGCAAGATTACATGAGACACGTTGAGCAACAGTCGCATGGTCGCAAAACACAAGCATTGACAGCTGCAATTCATCTTACAACCTTTAAAAATCGTACATCACTCTTGCGAGTACTAACTTTCGTGCGTTGCATTGCGATAATTTGGATCGCATTCGGTCGCGTCTGAATAGTGTGCATGTCCACTATTTTGAGGAGGCTTGATGCGACCACTAAAACGCAAGCAACGAATTCGAGATATCGTGCAACGTATGCGAGATCTCGTGCGAAGCCAAAACATTTGTTGTAAAGTGCTCGTGCGGTGAAAGGGGCTTTAACTACATGAGTATGCCTGCATAGTGATATTGAACATTGAACCCTTTTTTGGGCTTTATTGTAAATATTTGCTTTTCTGGTGAAGTACTTCTAGAGCAAAATATTGTATGATATCAAACACATTTCATAGCTAATCTTACAAAATTACAAAACGTTGCCCATTGGTTCTTGAATAAAAGACGAGAATGCAAATAACTCACAGACGGACGGTTAGACAAACAGACAGATAGACAAAATGCTATCAGAGAAGTTTATAGACAACTAAAAAAGAACAGTATGACAAAGAAATTTAAGATTAGTAACCGATGTCAAATACTTACGATAGCTCCTCTGCAGAAGTACTAAAAATTGGAACACCACTGTAAAAACAGATACGACTGAAATCAGGCAAAAGGCAGATGGTAGAAATGATTTCATGGTTATCTTTCTTGTTCAGCTCCCGGGACAACAGATGAGGATTTTTTTTTCAAAAATTAAAACGTTACAGCTGCAAGCCAATCACTATTGCCTTCTTCTCACACTGATCTGCCTACAAATTGTCAATAGCATTATGCAGTATGATATCAGTATGAACTGATAGGAATCAACTTATCTTATATAGGATTTAAGATTATAGATAATCACATACACACGTAAACAAATTTATTTATCCGAAGTAATTCTGTATCTAATTTCCTCTGCCATAATATTTAAATTCAGCAATGGTGTTCCCATTTGTTTATTCTTATTTTGGTTGTGTTTTCTGTAATTAAAGGCACAAAAAGTGTTTTGAAAACTAAACATTCTCAAGTTAAAAACGTTTTACAACCACAGACAATTAAACAAAATAAAATAGTCAGTATTTTTTAGTATTTTAATTTTGATACATTATGTTGAAGGGCCGGGTTTGGCCATGGATCCGAAAATATGAATAAAGTGCGTATTCAAATTTTACCAGCTTTCACATCTCAAATTTTCAACAACAAAAAATACAAGTAATCTTGGTAAAAAGGGTTTTGTTCTGATCATAATAAACTAGTTCAAAAATGGTCTTTGTTCTGGTTAAGAACGTTGTTGGAAACGATATCTAGTTTTTACATTTTACAGTATTGTTAATATAAATGGAAATTGGTGCATTGTGTTTTTAATTTATGCTTCTCTTACCAAAAAAGTATAGATAAACAACAATTAATTGTTCACAGTGGTCACATAAACATCAACTTATTTTTTTTATAAAACATGTAATTCATGTAAATATACGTAGCTTAATTCTTCTAAAATCTGCTTGACACAAAAGGGTGTTATATTGGAATAATAATGATATTTTTTTGCCCGAAATATTCAGATTTTATACATTCCAAGGTTACATCGAAGGTTTCTCTCCTGCTATATATTTATGCATTACTTTGATGTGTCATGAGGTATTCTAATCCAACATTAGCTAGATATGAAAGTTTTACTGCTTTATTTTATATTGTGCATATTGTTAATATATTATGTAATAATACTGTGTATGCATCTTTATCTAGAAACGTAACTTTTTCGGCATGATGTTGAAAAAGTGCCTTTACTATATTTTACTATAAGGTACAGCAAGCATGTACCTGTTTATTCTTCGTATGTATTCATCACAGACCTATTTAAAACGTAACAGTGTGCCATACCGTTAAACAAATGCCAAAAGATAAAATTTAAGAGTTTTACCTGTTCTCTATTAAGAATAATGGTACCTCTTCTTTTAGAATATTTTTATTTTTCTCTCTGTTTAACATATCCACCGTCTGTAATCAAATAACAAGTGTACAATGCGATCACAAAAATGTTGGTTTACCTAATAGATAAGACTTTTTTTTACTTGGCGATTAGAAACATTTTTTTTTAAATAACTGCGTTACCCACGATGATGATTAACTATGGTTTCTCTAGTGTTATCAACTTGGTAGTCGTTGTTGTGTACCAAAATCCATTAAAAAAGCGATAAAAACGTTTGAAATCAGAGAGACATTTGATAAATCGTGTAATGGCCGCATTTGATGTCTCAATGCAATGAAAATAATCTTAAGGAAGATGTAAGTCCATCTTGTACAAATGTGGACCAAAATGTAAACATTTCTTGAATTAGCTTGTTCATACCAAAACTGACCAAAACTGTTGTCAAATGATAAAAAAGCAATAAATACACGTATAAGGTTTTACATGTTGTGTTGCATGCACACGTGCAGAATAATGTCCTTTTTAATCACTGATAATTGCTGTAGAATTGCGCAGTGCAGACTTATCCCGAAGATTTAAAAATTTGAAAAAAAATGAATGAGGTTCATTGGTGTCTACTCTACAAAGATTTGTTTAGAAAAAGGTTGAATCTTGCACATTAACGCTGTGGCCTTGTCTCAAAATAAGGTACCTTATTTTTTTCACTCGACATGGGATTTATTTTTAGAACAAGAAAAATTACAGTCTATATTTAGAACTTATGTGTCTATGTAGGCACACTGACGTTATATTTTGATATAAAAAAAAAAAGTAAATGTCAATTCAAAACAATATGTTGAATGTTACAGACATTTCTATACCAGTCCCAAGTTTTTTTTTCTCAGTTCTTTATGTATATATGTATAAATTAAATTCTTTCAGAACTGGGGTAAGGGTCCAACAAATTAATTGATTTAAATAAAAAATATACATATATTTTTTCAATGAAAATATAACTTCAATGTACCTCCATAGACAAAGATAAAATATCTCGTGCCGACTGATAGTTTCTCACACCCATTTTAAGAACAGGATACTCTATTTTGAGACAAAGTTACAACTTAAATTGGTAAGCTTCCACCTTTTTCTTACAAACTGTTGTAGGGGGAACACTTATGACCTCCTTTCATATTTTTTCAGATTGTTATATCTCCAAGATAAGTCTGTAGCTGCGCAGTTCTAAGTATTAAAAAAGGCACTGTCATGTTCTTGTATATGTAGTTTGCATACAAAACAACATGTAAAACATCATATAGTTGTTTTTTTTATCTTTTGACAACAACTTTGGTAAGGTTTGGGCAGAAACAAGCAATTTCAAGAAATGTTTACATTTTGGTCCTCAAATATACAAGATGGCCGTACATCCTCCTTGAATTAATGCAAATTATAACATAATGTACATATATTTAATGTCTCCTTTGTTGTAAAGACAACTGTTGAATGCCTTTTTTGTGGGATACCAACACGACGTAAAATTAAAATCTTGATACAAACTAAGAATTTTATATCCACCTAATTAAATTTATTCTAAACGTGCTTAATTAAAAGGCTTTGACAAAAAAAAACAATGCTGCATAGGAGATAAAATAACATTAGGATTATTTATATGAAATCTTATTTACTGTTCAAGAGTAGCTTTGCAATAAAATCGGCGGGGAAACCGGGGAGCCGATCCTTTGAACTAATGACATCATATCACTGTTATGAATAAGGTCATATATATAACAATATATATATAACTATATATATATATATATATATATATATATATATATATATATATATAAATGATGAAATAGGTGCCAACGTTTACGGAACGGTCCGCCCAGTCAACTGTAGACCAGGTCAATTTTATCTGCTCCCCAAAATCCAAAAGAAAGGAATGTCTAGACGCCCCATAGTTAGAGCTATTGGTCATCCCACGGAGAATATCTGAATTTATAGATCTACACCTCCGTCCACATGTAGAAGATTTTCCATCATACCTCAAGGACACTACAGATTATCTCAATAAAACGCCATCCTGTGGCCTTCCAGACCATACCCTTCTCGTTATTATGGATGTCACTTGTACACGAATATCCAATACGATGAAGGTATCGAAGCCTGCAGGGAGGTTTGGAACAGTAGAACGATTCAGCATCCATCAACTGAATCACTAGTCTACTCAAGCTCCTTGAACATGTTCAAGTTTAACAATTTCATGTTTAATGGTAAACATTACATACAAATTAGTGGAACAGCTATGAGCACCAAAATAGCTTTCTCTTACTCCAACATTTTTATGGGAAGACTAGAACGCAATTTGCTCCTTAGCGCTCCCTACAAACTTTGAGCTGGTTGCGTTTTATAGACGATGTTGAGATGAAATGGGTCAAAAACCGAGACTCCCTGAATGGTTTCATAACCTTTGCCAACTCCTTCCATGATTGAATGAAATTCACAGCTGACATATCTAGTTCCAAAAACGTATTTTTGAACACTACATCAACTCTGGAAGATAGTGAAATAAAATTCAGTCTCCATACTAAACCCACTGATTCTCATCTCTACCTCAAGCCGTCTAGCTGCTACCCTCCCCAAACTTTCAGAGGAATTCCTAAAGGATTTACCACTCGAATCAGTTCTTCTGATGAAATCTTTGAAGATAAGAGAAAGATGTTAAAATCCCATCTGTGTAATCGAGACTATGAAGCCCACACAGTGCAATCTGCAATTGATGCGATTGTTACAAAAGACAGGAAAACTTTTTTGCAATACTAAGAGCAAACAGACAAAAAGCAGGGTTCCACTTGTCACTACCGATCACCCCGTACAAAAGAACCTGAAAAGCATCCTTATAAATAATGTGCCCATTCTTTACACTAACGAAAAAACGGCTGATATAATACTGTGATTAAAAAATCAGAAATTCCAAATTGATATGTCGAACTTTCTTGTCTTCTTTGTCATCCTTAACGTTGTTTGTTTGTTTGGTTTTGCTAATTGTTTTTAATCAGTATCATTGGCAATTTGACTGTTTTCGGGTTTATACGTGACATATTACGTGGAAACATTAAATGTGCGGTTTCCGTAAACAACTCACTCAGGATATCGTTGAATTTAAAAAGTATGGCAAAAATGTCAATTTTCATTTGGATTTCGTATGAAATTTTGGGTTCAGAGGGTGACACAGTAAATAATAACTACGAAAGAAAACCATATTAGTTTAAAGAGAAAACCCCCTTTTACTTAAATTTAAGACAAAATCAAACTCAAATTTATTTGGCAATGAACAATGTTTAAAAAGTGTTTGTTTTCGTTCTGTGATCAGTGTTATATAAAATATTTCAAGATTCTGTGGTTTTTATTAAAAAAGAATTTCATCATCTTTTATTCCTAGCAGTGGTCCTTTTTTGAATCTTTTATTTATAAGAACAAACAAAGTATGCAAAAACTTCAAGCACAATAATCAGCATACAGAAATATTGTAGAATTCCTTAATTTTCATATTAAGAAGGCTGGATGGTCATGGGCATTTTTAGACTATATTAATCTCCAAGAAAGAATAGCTCTCTGTACAGATATAGCAAAATATTCAAATTTTTAATCTGAAATATTTGGATTTTTTCTTCACTAAATGAAAGTTAATAACTGAACATTTAAGGAAAATTTAGGGAAGATCTGATGGTTAAACTGTTGACCACCAAGCCTCCTTAGTACTGTATATAAATGTACATGCTCTCATTGAGAATTACGTAACTACTTAAAAAGGACTTTTTCTAATAAGTTGTCCAAAAAGCAACGTATTATCATATCCAAAAAAAAAAATTATAATGTGCAATTTTGGTTGATAATTTCATACTGTTTATGAAATCAAAATACAGACGGCGATAATGTTTAGAGCTGCATAAATAGGACTTATAATGTTTGCGAATAATCTATATACAAAAGAAAACTGGTGTATAAAACTAGTACATAAAGGTATATATCTTTTTAAAGAAAATTTATAAGTTCAAATAAAGCGCGCGGCGTTAACAATAGATAGAGATATAAATAAATGTACATGTAATACCCTGGCTAACCCGCTAGACAAACAAATCTACATACAGTCCATCACATGGTCCCCGGGTAAATCACATATACACATAGACCCTAAGTGTTTAGGGTAGATAACAGTAATCACAATATATTTACTAAGCTTTTCAGTTTTGTTGTATATTTCGATGATTTTAAGTACATCGTAATGTAATTCATACCTCTTATTAAATAATTCTTTATACTCTCCCAACTTTGAGAGGTCTCATTTTTCTTTTAATTTTTTAAATCTATAAGCAACATAAGATATAATATTAATTAAAAATTGTAACTTACCATTATTTTCATAAAAGAAACCTATAATTATATGTTTCCATATAATATCAAATTGCATAATCTTACACAAATTTGACCATATTTCTTTGACATTGTCACAATAAGAAACATTATCTTCAATACTTTCTTTTGTTTCTTGACAATAATCACAACAGCTGTTTGGTCTTAACTTAGACTTATGTAAAAATAAATTGGAACTCGGTATAAAAATTATTCAATAATTTGTAGTTAAATTTTACATATGTTCTTATCATATGTGTTGTTAATTATATTAATGTATATGCTTTTCCAGTTTTCTTTTGGAAAATTATACATTTTCTTATAATAGGACTGTGGTGGTTTTTTGAAACTTAGTAATCAACAAATTTTTGTAGAAGAATTTACACTTTTTGTCTGTTATAGTATGACATCCTAAATGAAATGTATAGCTTTTCACAACATTAGTTGTTGTGCATTGGCTTCATAACATATCAAAAGTCACAAATTGTTGTCTTATTACATTTTGTAAAATATATTAATATTCACATAACCAATTACATTTTTTCTGACAAGATAACAGACAATTCATTTAGTGTTTTCATTTTACCATTTTTCTTAAAATGATCTTTTACATAGAATACTAGTATTTCACTTCGTAAAACACAATATTTTACCTTTATATTTAAACAGTTCGTTTTTCAATAGTGGTTGCTGTACAAATGTTACATTTGACATGGAAAGAGCGTTTTTTTTAAAACCATTAAAACAACGAAATATTTTCTTGATAAAATTTAGGAAGATGATTAGTAACTGTCAAATCTTCTATTTTTCTCTCAGACGTTGATAATATGTAATTCAAATTAAGGTTGACCCTTTTTAAATAAGCATTAATGATATCAATAATCAAGCATACCTCCGATCATTTCTTAACCCTAGATGCTTTCAGTGGCTTTTAAGGTAATTTCTATGTCTATTACACCGATTCCGCCATCTTCTATTTTTCCTATTAAAGTGTTTCGTTTAATTCTGTCATGCTTGTTCCAAATAAAATTGAAAATCGCTTTATTGACTTTCTGAATAAAATTATTTTTC
Organism: Magallana hongkongensis; assembly: GCA_016163765.1. Lineage (NCBI taxonomy): Eukaryota > Metazoa > Mollusca > Bivalvia > Ostreida > Ostreidae > Magallana > Magallana hongkongensis. The sequence goes on along the minus strand of WFKH01002636.1, from coordinate 22,211,994 downwards.
GGAAGTGGTTCTTGATGAAAATAAGTCTGTTATATTGGTATTGAATACAAAGTGTACAAATTACTGACTTTTTATTTGGAAGATGCTGCATATTTTCAGAGCAGTCAAATTCTTAATTAAAGTCATCCATTTGCAAACAGTCACCTATGTAAAAAAAATTGAATGGATTGGTTTTACGATCTATTTAATGGGTATAGGTTATTTATTGGTCATACATACAAGGATTGCCTATCAATAACCTTAACGCAACGACGATTTAAAATTTTGTAATGGAGTATCAAAAGTAAAATAAAATCCGCTTACAAATCATGTTCAGGTGTAAATCAGGACATTACCCTGAATATGTTTTAATTGACTTTTTTTAAATGGATTACTTGGAGTTAAGAATTTTTGTTATTCAATTTCTGTCGGAGAAAATTACAAAATCTATTCTCCTAGGTTCCAGTTAAAAATATATTGTTTGACGTTTCTGACAACTCAACTCTCCTTATAGTGATTCGGATCCATGTTTGTATTTAAATAAGAGGAACTAGAATTGGATATGGAATTCTTTATTTTACATACAAAAACCTGTTTAGTTGTTACATTTAATGCGAAGCAATGTGAAACGATATCAGATAATAAATATTGATAAATAAATAAGTTTTTAAAGGACCGGGGCAGTACTTGGATACAGTGTCTGACGTAAAATATGTAACCGGTTCTATTCATTTGCATAGAAAATAACAGCTAACTAGACGGTTTTAAGGTGTTTGTCCTTTTAAAATAAAGTATGCCCAAATTTAATGGGCATTAATTATAAAGTGTAAGAAAGGAGCATATATATCAAATTAGAAAACCCTTATTCACATTTCATTTATCTTACTTATTATGTTCAATAAAAAACTGTAAGATAAATATGAAATTTAAAATAAAATTCATAATATTCTTTTACTGAATAATTCTGTAATATGATTCAAATATATATATTTTTCTATGTATTATGTTTCGATTGATTCACTTTTTAATTCAATAACATCATATATATATATATATATATATATATATATA
>WFKH01002636.1:22185317-22209960 GCA_016163765.1 Magallana hongkongensis | reverse complement strand
GCATAAATTAAAAACACAATGCACCAATTTCCATTTATATTAACAATTATGTAAAATGTTAAAACTAGATATCGTTTCCAACAACTTTCTTAACCAGAACAAAAAACCATTTTTGAACTAGTTTATTATGATCAGAACAAAACCCTTTTTACCAAGATTACTTGTATTTTTTGTTGTTGAAAATTTGATATGTGAAAGCTGGTAAAATTTGAATATGCACTTTATTCATATTTTCGGATCCATGGCCAAACCCGGCCCTTCAACATAATAAATCAAAATTAAAATACTAGATAAATACTGACTATTTTATTTTGTTTAACTGTCTGTGGTTGTTACTTGAGAATGTTTAGTTTTCAAAACACTTTTTGTGCCTTTAATTACAGAAAACACAACCAAAATAAGAATAAACAAAAGGGAACACCATTGCTGAATTTAAATATTATGGCAGAGGAAATTAGATACAGAATTACTTCGGATAAATAAATTTGTTTACGTGTGTATGTGATTATCTATAATCTTAAATCCTATATAAGATAAGTTGATTCCTATCAGTTCATACTGATATCATACTGCATAATGCTATTGACAATTTGTAGGCAGATGAGTGTGAGAAGAAGGCAATAGTGATTAGCTTGCAGCTGTAACGTTTTATTTTTTGAAAAAAAAACATCCTCATCTGTTGTCCCGGGAGCTGAACAAGAAAGATAAGCATGAAATCATTTCTACCATCCGCCTTTTGCCTGATTTCAGTCGTATCTGTTTTTACATTGGTGTTCCAATTTTTATTACTTCTGCAGAGGAGCTATCGTAAGTATTTGACATCGGTTACTAATCTAAAATTTCTTTGTCATACTGTTCTTTTTTCGTTGTCTATAAACTTCTCTGATAGCAATTTGTCTATCTGTCTGATTGTCTAACCGTCCGTCTGTGAGTTATTCGCATTCTCGTCTTTTATTCAAGAACCAATCGGCAACGTTTTGTAATTTTGTAAAATTGGCTATGAAATGTGTTGGATATCATACAATATTTTGCTCAAGAAGTACTTCACCAGAAAAATAAATATTTACAATAAAGTTCTTCTTATTAGAGTCTAATTTTTACATTTTATGATCTCTAATCAATACCGTAAGTGTCCCCCAAAAAAGGGTTCAATGTTCAATATCACTATGCAAGCATACTCATGTAGTTAAAGCCCCTTTCACCACACGAGCAGTTTACAACACTTTGCGATCGAAATGTTTTGGCTTCGCACGAGATCTCGCATACGTTGCACGATATCTCGAATTCGTTGCTTGCGTTTTAGTGGTCGCATCAAGTCTCCTCAAAATAGTGGACATGCACACTATTCAGACGCGACCGAATGCGATCCAAATTATCGCAATGCAACGCACGAACGTTAGTACTCGCAAGAGTGTTGTACGATTTTTAAAGGTTTAAAGATGAATCGCAGCTGTCAATGCTTGTGTTTTGCGAGCATGAGACTGTTGCTCAACGTGTCTCATGTAATCTTGCAACGTTTTACTATCATTGCACAATTTATCTGCTTCAATTTGCAATGCTTTGCCACTTAGTATATATACCCTGTATAAACATCTTTGGTTCTGAACACAATTGACCACTGATGCTGCTGCACCAATACTTACCTCATAACGATGTGTACTGAAGAGCGGTATATATACCCCCTCTGACTCGCACGAGCATTCGTACCATGGAACGCATGATCGCACGAGCGCCACGTCCAATCGCATTGGCACACGTTCAATCGTCCGATCACCTAAACACTTGTGCGATCCGATCGCATTATCTTACAACACTTGCTCTCGTTGTACAACAGTCGCATATAGACGCAAGATATCGCAAGATTAAATGCGTTTGCATCGCACACCGGTCGCTTTAGATCGTCCAAATTTTGTACGAATACTTTTTCATATGCGATTATTTTGGCACAGTTTACGATCCAAGTCTAAATTTTTCGGTCGCAGGAATATTTTGTCGCTTCTGCTCGTGCTCCGATTGTGAAAAGGCCTTAAGAATTTTTATTGTTCAAACGGTAATCCAGCAAATGGTTCGGCCCAAGAAGGGGTACTTAGTTTTACAAATTATTATAGAGAGAGATTTCTTTAAAAAATTAGATCTTTTTTTCAAAAATAAACCTACAATGCAAGACTTTATTTAATGCAATAGGGATGGAAAATTCTACTAAAATGACAAAATCAAATGAATTTAGTTACACATTGTTATTGATATGAATTCTGATACCATGATGCATTGGCTTAACTTTTAATTATATGTTGAAGCCCCATCTATTTCACAATTGTTTCAATAACATTTAATTACACATTGAACCAAATTAATGATAAACAACTCCCCTTCTTAAGAAAGCTTTTATTTTGTCTTTCATCAAACCATTCAGGTTCCAGGCATTTAGCTGTTCAGAGTGAGCATGTCCTGTATGACAATGCCAGGGATTTTGCTTTAATTGTTTAAGCCGGTTGATGATTTTTTTATCTGCTCCTTACTGTCGCTACACTTAGATGTTTTGAAAACTAACCGTAAAAATAAAAGAAAAGCTCAAAAAGCTATCAGGCATATTGCATATGTAAATTAAGGACCAATTTTTAAACATGATAAAATGCTTTACTTATTTATTACAGATATGTCAGGGACGGGTTTCACGTCAGAATCATATGTCCAAAATCCTAATAAGGAAACTTTCAAAGATTATCTAGATCAGGTTATTTATGATTTTTTTTAAATAATTTCCTATTGAAGAAAGTGAAACAAGAATTAGGATTAATGTTTGACATTGCTCAAGTAAGCTATGTTGCCCAAGGGCTTCTTATCTTGTGTTGCATATTTATAATATTTGTGCTATCATTTTATTATTCTTTTTTGATTATTTACACTTTTTATTAGCTTAACGAAACTGACAAGTTATAGAAATCTTTTCTAATCAAAATTCATCAAAACAATGGTAATTTATTAAATACTTGGTATTTACTGAATGGTATATACAGGTACAGCTTACATTCTAAATTGTTTCTTTTCCAGCCATCAGTGGATCTGGCTAAGCTTCCAAGAAACTGGAGAGAAGACGCCCAAATTTTCAAGAACGCCAGCAACCAAAAAAGTATGTCATCATTAAAATGACGGAATATTGTGTCTAATTCACGCCGTACTTAGTAAAACACTGTCAAATGTAAATCTGTTTCACTGATACAAGAAAACCTTTGCTCAACAATCCTTATGCAGTGTCTTTGACCTGGTCTTTCGAGTATCTTCTAGTTTCCTTGCATAAAGCGTCTTCAATAATTGACATTTATTATACTATCGTCTATTATACACTACGCAGTTTTACCAACAACAACAATCAATATACTCTCTCAATTTAATGATTGATTTGCCCTATTTTATAAACAGAAAGGGACATGTGTTCAAATATATATGACTGAATCTATCTATAAAGTTTATGATAGGTACATATTTTAATTGCAGCATGCAATGTTGTTTTTTTTTCTTCAAGAAACCGTATTTACTTTTCAGGGTTTTTAACAATTGGCATACCCACAGTTAAACGAGAGAAGGACGAATACATTCTGAAAACCGTACAGTCGATTGTGAACTGTACCACAGAGAAGGAACTCGCCGAAATCTACATCGTAGTTTTCTTGGCCGATTTTGATGCAAAATGGAAGGAGGGAATTAGTCAGCGATTGCGTGAAAAGTTTGAAAAGATATTTTGCTAGGAACTCTACGCGTGATTCAGGCATGGGAGTCCTTCTATCCGCAGTTAGATAACTTGAAACATACATTCGTGGATCCAGAATCCAAAAAGAAATGGCGTGCGAAACAAAACGTGGATTACGCCTTCTTGTTTTTGTATAGCGAGACTCTAGCGCAGTATTATATTCAAATGGAGGACGATATTTATACAACACCGGGCTACTTAAAAGCCATTAAAGACTATATTTCTAAATTTAGGGAACATTGGGTCTGTTTAGAGTTCTCTGAGCTTGGTTTTATAGGTAAACTGTACCACTCTTATGATGTAAACAAACTTGCAAAAATGGTGCTTTTGTTTTACGCACAGCAACCATGGTATGTGACGTATTTGAATTTCAATATACAAATGTTGCAGTTTAAGAGACACATAATACGACCGACCATATTTGAACACGTAGGTTACCATTCTTCACTGCCAGGAAAAATACAACCTTTAAAAGATCGTTCTTTCCATACCTATCCCAAAACATTGAAAGGGGACAACCCGTCAGCCAGTGTTTATACGAGCATGCCCTTTGAAGGCTATTTTAACCCTGATAACTGCTATAGTAGAGATAATGGTATATTCTGGAGTACAAGATCTGGCAAAGCTAACGACTGGTTCACAGTAGTCTTCAGTGAACCACAAATGGTAAACAAAATAGAGATAGATACAGGAACGCATATTAACCCACATGATAAAATCCACTACGCAAAACTTGAAGCGAGTCTAGCCTCCGAGGTTAAAGGACCGGGAATAAAAGAGTGTGGTTCGAACAAACTGCTGGGGTATTTCGATGATGGTTATATAAAAGTTGACAATGTTCAATCTATTACTGGTCGTCGGAGAATACACTCTGAGTATCATTCTGACCAACAAACAGAAGACGTGGGTGATTGTGAGAGAAATAGCAGTATTCGTAGTCCATAAATGATTAAGACATGTTTCCAAGATTATTTTCCGCTTTTCCTTGCTGTTGAATTCAATTTGAGAACAAAAGAAGCAACGGACTTTGATTAGATTATCACTCAAACAAAACTGAACAAGAACGCAACGAAAACCTTGAAATTGTCAATAATGTCATGCGTGTCTTGCACTGTTCATCAGACTTTACAAGTTATTTTTAAAATCACAATGGGATCATTTGAAAACAATACATTAATGATGTCTTCTCTTTGAAACATAATTATGTTGAGTGTATGGTTATTAGCTAGAGCCATAGAAAAAAGGAAAATTTGTAAGGGTTAAACAGAAATATCGTTTCCTGGTTTTTAACTGATTTAGTTTAAATAATACATTAGCTATATCTTGTAAAATATCACAATAGGAACATGCCTTGCTTTTGACCTTTTTCATACTCGCTTTTTCACACCAATTTAAAGCGTTACCGAGAATGTATATATATATATATATATATAGCACTGAATAGAATTAACAACACTAGGCATCTGTAAAGTGTCGGATCTAATATATAGATACTAAGCCAGTAAACGGAATATATAAAGCACTAAAAATGACTGATGAAACGAACAGATGGTTTTTTCAAATTTTCAAATTTCAGGCCTCTATACCTTCATATCGTGAGGGATATTCGTGTACAAGGACGTGACATCCATTGTAACGAGAAGAGTATGGTCTGGAAGGCCAAAGGAAGGTGTTTTATTCAGGTAATCTCTAGTGTCCTTGAGGTATAATGGCAAATCTTCTACATGTGGACGGAGATCTAAATATATAAATTCAGATATTTTCTCCGAGGGATGACCAATGGCATTAACTATAGGGCGTCCAGGCATTCCTTCCTTGTGGATTTTTGGAAGCAAATAAAATATGATATACATGTAGTTGGTTGGGCGAAGCGTTTCGTAAACATTAAGACCAATTTCATCATTTTCATTCATTTCTTCCAGGGTGTCAGTGATGAGAGCTGAAAACTCTTCGGTCGGATCAGAGTCCAGTTTCTTGTAGAAACGATCGTCTGTCAGTTGTCGGTTGGCTTCAACTAAATACGCTTGTTTGTCTAGGACAACCACTGTGGATCCTTTGTCTGCTTTTTTAATGACTATGTCGTCCCTGTTTTTCAACCTTTGTAAAGCAGATCTTTCTTCTTTCCTCAGATTCTCAGGGACGACTTTTTGCTTGGTAAGGAACCTCTCGATGTCTGACTCAACAGCATCAATGTAAGACTAAAGTGCTCCACATTTGCCCGGTGTCGGCTCCCAAGTACTTTTGGGTCGGTACAACTTATGTTCTAAGTTGTGCAAGGGCGGAGGAGGGTCATCTACGTGATCTTGCTGGAGTCTTTTCGCGAGAAGTGTTCCTTTAATCTCAGCCTTCGGAAAAATGCTCTGGTGTCCTTTCTAACCTTTTTGTCATCGACCTCAGGCGGTGTTGGGCAGAAATTGAGACCTTTAGATAATAGCGACTTCTCAAGGTGAGAGGAACCTTAGATGCATTTAGAACTTTACAAGTGGTAGTAATGCTCAAGGACTCGTCTTCACCTGTTGGCTTTTTGTGGTTGATTTAAAATAAAAACTAGTTCATATATATATATATATATATATATATATATATATATATATATATATATATATATATAAAAACAACACAGGGACATTCACTATATTGGAGCTCCACCTCCGCCCCGGCCGGGGCTTATACTCACGACCTATGGAACCCACTCTTCTAGCAGTGAGCGGCCACCGCTCTAACCACTCGGCCATCTAGGCAACACAAAAATCTTGCTTTCGATGACGAACGGATCCTAGAGCGCTGGCCGCGCACTACACGGTCGTTTGAGATGCAGGTGGAATACAGTTAATTTGAGAGGATCGGAACGATACACATTGCATAGATATAATTATACATATATAATAAGCACAGACATTGCAATAACTCTCAAATTGACATATACCTGCCCATAGTGAACGATATTGATATACGCACAGCACAGGGAAATTCACTATGTTGGAGCTCCACCTCCGCCCCGGAAATATCATACAGCATTGGAATCTCATAGCATTTCATTAGATTCTCATTCGACATAGCATACCATAGCATATCATAGCATAACATACAACATAATTTCAACTTGGTTTGTTAATGATTTTAGTTTAAAAAATAAATGTTTACATTGCAGATTAGTAGTAAACTTTGGTTTTTTATTATTTTACTTCGAAATGTTTGGAACTCTTCTGTAAGTGGAGAGGCGTTTTTGCTTGAATCTCATAGCATAGCATAGCATAGCATAGCATAGCATACCGATTCAATAGGTTTTTTATTTCAATTTCTCATAGCATAGCATACAAATCTCATATCATTGCATTAAAATTTCATAGCATATCATTAAAATCGCAAACCATAGCATAGCATAAAATTGTATGAAATGACTGTATCACCATTTAATTGATCCTGCCTCATTTCAGAAACACTGTTGGTTCATTGTTAAAACTTACCATGAAAATATTTGGAGATAATCTACACATGAGGGAAGAAGACAAGGAGTTAGCGTTGCGATTGTGACGTATTTGGACAAAATTGTCAACTTGCGATCTTTTCACTTCCATGTAGTTTTCCTGATTTTATGCTTATCTGTAACAACTTTGGTTTTCGAAATTGTCGTGCTTCGCCAGAAAAACAACTGTATGTAATATGTATTGTTTTCTTTTCATTATTTTGATATATTTAGCAAAATCTTTCTGCATTGAGTTAATGGTCTATGACTTTGGGTTTTTTTTTATCTTGATAGAAAATCAGATGCTTGGGTGTATGCATAATTTTTTTTTTTTCGAGTAAAAACCTCTTTCAGTTAACCTACTTTCTGTAGATATTGCATCTCGACAATTATTTCGAAAAATGGTATTTTATTTTCAAGTGAATTTGTGCTCTTTCTTATTCAACTGTAATTGGATAGGCCTATTAAGTTCAATTTCTAATCACACCAATTTCAACTTTTAGAGCGAGTAAATAATGATAATGTAAAAAGTCAACCTGAAAAGATAAGCTAAAAAAAAAAAATAAAGCTCAATATACCAGAAAACTTGCTACTATTTTATATCTAACACACTTGACTTGAAAATTCAGTTTGTCTGTGATGCAATTGTTATTATGTTTCTTGTTTATTTTTGCCAAGAGATAGCACTTGGATTATTAATGTAATCGGTGATTAGGAAACACAAAACACCATCGAAAGTGTGAAAATGTACATGTCGCTTGGTAAATTAAATGATGAATAGTTAAACAATATTCATTATTTAGGGGAGAATAGAATAGACTGAAAAAATCATTGCGTAATAATCTTTGTCGGTAGATTATGCAATCTGACTCCCTGCAATTGAATAGTTTGCGAGAATTATGGCAAATACATGCATATCATCAAAATTTAAGACATATACAAATTATCGATAAGAAATAATAAGACGAAAGATTGGGATGGAAGGTTTGCCAAAAAGTTTTCCCTACAAGGATTTCCTTTTTAGGAACGAAGTCAGGGGGAACTTATGCTCTACCCTCGGCGTCAGGGTCCGGACCTGGTTAAAGTTTTTGTTGCAGGTCCTGTATCTTAGTGATTACTCGTGCTATCTCCACCAAACTTGCATGGATGAAGCATCTGGACCTACTTATGGACCTGAAATACTTGGATGCTGATGCTCAATCTGGGCCATGAATTTCAGATGCTGGAGGTGGTTGAAGTGTTTGGAGCAGGTAAATGTTTTTAGGCCAGGTGCCCTTTGATGGCCATATCTAAGTTACTACTGGTCCTATCTTCACAATACTTGCATAAATGGTGTCTTTTGATACTCATGCACTTGTCAGGCTTAAATGCTGAACCTGAGCCATAGGTTACGAATGCTGGAGGAGGTTAAGGTGTTTTGAGCTGGTTAAATTTTTGGAGCAGGTGCCCTTTGATGACCATTTCTCAGTAACTACTGGTCCTATCTTCACAAAACTTGCATGGATGGTGTGTCTTTTGATAGGCATGCACTTGTCAGGCTTAAATGCTGAACCTGAGCCATAGGTTACGGATGCTGGAGGAGGTTAAGGTGCTTGGAGCTGGTTAAATTTTTGGAGCAGATGCCCTTTGATGACTATATCTAAGTTATTAATGGTCCTAACTTCACCACATTTGCATGGCTGGTGCATCTTGTAATACTGATGCACAGCTTTGGATGCTGAATCTGAGCCGTAGGTTTTGGATGCTGGAGGAGGTTTAGGTGTTTGGAGCTGGTTAAAGTTTTTGGAGCGGGTACCCTTTGATGACTATATCTAAGTTATTACTGGTCCTTACTTCACCAAACCTGCATGGCTGGTGCATCTGGTGATACTGATGCACTCCACAGACTTGGATGCTGAATCTGAGCCATAGGTTTTGGATGCTGGAGGAGGTTAACGTTTTTGGAGCTAGTCACATGTTTATGTAAATAATAGTACTTATTCAAACTTGCATGGTTGATTTAACTATGTAAATGAATCACGGAGGGAGCTTCAGATACTGAGAGTGATCTTAATTATCTAGATGCTTAGGCAGGTTAAAAATTTCAGTACAACTTGAATTGTGTTAGGGTTTTGGAGCTGGTTACAAAATGGAGTAAATTTTGTTCATACCTAGTCAGACTTAAACAGTTTATAAAACTATGGATGTGTAAATAGAGGTTGCTTCAGATACATAACTTGATCTCGATTATCTTGATGCTGGAGCAGGTGTTTTTTGAGTAGTTAAATACAGGTTTAATTGTTGGAAAAATTTTTATCCTGACTAACTTTCATGATATATTTAACTTAATATGATCATATCATATCATATCATATTATATAATATAATATAATATTTTATCATATAATATGATATTTTATTATATGATATGATATTGTAAAATATTATATGATACAATTTGATATTGAATCCTTTTTTGTATAACATCATATGATATATGATATTCTTTTATAAAGTATGATATAAAAATTGCATTATATCATATTGTTGTATCATATGATATTGTATCATATTATATAATATTGTATCATATAATCTTGTTTGATGTGAAATGATATTGTATTAAATAATATTGTATCTTATGATATTGAATCATGTTATATGATACAGTGTTGTATCATATAATACATTATCATTTCATATTATACATATCGTATAATATGATACCATATCATATTATACAATATAATATCATTTCAAGAGAAAAAATATCATGTGAAATTATATCATATTATATGATACGTTATTATATAATATATTATCATATCATATTACATGATACAATATCATATCATATCATATAATATTGTATCATATGATATTGTATCATGATAGAATTTTGTATTTTTATATCATATGATATTGTGTAATATGATATGATATTGTATCATATTTATCATGTAATATAAAACAATATCATATAAAATGATATAATATGATATTCGTTCTATTGGTATGATATTGTATTACATCATTTCAATAGATAATGATATAATATAATACAATATGATATAATAATGTATCATATCATTCAATATTATGATAATGTATCATATGATACAATATTGTAATATATGAAACGTTAATGTATCATGATATGATACAGTTTTGTTTTTTGAATTTGATATTGTATCGTATATGCTGTATCATATGCTATAGTATCATAAAAAAAATTATTTTATGATATTATATTATAGTGTTTTGAACAATGCTACAATATTTAATATTTTGATATAAGAGATCATTAACTATGATTTTCATATTCATGTATTATGATCAAGGTGGTCTTATAAAAGTGATGCCTTGTCTCGGTGAGCTTTGTAATCTGTGATTACCTATGTTTAAAAAAGAAATTAATCATGATTTGTGATAAAAAGGAGCCGCTCTGGTCCCGCCGTCACCAACTTTCTTATTCGAGTTGAAGTTGATAATGAAGTACTTTCCTTTTAAGGATTTGAGTTGAGGACTGAGTTGAGTGATTCAAAAAAATTGGTGACGGTGGACCCTGATTGGTTACATCTTTTTTTTTACGTTTACAGCTTCATAAAAATGGAAGTTTGACCCAGAGATAACACAAACTGTGTTATCATAGATACACATATTTGACACCAAATAATGTAATTACTTTCAAAATTCAATGACGTTTTGACACGTCAGATCAAATTGTTCAAACATATTTTTTCAGTCTGCCACATGCTTAAAGTCCCACCTAATTGTTAAAGTGCAATATGCCGAGATTGGCACATTAAGGCGATGTTTGTTCTCTTAAACTCAGCGTTGTCTATAGCTAGATTAAACTCTTTAAAAAGAACATATATTTTCAAAAAATAAAAAGTGTAGATAATTGTTTAATTCTATATTGGTAGCAGTATGATTCATTATAATATTTACCATAGGCTTACTTGCGTCCCTTATTTATTTGATACGAATTTTGTCATCCTAACTCTGAATTTTTTCCATATCTGAATCAAATCACAGTCGCACAAATAAAAAAAAGTAAGGAAAACATGGTCAAAATCAATTGTTGCATATGTATATATGTGTTACTTCTAGTTTCAAAGTTTTGTTCATACTCTATACAAATACTGTCAGAATGCTAGTATGTCGCATATTTTTGATAGTTTAAATTTCTAACGGTATTGTTTGTTTATGACTGGTTTGATATACAAAGAGTGGATCCATAAGTAACGGTCAATGAAGCCGGATACAAAATAAAAGAGTACTTATTTCTGGGTATAGAACCTACAAATAACGTCGCCAGGGACGCGGCAACTACACGAACTTTACGTCCTTTAATGGTACTGGACCAGTTATCGGCTAAAATTTACGGTTTTTTTCATCGGAATTTATTCTTAAAATTTTTTGAAATAAATGACCCCATTTTGGACTCGTCCACTATATTGGTGTGTAAACAGTTAACAATGTGACATAATGGCGCGTAGTCCTGCTTTGTCTTTCATCCAAAGGATGAGTTCTTAAATTTTTTGAATGAACTCGTCCATGGATCCAGGAGGGTGGGGGCGTCAAATCAATGTTTGACATTTGTTTGTACACCGATATGCATTTTACTCTAGATCGAATGTTTTAGGGAGAATCTATCGAATACACATACACACTAATTGTTTAATGTATATTTTGTAAGACAAGCACGTTATACCCTTTTCAAGATGAATGAAATCGCCCAATTCATCGAAGTAACAAAGTGCTTGAGTTCCTCTACTAAATATTCCAGACTACATGATTTTATCTTTACCTTTAATCCAAACTGATGATTTTGTTTAACTTGTTGCGATGACCCCCCCCCCCCCCTTTTCCACCGTTCAAACATGGTTATCTAATTTTAAATTAGGATTACACACGTGCATGGTGAACCTTCTTTAAACTTGAAAACTCTTGCTCACTGTTGCTTATTACATCCCATGTTACATTTGTATTAATTACGAATTCATCGTGTTGTCTTATTTATGAAAGATATTGCTAGCTCCAATTGTTTGCACTGTTTGGGAGAATGAAACTTTCAAACCTTAGATATGCCTGACGTCAGGTAAGAACTATTTCAAGTGCTCCTTAGAACACCCTGTTTTCGCTGATTTATGATGAATCATTGGACCAGTTGTCGGCTACGTGATAATAAGGTAAAATAAATCAAATATTCAATGAATTTATTCATTCATTCATTGATCTATGAATACATTTTTTATAATAAAACAAACTGCAATATATATAGTATAGTGTTTATGTCTACTATTGTTACTATATTGAATAAATTACTCTGGTACCTTGCTATTTACGTTTCCCACATATAATTGCGGAAACTATGTGTTTCAACTGCATCACAAATCCAATCCTGTAGAATATGGTTTATTGTCATTGGTATTATGCCAAATTGAATGCAAAATGGGAACTTTTTAACAGGTTACAAACTAAGAAAGTCATTTTATATTTTTATCTTATTAGTTCATTCCCCCACCGCTGAAAGTGAAAGTATGTAAATAAACAAGTAAAGTGATCGTTTCTATTTATACATTTTTCACATATCCTTATATGTTATGCAGCGAATACACGTTTCTTTGCTCGTAGCAGACTACTAAGATACCGTATCTCGGATAAACGTGTTATAAATACCTGAACTCGTGATTTGCCCGATAACTGATCCTATCCGATAACTGGTCCAGAACAAATATAGCTTGATATCTTATAAATTCATGAATAATAAACATTAAAAATTTCATATAAGAATTATATTAGATTGCAATTTCAAGGCCCCAAGTTTTTGTGATTTTCGCTTACCTTTCATGATTGTATTACTTTTCGATCATCTTGATATACATAAATACACAAGATGTTCCATGCACTTTTTATAATGAAAATTATTTCATTATTCTGCATTAATTTGTTATTCACAGTATTTCGTTTGAAAAATAGCAAATCTTAACTTCGTGAATGTGTTTGTTTATGCGGACAAAGTAAGTAAATAATATCATCTACAACCGGCATGTTTTTTTTTAAATTGTAATCACAATTCTTAAAATCTCAATTCGATTACTAAATTTCTAGCATACACTTTACTGTCTTAAATATCCCATCAATTGCTTAATAATCAAATGGAAGCAAGATATTCGAAAACGTTTATTAATACCCACTCACCGGATAACATGTGATTACCTATGGCGTTCAATTTTAAATTCTAAACATACAATCTAAATTTCAGTTATTCTGAGGCAAAAACTATTTAAGTACACAAGCCTTTTTAAGGGACTTTCAAACCATGATCCATGACTAAAAAGGTCACAGATCAGAGTTCAAAATTTCTATAAAAAGTTGGTCTTGAGCAAACAGTTGTAATTTTTTATGTCCTCGAGTCTTATTAAACCTGTTAACCCAAGTGCTCATTAGGATCAAGGTTAGAAAATAATACTTTTTACTATTAGGGGAGCTGGAAGTTATTTTCAGAAAATCACTTAGAGGGTCAAATTTCAAACTTTTATTTTATTTATTCGGTTTTAATATGATTTATATGGTCTGTATAGTGTTATGTTACCCCCTCTTGTAAAACGAGAGCTTATTTACACTGGGGCTTCTTTTTATTATTGTCGCCAAAAAATTAATTAAGTGGATTTTATTAAATAAGATATTTTTCATAAAAAACAAAAATCTCTTGAATATATGTTGATTAGGGTCTTCTTTCAATAACTAGCTATCGACAGTAAACCAAAAGAGATGCTTTTGAACATTGTGGTGTTAATTTTAGTTTATTTTTTGTTTTTTTTGTTTTTTTTCCCTCGAGCTTTTCCGGAGAAACAACTGTACGTATTCTTCAGTAGTTTCAAATTGTTTTCTCCTTTGATATTCTTATGTTTTCGACATGTGAATCCGTGTAATATTTAGAGACCACTGTGTCTATATCAAGTAGAATTTCAATATTTTTTTTTCCATTTTGTTTTAAAAATCATATGCTAAACTGCATGCAAATAATGCGTAATAGGAATAGGTTTATCTTTTATGCAATGGTGATTAGATCTCTGAAAGTAAAAGTGAAAGTTAAAATTTTCAAACACCAAAATTACAACAATATATCATGTTAAGGGGCATGGTCACGATTTTTCAAAATTTTAATTTTTATAGTAATGTTTACAAATCTTATTTAAGGTATTTCTAATGGTTAGCCAAAATTTTATCGTTATTTGACAAGTTAAAAGCGAGATACAGAGTTCACAATTCTTTTTATGTAAATCGAGCCACGTTTTTGTTTACATACATGTATTTTGTATATACTAGTAAAAGCTTTGTGTTCCATAGATTGTTCTATCTGCAAGTATTTTAGCAGTTTCTGGTGTTGACGCTTCTAATTTTGTTTAAGATAATGCATTTTTCTATTCAGCAACCTAGATGTAATAAAAACATGGCACGAGTTTTTGTTTACATAAAAAAGTGTGAGCTTTATATTTCGCTTATAACTTGAAATTATTTTGGTTGGCCATTGGAAATACCTTACTTAAATATTGTTAATAATAATATTATTATTAATTTCCGAAAAATCGGGACCATGCTCCTTTAATGTATAGAAAGATATACTTTAGTTTACCTAACCAATATGTGGGTCTAGGATAAACAAACTTAACATAAAAAAGTTGGGTGATCCATCTAAAAGAAAAGCAAGAAAAACAATTACTTTAGTCATACTTAATAACTTACAGCATTCCAAATATGATAATGCCAAATGACAAACAGTAAAAAATTTACAAAATCAAAGTTTGTTAATAAGCACAACCTACCTGTGCAAGATAAGTCGTTCTGATAAACAAGTCAGTTTGTCTTCAACACAATTTGCTTGAAATCCTCGAAGAAAAAAAGATATTTAAAAACCAAGAAGATAACACATTATTACATATTGAAATTTTAAAAAAAAAAACCTACTGTTAAATTGAAAACACGTAACTTGCCTTCTATAAAAAAAAAACACTCGCTACACAAGTTTTATGACCGGTCCATTTACTTTCAAAATTTTATATGAACAATGTTAAATCCATATTTTGTGCCTGTTTAGTTTTTAGGACAAATGTATGACTGACCTATTCGTTACACCTGCACGTTTTGTGGAGTTGTAATTTTATCTCTAAAAGATATGATATAGATCTAAATAGAATATCTTAGCAAAAACAAAATTCACAAAACCTTTTGCCTACAAAAACTATGAATTGTCTTTAAAATTCTACGGAAGCAAGATGACGTGAGGAGTGAAAAAGTCTATTCATACCTTAACTCCTTGATCATATTAAATTACTAATACTGTTGAAATTTGACCTATGAATTTACAAAAGTATCACAAAGGTAAATTGGACCAAGGAAATTTACACTACCTTTGATTTTAATGAAAAATGTTTTTTGAAGAAATTTGTCAACTATCGTTATTAAATCAAGTCTATAATCACAAGGAGCCACAAAGGGGGATTTACATCTTCACTTGTGAAAACAGAAATTTACATCAATGACATGAATCAATCTGATTAAAACCACTCCTTCTCCTTACACTCGTCCACTGTAAGAAGAAAGGGGTGGTTTTCATCAGACTGAAGCTACATGTAGAATAAAATATTTTCATGTTTTGTCATTTATGTTTCAATTGCGATCTGATTAAAATGAGCTGCTATGATGCTCACGAGCGGTAGCGTATCAGAACATCTAATTGTACTAAGATTGTTCCAATTGCAGATATGCTATCATCGATTGGTCCTAAAGCTAATGAATTAAACAAAACTCTTACTGTTTTGAATCGTCACGAATCGGTTTTTTACAATGAGCTTTTCTATAAATATGTATGCTTTACTTAGAGACAGTATTTAGTTACAGTAGCATTGTTATGGCATTATATGTACTTAAGATTTACTTTTAAACAATACAAGAAGGCACTATCGTTAAAGGGTTATTCAATTAGGTACAGATCCAGTTAGTTAATTTCTTTCAAACCATATTAATGGAACATGAGGTACAAAACAAAAATAATTACAAATATATAAATACAGTGTAAAGTACAGAAGAAGAGTTAAAAACATTTACGTAAAGCGATGTGTTATTTTTTGACAATAATTAGGGACAACTTGTTCAAAGCACATCTATCTGTAGTACTAAGAGATACGACAAATACCTCTGAACAGTGAAGTGAAATCTATTGTGAAGCTTGATCAGGTATATGAAAGAAAAATGATCGTAAATAATCACAGTTAAAATTGCAATTTCATTCCATCTGTGGTTGAATGAGATTATCTCAATCTCTTGAATTAAAAAAACGTTGCGTGTTTTCTCTTGAATATTTCATCGATGTCTATTTATATGTTTTATCGTTAATTTACATTAATTCATTAACACTTTGTGTCCTAATTTGGTTTGAACACAATTTATTGTGTTTATTGTATGATATATAAAAGATTAAGACACAAATTTTATCAACTTACAAATTTTCAACATCATGTGCTGCTAATATTGTTTAAATGAATCTTATTTTTGCCTCGTTTTGTTTTTATTTTTGTTAGATTTCTTTGAGTAACTTAGCGTATTCTGAATTGAAAATGTTATACAAGGAATTAAAGATCAAGGGGTTGTTTAATCAGACTGAAGCTAGATAATAATTGCAATATGATTAAAATGAGCTGTTATCATCCTCACGAGCGGTACCGTATCAGAACAACTAATTGTACTAAGATTGTTCCAATGGCAGATATGCTATCATCGATAGGCCATTAAGCTAATGAGTGAACAAACCTTTTACTGTTTTGAATAGTCACGAATCTTTTTTTCACATTGAGTTTTTCTTTAATATGTATGCTCTACTGAAAGATGGTATTTAGTCAGAGTAGAATTGTTATGGCATCATATGTACTTAAGATTTACTTAATGAACTTATCGTGAAAGGGTTAATCACTTAGGTACAGATCCAGTTAGTTAATTTCTTTCAAACCATATCAATGGTATATGAGGTACAAAACAAAATATTTACAAATGTATAAATACAAGGTCAAGTAAAGAAGAGTTGTTAAAAACATTTAAATGACATATTTTGGACCATACCGAAAACGAAAATAACTCATTTACATCAGTAATCTTTTCATTTAAATTTATAGATGGCAATTTCTACCAAACTTTATTCAGTCAACAGTCACAAACCGTCGTCAAAGCTATGGCCCGTCCATTGTTAATCAAAGCAGCCTTGTGGACAAAGTAAATGGTCTTCTTTGATACATGTACGTTTTCAGTATGTTCCCAAACTGCGCAATTTTGTCGTTAAAATATCAGTATAAAAAGAAGAAAAAAATCACTTCCACAAAACCTGGAAATTATTGAAGAGATCTGATGCATAAATAACACAATTATTTTGTCAAAAGTAATTGGATACACAAGGAAGGTGTGTCTTTTGAATCATGCGTTGATATCAGGAATTTGAAACAAAATACCATACCATGTATCCCTGAATATAAAAATTAAAGGCCGGGGCCCAGGTATAAATAGCAGCCAATCACAAAATGAATGGGAAATTCAATTTTCTCTGCAGCTTTCAGTTCAGAGAGAATATTTTCAAATTAATTGCATAATTCATGAATAAAAAATTCTAATTTTTGGTGTGGAAGTAGCTACCAAGGCAGTTATCAATTGACATTAAAATTTTTACAAACAAAAAATTATTTAAAGAGTATTCATCTTATAAAGTTCTGAAGCAGCTCAAAATTTTGAATTTTAAACTAGTGATTGACATTGGAGGCGGAGATAACCAATGTTTTGTTTACACGGGAAGTGGCTGTAGCCATGTGCTCTGTAGATTACTCATCACAGCATGAGAAATGTATCGGCAAAAATCTTTTACCTTAGCATTGATTAAAAATTAATCCTTCACATGAATAACACTGTTGGCGTGATAATTATTGAAATTTATTAAAATTAAAATAATCACATTGCTTTTAGTTCACATTAAAATTTTCACGAGTCCGCAATAAAGATGCACATAATGTCCCATCCATGGTAGATAAATTGTCAATAATGCGAGTTAATTCATATCCAATACTTCCTATTTTATTAATACACCTACATGGGTTATGTTTCATCTCTCCCAAAAATTCCTGTGTCAAAATTTAAATCAAGCTATTTGTCCTTCCATTGGTGTGAGATATACTTTACTTTGCACATTCCACTAGCCACCATAGTTTTGTATGTGATGCACGTACAACACAAGCAATGCTGACATTCTTCAATCTTCAGTCTCCCGAACCTGACTTATCACAAAGTCATCAAAATGTGGGTCACTGTCCTCAGTACTTTGTAATAAACCCGTTCTTGTTTTTCTCAACAGGAACTTCATTAAAATCCCAACTCAGTGTGTCAAAAGCTAACAAAATGTTTCTCCACAACGTTTATATAGTTACTTCCAAAGCTAAAATATACATTTCTCCCAGCTTATTGTGATGTTCTGCCATTTCCCTCCATTTTCACTCTGGTTCCTAGTTCCCACCACAGGATGATTAATATGGGGTAAATAAGGGGTATATGAATATATGTTTGCTTGTAAAAGCAAATGAACGTTGTATTTGAGTTCTCAACAACCAGCTGTTAATTAGTGTTCATATTTTCTTCTCACACCCTAATGCCGATCTGCTGGGGTTTTAATCAGTTAAATGAAAAATATCCCTAGAGAACCTCTGAGTATTTTTTGTAAGCTTAATCATTTTGGTGGGGGAACTGCTAAATGTTACTTGGATCAAGTTTCATGCTTGAAATCATTATTGTTTCAGGGATGCCATATATTGAAATTTTATCATCTTCACATATATATGTTACAACATAAGTAAAATGAAAACACCTATCAAAATCCCTCTATATAAAAATTTATACAGCCCCTCTTAATAGATTGGGTTTTCCCCAGTGTATAAACAAAGCGGACTGAGCCGCATGCAATGTTTACTCTTATCAGCATCACCGACAGTGATGGAGGTAGCCCCGCCTTTTTGCCCTTATAGGCTTAATTGTCTACCAGGTGGCAGAAAATCTAGGTGGACCCCGGCCTTTAACGTCTTACGCCGTGAAAGAAGCTAGACATGCTACGTTTATGCAGCTCGTGGTTTAACCAGTTTAACAGGGACACAGTTTAAATATCCAAAAGACGTTTTAACACGCATGAGAAGAATAAGTCTATGGCTTATTCAAAAGGTAAAAACTAACAAGGTAAATAACGCATCACGTTGAATTCTTTTAAAAGAACTGATTTTTTTTTTAATTAAAATCAATTTTCACGAATCACACAGCAATGCGGCCACTCCCAAGTTACACATAGTTTAAAAATGTAAAAGAACTCAACTTGCTGTGCTATTTTTTTTAGAAATGTACACATAAGTGGGTTTATTTATTTTGGTCAACCATCCTACACCAGTTTATAGTTTTATAACATGATTTTTAAAGTTGTTCGAAGATATAAACTGATCAGATTGGATTCGTGTGAAAACACACCTTATATAAAGTGGATAGGACGTTATTCCTCATCAAAGTACTGAAGTACTGACGGGAGTTGATTTTATCGATTTTTATTCATTTTAAAATCATCGATATGTTACTTTGCTTGGCAAGTAGTTTATAATCTGTCTTTGAATTACGCACATATTTATAATATGAATTCTCGGACTTTTCCGACAAGAATTTTGAGAAAAACCCCGTATGAATCGTGTTGTGTAATGAATAAAGATAGAATTGATTCCATCAAACTATG
Source organism: Magallana hongkongensis (assembly GCA_016163765.1). Taxonomy (NCBI): domain Eukaryota; kingdom Metazoa; phylum Mollusca; class Bivalvia; order Ostreida; family Ostreidae; genus Magallana; species Magallana hongkongensis. The sequence goes on along the minus strand of WFKH01002636.1, from coordinate 22,189,962 downwards.
TATAAGTAATCGAAATATTCAAAAAATTGTATGGATCCAAGCAATAATGAACTCTAGTCTCGTTCAACAAGATGTTCGGCTGTCTCCGTTAATCTCCAACAAGCAAGAGAATGTGTACACCAGGTCACGTGATAGCTTGATGACGCGACCTCTAAATATAGAAAGACTCTCTGCTTGTCGGAGATTTACGGAGACAGCCAATGGTTGAACGAGACTTTATTGAACTCTGGCGTATGAATACATACGACTGCAAAATATATCTAAATTGTTCGTACTATTTAACATCTGACTATTTTCAAGGTATTCATAAACATCGAATTTATCGATTATTTTCAAGAACTAAATCCTGTCAGCGGTGATGATTTGTGCCTAGGTCCAAACACTGTTTTACTTTCGGTTTGCCAGAGTAACTGCATAGGAGAGCTGATTAAAATCAACTCCCAACAATGATTTAATCATTTCACACCAGTTACGTAATAAGGTGACAATGAAATCATTCCGACTTTACTCCCTTTGCCTCATTTTTATCGTATTTGTGTTGTTTATGGCGTTTCAACTTATTGTGGTTTCCCAGAGAAAATACTGTAAGTATTCAGATGCTTCATCATATGCTGCTAATATTGTTTTCATGATTTTTATTTTTGCTTTGTTTTGTTTTTCTTTTTGTCAGTTTTGTTTAAATACCATAGCGTATTTTGAATTGAAAATAGTGCCGCCTTCATTTTATCTATCAAAATTTAGATTGCAATTTCTAAAAATAATAATTTTACCATATATTTGATCTTTTGTATGAACTTTGCAAAATGGTTAATATACAAAGTACGGTTGACTTAAGATCAGAGTAACTTGTATAGAAAGCGCTTGGGTTTTTTTCCTACATCTGCTAATGTTTTTCTTAAAGCGCAGAATCATTTTACGTATGACCTTTTTCTTGTCCTTCTTTTGTGCGGGTTCATGCGTAAGAGTTCTGTCCTAAAAAGCAAGACCATCTGGACAACTTGGCTTTATATTATATTATATTGTCTAAGCAGACATATTTCAATGTCCTATTTAGTCTATTTACGCATTATATCGCTTCATTTTATACAGGCCGCCATAATGACGGAGCTATTATGAACGAGTCTTGTTCAACCTGATCCTTAGCGCTTCGATTCGAAGCATTACGCTTACAGAGAGCATCTGGTGAAAAAAAAGAATATTTTGTTATAATAAAAACGGAAACTTTATGAATAGAATAAATGATATTGGTGTTTCTTAAGAATTTTTAACACATTTTTAAAAACAAATAAAAATCAAGAATGAGGGAAATTTACTTTTACTTGCATTACATTCTAAGTACTGGATGATTACGTTTGGTATTGTGAACCATCTTAAACAAAGGTTTTGTTAAGAGTATGTTCTTAGCGTTAACACGCGTGTGTTAACGTTAAGAAAGAATAATCTTACCTTGACCAGGCTACGCTCAGGTCATAGTTAGAATTCGTCCCATATACTTGCAACACAGCATCTGCGAAGCGGATGTGCTTCGCGTTGATTTTAAGTTTGTTAAAATAATCTGCAGGGGAAAAACGCATAAATATACATTAAATATACGTTAAATCCACAAAATATCCATTTAATTGGTCATACCAAGGCATTTACAGTATTTCTACGTTTGAATTTGCCTGCCATATTGCCGGAAATCGCACACGGAATGTCTCGAATTTTATCACTAACATGGCGACCATAAACATCGAATTTTCAAACGTGATGTTAAATGGTAGTGATTTTGTTGCGGAAACAATATAAAAGGTAAAATGGAACTTTAAAAGAGCAACAATGGAGGTATTTCAGACCAATCATATAACAATTTAGGCGAGATACAGGGCGATATATTTTTTTATTTGCTACGAAGCGAGTATATGGGAAAATTTTTATCGGGTCCGTAGGACATCTGTCATTTAACGATAGAACATTTTATCTATTTCACGTTGTGCTATATTTGATGAACTAAAACTTTCAAAAAATCATTATAATTTTCATGGATATATTTTTGATATTGTATTTAATTCGGCTCGACAAGCCAACGAGGAAAAGAAGTGTTTTACTTGATGCCTTGTTACTATGAAAAATTACGCATTTCGAAAAATAAATTTTCAAAGTGCGTTGACACAATGCCATGCTTTCATACGTCAAAACAATCAACCAGTTGATCAAAGTTTAATTTGGTTTTTCATCGTTTTCATCAGAGTTGCGAGTATTCTTGTTTATTTGGTTTTGGGGTTTTTTTTTTTTTGGTTTTTTTGTTTGTTTGGGTTTTTTTTTTTGGGGGGGGGGGGGGGGGGGGGGGGTGTTGGCAAATCATTTCTTGTTGGTATTATTGTTAAGGTGGCTAGGTGGTCAACAAAACACCAATCAATTTTACCTTAATTTTTTAGATATGATTGGTAAAGTTATACATAATTATTTAGTAAAGAAAAATTTCATAAATTTTAGATTTCAAATTTAAGTATTTTAAGTATTTTCCAATATAATAATACAAAGCTCTTCTTCCGAAGGAGATAAATACAGTGAAAAAAAGCCACGACCTTCTAACCTTCTTAAATTAAATGTACTGCAATTGCAAAATAATTAGCTTTGGTGAGATGGGATTACTCATACAATTTCCTTTGATATAATTTTTTTTAAGTTTTACAGAAGCTGCTTACGATAAAAGAAAGACATTTAAAGATCTTTGCTAAACACTTGTACTTTTGTAAAGAAAGAACTCCAGTGTTTATTTATACCTAGATTCAAACCTTTATCATACTTATACACATATATTTACATTTTCCAGTGACTTTGTGATAACACTATGAATCGATTTTGTAATATTTAATCCTATACATGTCATCAATGACTTTTTAATATTTAATAGTACAATTGCTGAAAATTATATTCATATAAGTAATAAGGAATCATTCTCTAAATATTTTGAGGTGATCAAATACGGTCGGGCATGATCTTATTCGGGCTTTATTGGATTTGATCACCCCCGACTGTATTTGATCATCTCTTAATACTCAAAGAATAATTCCTTGTTCATTAAAAAAATGACATATACTTTTGTATACATACCGATATTAGTTTTACACCACTTTGTTCATATGCCCATGAAAATATTTTCTATACAATGCGATGACTCGTTTGCGGCCGTTCTTTTGAAACTAGTGTTAATTTGTATCTTGTTCAATATAGATACACATAGAGGTTGTACTGGTCCCTCTCGATCGTCAGATGTAATCGACCAAATCCAGACTGGAACTGCCAACAAGGTTACATACAAAGACTATCTAGATAGGGTAAGTGATGATTAACATGTTCCAAGTCTTAAATGGTAATAGAAATTTGATGTGTATGAAAAACGTTCAGAATTTAAGATTCACATACGGTATTTTTTCCTTAAACCTAATATATTGAATTAACGTAGTTACATATCTGTTGCAACTGTCATATTTCTTCAATATTAATTTTATGGATAAACAAATGGTGATGAATAAAATGTCTGTAGCAAGATTCCATCTATGTCTAAAACATGTTTCATAAATAAAATCTTGCTAAGGCTTTGTCAGTATTTCAGCGTGTGTTAGTTATCTAACCGCCCAATGGCGCATCGAAAAAAGAAGAAAAACGACTGTAACCAAGATTTATTCCATCAAGAAAGTATTAAACTAAAAACTAAGACATACTCTTTATAGGTTCTTTTATTTAAAACAAGAAAAGAAATACGTAATTGTGCTGTTAAATTTCCTTTCGTTTGTCTAAAAAAGACAGACGGACGGACGGTCGGACGAACAAACAAACAAACGGACGCCAGTCAAAAGGTGATAGGAAAACTTCACTTGAATCTTCGGATCTGGTAAGCCTACCCTTCCCCCATAAAATAAGATTATAATGATTTGTACATACCATAAACAAAACTTGATATAAATCAATATTTTGAAACAAATAATTGCTGATGGAAGCATTATTCATTTGAAAAAAGTCATTACATGATTTACTTAAATAAGAATTTTTAAATAAATAAATCTTTTTATAAATAAGCTCTATTATGAAAACTAAATACATATCGTATATGTCCTAGCTTTGTAGAAGATAAGTCTGCATTTTTTGTTGACTTATGGTACAGACTTCTAACATTGGCCTTTAGAATTTAGAACAATATTGTAAATTCTTCGAAATTTTATCTTATTGATTCCAAATCGCATTTATTTGTTATAAAATATATCTCTGCTTGTAGTAGCTTCATGGAACATTTTTGTAAAAAGGTATATACGCATGTACATGTATACATAGTGTATAATGAAAATGGAAAAAAAAAATATCCCTTGAAAAAATATAAAGAAATTAAATACCAACGAGATGGAGGTCTCTTTTTTCACAAATGAGTGTACATCACACAAGGACGCTGTCAAATAATTTAAAACTTATTTTTTTTACTTTTGAATTTATAATCAACACCTGAGAAATGATAATCCGATGTTCCATCTTATTTTCAATAACACTTACTTATGGGCCCGTGACTCATGTTGCTTTTGAGTCAGTCAGCGCATGTCAATCTGAGAGAAAGCTATGTAACACCGTTGAATTAAATGATTTCATTGTTAACCACGAAGGCAAGTAGCAT
>WFKH01002636.1:22122707-22158493 GCA_016163765.1 Magallana hongkongensis | reverse complement strand
GTGATAACATTACGAATCAATTTTGAACCCTAAAACCCAATAACTTCATAAAACATGAGTGACACAAAATGGGCGTGTCTTATAGCATAACCGAGAGACGGTATTGGCTGCGCCGCGCAGTAATACATAGCATGTGCTACACGGAAAAATAGTGATTTTAAATAATGCTGTTTTAAAGTGTACAAATTGGAAATAATGTAAATATAGGTAATAAGGAATCATTCTTTGAATATTATGAGGTGATAATTTCGGTCGGAGCCTGGTCAAATCTATCATAAAGCCCTTCGGGCTTTATTGGATTTGACCACGCCCCAACCGAAATTATAACCTCATAATACTAAAAGAATGATTCCTTATTCCTTAATTATTCATGCGCGGATTTAGAGGGGGTCGGTGGTCCAGACCCCCCCCCCCCCCAAAACCCCCCCCCCCCCCCCCCAAACCCAATTTACCCTTCAGACCCCCCCCCCTCCCCCACCGGGAAAATTTCCTAGATCCATGCATGTTACATGTTACCTAGCTTCTCATGTTGTATAATATTTGTATTTACTGCTACAATTAAAACAAACGAATTTCATCACAAGCTTGTATATCTAACGTGAGCGCTCTACATAAGCCCCTTGTGTTCATTTAGATTAATGCTTTGCATGTACAAGTAGCTCTATCTTAACTTCAGCTGATTCATTAATTACGTTGTGTTATTTTTGCTTGATGTTGTTGTTGGTTTATTTATTTTTTTCAAAAATAAATCATCATGCAATTGGGTTTAGCATTTCCAGAAGCAAAGTAATTACCATTGTATCACAAGCTTATTGTTAATTTATGTAAATATATTTGTCTTTTTAGGTTCATGGGTTTTTTTTAAATTATTTATTGGTTTTGTGTGTTTTGTTTTTGTCTCTTTCATTTTTTTTTTTATTCTTTTAGTTAAATAAAGAAAAACTATAGCCGTAAATGACAACATCAGACTGTCATATCAATGATGAGCGTCCTTTAACAGTTGGGATTGCTGTTAAACGAATAACAATTCAAGGAAATCCTGCAGGCAATCGGCAATCTCAAACTACTTAAATTCAGCGTTGAATTTTCACTGACAAAAATGTGATTTGCATTATGCGATTTATTCCTCAAAGATTGATGGGAAATCTAACTGTTTTGCATTTTTTGCCAAGTTTAGTACAGAAAAGTTACAGAATATAAATCTCACAGCTACGGTCGCGCTTATTGTAATAAATCAGTGATCATGAGTGAATACTTTTTTTTCAGAAAAGGAAACTCACCATTCCTGCAAACAGCCCACAAACTCCCACAATGAACAAGATGTTAAAGACGGCTGATCCAACAATGGTCCCCACTCCCACGTCGCTCTCGGCGATAAAGACACCTGTAAAACAGCAACAGAGGAAGTTCAGACAGCGACAGAGGATATTCAGGCTGTGACAGAGGAAGTTCAGACGGCTTAAAGGCACTTGTCTCACCCCGCTCGTCCGACCGATTGACCGACTTTAACATCTGAATTGGGTCAAATGCCCGTCTGTCGCGATCGGACGAAAAGGAAACCTAATCAATTTCCGAAATAAAACACTGATTTTGAGACGGCAAGACAATACTCTAATATTATAATATTAAATATTTTAAAATTGAATCTTCTGCATAAGGAGAATATTCGGTTGCGTTGTCTTAATTTTTATGAGCATAAATATTTTCATGACCCCGTCGGTGAAAGCAACTCTTTACTTCGGTTCACTGACTGATTTACTAATAAACTGATTACAATTTGTATTTAATATATTTTTAGTAAAAGTTGTAGCTTTATATGTTTAATTGTTAATAGTCTATGCCTGCATGATGGAACTGTGATTCTTTTATAAAAATGAAGATATATATTTTGAAGTTCAAAGTTCTCAAACCATTGTTTCGTATTTTGTCTCTACTCATATATGTCTTCGTGTTAGATTTCAGAAACTTTAGTTGCAATGTATTTTATTTAATTTCACACCACTGGAAGCCGCTTATCTTGATTATTTAGTATACAAGCAGTAGTGTAACTTGGTGATGATATATTACAAAAATACTAATGGTTAGAATCTTTTGACCGCTTATTGTAGCGGTATTGGAGTTTATGGAAGTCTAATACTACCGCACAATTTACAGCTAGGCTGAGAGCTAAAAAGAGTTTAGAAGGAGAAAGCTTTTAAAAATTTTCCGTTTATTTCAGAAACGTGAGAATGGATGAGAACCAGAGACACTAGTATCAGAAATGAAATTAGAAATCAAAAATAGATTCCAATTCGCCATCAAGTAAGGTCTTTTGACGTCATGGCATAAGAGTGAAAATGGAATCGAATGGAATGGAAAAGTGGACAGTTGTAATATCATATGCCACGCAATAAAAGGGGAGAACGAATCTATAATTCCATTAGATAATCTATCAATCCTTGATGTAAAATTGTATAATTAGGTAAGTTATTTCTGATCCGCGTAATCATTTTCAGGCGTACTGGTTCTGTTCTGCCATTGTAATGCGGGAGAAGGAAGAAGTGATGATTTTTCTGTAATAATGGTATGATGGCGACTATGACATAAGGTGATCGATTTATCGGAAAGTGGGACACGAAAGATCATTCCAAATATGCTGACACAAGTATCTTTGAAACAGATCGACACTTTATAACATGACATCGATGCTACATAATAACATATGCTTGCACCTACATGTAGTAAGATTTATTCAATTAAGGAGGTTTGGATTCCTCCATATTAATTTATGACGTACTTCCTTTCGGGAAAAAATAAACCCATTAAACCCAATTATTTTGATTTGTAGGCCATGAGTTCTAAAAGGAACTTTTACATTTTTTTAATACTATGTTAAGAATTTTTAGATCATATATAAATCCAAATATTGTGAATATAGAAAATTTTAAAAGGGAGATATTAAGCGATGCACTTTCATCCACATTAATATCTTTAAGTTAGAGTCCGATTCCTTTTTTTATACGCATGAAAATTCTTAACATACTTTTTATGACTTTTGATAATCAATAGTTATAGTTTCAAATATTGATCTATTAAAATCTTCGAAACAACCCAAAGTTAGAAGTCGTGAATTGAGGAATCAGCTTATGAATATTCATAGATACCTATTAAGGCCGTGAAGAATTCTGGGGCGGAACTTCCGGCCGCCATGAATGTAGCACCCGCAACATCTTCCTGTAAACTGAGTTCTGGAAATGAAGAGGAACAAAATCAATGGTTTAAATTCAATTCTCAACAATCAATTTTGTAACCTGTAATTAGTAGACACGCGATATACCTTCTCAGTATATTCAACTCCAAATAAATGTGAAAGGATTTTTTTTTTACGTAATGCACGTTAGTACATCTCCTTCCCTTACCCCCTCAATTGCAGGAGGGGATTACTCTTAATTAGTCTCACATAATGAGATTTGGTGGGTTGGGGTTTTTTTAATCAGAATTAGTCATTTCTGGAAAATTCGCCTCCAATTTCTATGGATTTTGTCTTATATACTGGAGAAAAAGATGAGATTATTTGCTATTTCTGAGGGACAAGAAGGTACCCCTCAATAATTTACACTTTTTATGACATGTACTTATTTCCTTGGTCTTCACGTGTACCATCTTTGATACTAATGAATCAAAATTGAATTGACTATAATGTCATTTCAATTTTTAAGAAAAATAACAACAACCGTTTTCAAACCATTGTTCCCTTTTGCAAGTTGAAGTCATCTCTTTTAAGTAATAAAAAAAATGGTGAGAACTGAGGACTTTTTTTAATTGCTGTCTGTAAAACGAATGAAGATCCTTTGATTTATTCCATGCGGGGATCTAGGGGAGGAAGGGGGGTCAAGACCATGATAGAAAATTCTGAATTATTAAATTCATATTGTAAAATTACCAGTAACAGACCGCCTTGGACCCCCTGGCAAACAAAATTATCGCTCGGACCTCCCACACCTTTTGGAAACATTTCTGGATCCGCGCACGTGTTCAATCAGCATACGCACGATTTGCTCTCACAAGGTCTTTCTAAAGATTATCCAAATTGTCTTTAATTTAAATGTCCTTCTTCAAGTTTGAAGATTAAACAAAAACAACAACAACAACAGTAAAAATCAAACAAAAGACACAAATATCATTTGAGTTCATTGCTAACACTAGTACTCGACAGAATTTGACTTTGAATGGATGTTGGTCCTTGGTGTTGGTTAACCCAGGCAGTTCTGTTTTTCTTGTGATCATGGGGAGCCCCGTTTGTTTATAATTAATAAACAGTCAGGATATTGCAGTAATTCTGCATGAGCTGCACATGCATGCATCAAAAGAAACCACATCCTGATCACGATTTGATGTTTCAAACATTTAAACAACAACCAACTCCCCACCCCCTTTTTTATTATATTTTTAATTTTTTGTTTATAATTGCTAAACGGACAGTTTGCTATTAAGAAATACTTGATTTATTTAATATATTGATACTGTCATACTTATGAATTTCAGGTGCAAGTATACTATCAGAGGAAAATTAATGATATACGTCGAATAATCATGAAAAATACAAGTACATTAGTTTTATACGTCAGCAAATCTGATAATAATCCACCCAATATCGTAAACATGTATCTGCTGGTGGTCTTTTTTTCAAAGAAAACATTATTAGATTTTTGTATTTTGTAATAAGAAATCTTGATACAAAAACATGGTCACTGCATGAGTTGGGGAAAAGTGACGTTGATCGACATTTTCGAGAAAAAAAAACATTATTATATTTTCTTGTATTTTGTTATTAGAGAGCTCAGTACAAAATATGGCCACTGCATGGGTTGGGGAAATGCGACGTTGACCTCTATTGCTCAGACACACTAATAAACCGCTAACGACAATTTCGCTGGCTACCACAATTTCTAATTGACGGTCGCAATATATCCCGGCAATATGGTCTGGTTAACCAGTGAATGACAGATGCCACTCCTGATCACGTGACCAGAAGAGAAGAATAAAGCGGCCCCCTTTAATTTCAAAGTTTTGTACATGCGTGCTATTCGAATGGCTCAGTAATGCATGGCGGGTACAGCGCTGAATATGAATAAATCTGCTGCTTAGATTTTCGTGACTTAATTGATATCTTTGTCACACCTAAGCTTTTTAAACGAAAGATAAACATGTCCTTAACCAGCAATAGCAAATACAATGATAGACCCTCGGTAAATTTGTACCGGTATGTTTGATTTGAAAATTGAAGTATATGGTATTTAGTGGTTTAACAAGACATATTTACTTGAAAAAAAATTATCAAAAAGAGTCACTGTTCTAAAACATAGAAAGTTTCTTTCAAGGAAAAAAGTACGTTTTAAGTATGTTCATTGTCTTGTTACAGTGTAACATTATAGAGGATATAGGATGGCGATGTAGTTTTTTTTTCATGATTATATATTTTCCGCAGACAAGCGGATACATAGACAACAAAGGAGGACAGTTGTTACGAATTGTTTATTTATTAGTGAAAAAAAATAAAATTACCCAAATATTCCCAAATTTTGGATGTTTTCTAAAAATTTTATCTAATATCACACGAAAAGTTAAAAATCTTTGTAAATCAACATCCACAAATCTACTTATAAAATATTATTTGTTAGATCTTTTTAATATATATATATATATATATATATATATCTGAAGTTTTTAAAACTGTACCGACTCGCTTTTACCTATATGTACATGTACTTTGTACTTGTATGTATTATAGAAAACGTACATTTCATCCTAGTATCAAAACAAAATAACTAAAATGAACTAGACACGATCTCGTTGCGAGCAACGAGTGGGTCTTCCGTTTGATTATGAATTAATGATAGAGTAGAATTAAAATGTTGACATTTGGTACGAGTTACTATATTAACTCCCTTTTAAACTAATTTTTGGACCTACACTGCAAAATTAAGATTTCCGGAAAAGGCCATTTTTAAACTTCAATATCTCTGCAATGCGTTGTCCGATTTCAAAACGGTTTTTAGTTTTGTATTCAGTACAAAAATGTCTACAAAACGTATATGCTTTAAAATTCCAAAAATCAAAATTTTGGAATCACTTCCGGTGACGACCGGAAGTGACGGACGACCTGCTCATATTAAAATTTGATAAGTTTAAAACATATTCTGATGGAAAAAAAATTGTAAATTATTTAATTTGAAAAATTTTTAAAACACAATTTTCTTAAAATGCTGTTTGAGCGGACCGGAAGTGACAGACGATCGTGGTTTTACCTGATCGGCCCTAGGAATTCAAAAATATATCATTCCTGAAACTTACAATTTTCTATCTTTAATCGTTTTTAAGAAAAAGGGAGGACAAGATCACTTTTTAGAAAAAGAAAAAGGAATATAACGGCCGACCGGAAGTGACGTCATCAACAAAAATGTACATGATAAAAGACCTTGATACTTTGTATTATTATTGAAAATTTCATAAAAATCCATTGTAGCATATTTGAGATATTTGAGTTTTAAGAAAAATGTTAAGAAAAAAAAGAATAATAATAATAATAGTGAAAAATAGAGAAAAAGAAACCTAACAAAAACAATAGGGTCTTCCGTTGGAAACGGAAGACCCTAATTAAAAAGCAGGACCAAAAACAGCGGGAACATGACAATAATTTGGACGTCAATAAAATTTTTGTATCTAAACGCATAAGCAAGAAACCTTAATTAAAGGGGCATGGTCACGATTTTGGTCATAATTTATTTTTCTGGTTTTAATGTTTACAACGCTTCAGTAAGGCATTTCTAATGGTCAACCAAAATTTGATTGTTTTAAGCGAGAGACCGACCTCACAATTCTGTGTTATGTACACAAAGCTCGTGCCATGTTTTTTGTTTAAATTTTGAATTTCCAGGTTTAGACCAAAAATAAGTGTGACAAACGCTACGAACTGTTTATTCATGTTCAAAACGAATAAGCAGTTTAAAAAAATCAGCTTAAAAAAGAACTTTTAATGGTATATTGAACCAATGTAAACAAAAACATGGCACGAGCCTTGTTTACAAAACAAAGAATTGTAAGCTCTGTATTTTGCTTGTAACTCTACGACTGACACTCAAATTTTGGTTGATCATTAGAAATGCATTACTTAAGCATTGTAAACGATAAAAATAGAAAATTAAAATTTGACCAAAATCGTGACCATGCTCCTTAAAGCATGACTGTATACATTATATATGGTCACAACAGACTAAAAAAAAAACGTAATCAGACCAGCAGGGTGCTTACCGTCACAAATGATTTCTAGAGATGCACAGAAATAGTCGTCACACACAATGGCCAGTGCCCCGAACACGTACAGTACAATCAGGATGTGAGCGAACACGCCCCCGTCCCGAGTTTCCTTCAGTGTCATAAAATTTCCTGGAAATTCTTCCACAGAACGTGACGTGCAGTTTTTGTGACCCGATTCACTCCTGAGACCTGAAATTTGAAAGAAAAAAATATACAATTTTATTTTTTTATTATTTCTTTTAACTTGGTGTAAATCATTTAACAGTTTATATTCTTAACTTATTTCGTATTTTGAGAAAAGGGAAGTGAAAGATTAGAACTCATTTGACTACACAAAGGTTACATATAAAGGAGATGTAACTGTTTTAAAAATTTCTGTGTATTTAAATAATCAAAATACCATTCAAGCCAATGTGCAGAGTAAAATTTTAACTTGTCAAATTTCTAGTAAATTTTTGACGTGTTTAAAATATACATTTATAAAAAGAAAAGTAATTAAAGTTCATTATTTGTTTATTGTTTCACCGTTATTTTAGTGAGAAAAGAATGACAAAAGAATGTTAATGATCTAATTATCACAAAAATCTGCCTTCTTAACCAGATTTTTTTAAAACACGTAAAGTGCAAACTATGAATATATAGGTAAAATGCTTGTAAAATGATTTGCCATTGTTTCAATGGTAGAGAGTAAGAAGAAAGCGTGTCAGATCATGTAGAAAAGATTCTTGACTAATCGAAATCAACTCTAACAACTGTCTTAATTACGATATTTTTTTAACTACAGTAAAAATCTCGAAAATTCAGCTGGCATGCCAATTTTTATTGAATTATTTCGATCTTCGCCAAAACGTGTTTGCTTTTTGAAATAAAAAAAAAATCACAAAGTTTTAATTACACGAGAAAAATTTCGACAAGAATTTTTCACTGGCATGATAATACATATAGGTGGAAATCTAATTGTCTGTATCCATTATGTTTGGTCAACTGTCTTATAAATCATATGCATGTTATAATCACTACATGTGGGTGTATAAATTAAATACGGTTTTAAAGCAATCTTATTTGATTTATTTTCATTTTTGCACAAAGCAACATAGAGAAAATATACTCCTAAGTTGCCTATTAGGATATAAAAGTGAATGTAATTAACGGATTCATCTCTTGTTACATATAATTAGGCTAATGAATCCAATAGTAAGGTAAATTTTTACACATGACAACTTGAATCCAGAAAATTTTTTATTTTCTTTAAAATTTTAAATAACATCGATTCTTATATAGAAAATCATGCATTATATCTACTTTCATTCAAAGTTAGGATATATCATAATTAATGGTACTTCGTCTTTTATATCAAGTAGCAAAGCTCTGATTGCTAGATACATTTATTCCATCGGCCTGTTAATATGTATATCTATACAATATCAGTTTATGAATCCTGCTTCCTATTAAAATGCATCGACCGGAAAGAATATGAATTATGTATGTATGTGTACATGTATAATACATAATACTAGTGAATATAGATTCGTTGGTTGAAATACAGATCTACATTGTCCTTACAAAACAAGCCCTGATTATATGTCATTTGTGTGCAGCGTTTAACCAGCGGCGGATCCAGGATTTGAAGTTAGAGGGGGCGCCAGTTTTAGGCAGGGGGTCTGGGGGCCGCCTTGAGGCCCCCAGTGGGTCCAGGGCAAAGCCCTGGTGGGGGTCCAGGGGGCTAAGCCCCCCGGAAGCTCCTGGATTCTAGAGATTTTGTAGGGTAAAAATGTTGTCTTCATATTTAGACTTTTGTGATATTTCTTCTCGTGATTATACTTAAAAGTAATAAATTATTTATAATTTTAAAGGTTTGTAGATTTAAGACTTGCAGAAATCCCATTAAAACCATTTGCCTCGCAGAAATATAAGAAACATTTCCTTTTATTTATTTCTTACGAATGGTTGTAAATTAATCAGTTAAAAAAAAATCTAGTTCAATGGGACGATGTAAATGAAGTTTAAAAAAAAGATAACGATGCCAGCTTGTATTATAATAAACATGGAAGAGTCGTTAAAAACACAAGCTAGTATAACCAATTACTTAAAGGTGGGTGACCGGTCACATTTGAACCCAAGGATAGCGTAACTAAAATGGGCTTTCTATGTACGTTACACCATTGAACCCATGGGTTTTCTTCATACTACACCGTTAAAATTAGTCTAATGTAGAGAAATCCCATGAGTTTCCAAAAAGTTGATAATTAAGACTCGCAAATTGTACATTTTCTTTGCCAGAAGGAGTATGATTTAACTTTATTTTGAGAATTTTAGGGGGGGGGGGCCGCGGGCGGCCCCCCCCCCCCCCTTGAATCCGCCACTGTTAACAATGACAATCTTCGATTTATGTGTTATTTATCCTGTCACTCCTCCATTGACAGAAACGAAACTGAAAACCAGTTAATTTTATGGATTGTGAAGTTATGTCAGTCGGTTATGAAATTATTTTTTTTCCCGGAATAGCAGACGAAGACATGGGGGGTTGGGGTTTTATTTCCGGTTATATCGGTTGAAGTTTCAATAAGAATACATGTATTTGTCAAGAGATGGGGTTTGCATAGGGGGATGATGACCCCACCCCTTCCCTCCCACCCCCTACTTACTCCCCCGCCCGACTTGTATTCTTTTCATTCTGCTGATCAGTTGGAAATAAATACTTGTATAGGAAAAAGATGTCCGCAAGAATACAAATATTTCATGTCGCTCTGCCAGCACGGTAGTTTTACCATATAGTACAGCTTAAACTTTCATCCACCCATCCACCCACCCCCATCGTTTCCTTCTTTTAGTCAAAGTTTTAAGATGAAGAATAAACTGCAGTTTAAGAGGGCCGAATGGTCATGGTCATTTTTAGACTTTATTAATCTCCTTAAGAAGAAGAGCTCTTTAAAGAGATACTAGTATAGGCAAACATCCAAATCTTTAAACTTAAATGTTTTCTTTACTAAATAATAGTTTATGGCCAAAAATATCATATTTAAAAGTTTAAGGTAGATCTGATAGGTCGTTGACCATCCAGCCTCCTTAATTAAGGTTTTCAGGTGAAGAAAAAAATTGCAGTTTAACACTGTTGATACCATCTGCTCTTCTAATATCTACACACACGCATACGTAGCGATTAGTTACTGGTACTCGAGGTGCCCGCACTATCAGAAGTCTTTAATTATTCATGAGCTTCCATATAACACCGATTATCCAATTGACTCCAATGTTGACGCCAATGTTCATATTTCTCAACGGGTTTCGCCCTTTTTGCAAACTTGGCAGCTTAATTCAACAAATATTATGCATTTATTAAAAAAAACACACACACGCAAAATGAATGAAATTGCAGGGCATTAAACCCAGCCCTAAAGCTCCATGTACTTACAGTAGTACAAATAGGTCTCTTAGCTGTAGGTAACTATCGATTGAACATGCTATACATTTGTTGAAGCCAAAATGAACTGGAAGACGGAACAAAGAATTAAACCTTTATTTCTATGGTGACATGTAATTGAAAAACGGTGCCAACCATTCATTCTCTCTACGAAGTGGAACTCGGCTAAAAGTACACGGTACTGTATATATAAGCATCTACATGAACTAAGTTCATTCATGGCCCCAATGTGCTCTGTGTGTCAATCAAATGGAAGGTGTCATTGTTTCCTTTGACGACGTGAATCCAAAAGAAGGCACGTACATGTAGAGTCAGACAGAAAAAGGGGGGAGGGGGTTACAGTACTTTTTTTGCAATAAGGGGAAATTCAATTACGTCCCCTTTTTTCCTTGACAGATCTCTTTTTACATTTGTCTTTCTCTCACTTTCAGGATCCATTTAAAATCATAAAAGAACGTTTCCATAATATTTTTTTTTTTTTGTATTTAGTTGGAACTACGAACAAATAAACATTCACGTGATATTATTTCGTATTCAAATAAAACGCAGATACAATCATTATACAGTGATCTACATTATATATATCATATTATATGCATTCAAATTCTTTACTACATTGATGAAAAATATGCAGAAGGTTGTAGGTGAATATCATCACAATTATACTTTATTGAAGCAGGCATTCAAAAAAAATCGAAAATGTTCCAACGCCCAACATTTCCCTGTAAATTGATCGTAATTCGTGCTTTTATCTTCTTGTATGCGCAAGTTGAAGCACAGAACGCAAAGGCAGTTACTTTGCAGTTAAAGGCCGAATCTTAAATGCTGTTCTTAAATAGCCTAGGTCTTCAATCGATAGTTTCGTTATTGAAAAGTGATTACATGTGTATGTACATGGAAATCAAAACTGCATCCTTGACCTCAATCACAAAAAGTCCGTACCCATTACGAGGCTAATTATCTTGCTTGTTCTCAAATTATAGGCGCGGGGAACCCGAGTTTTATTCAATCAAAGAGAGTCGATTATTGAGTTTTGTTCCTCGAATAGATCGGTTAATTGTATAAAAGGAAGAAATGTGATTACATTGGGTCTAGTGACGTTAACATCCGGGTGCATAAATTCATCAACAGACGACAGACAGAAATAAGACAAGATGGATAAATTTATTAACACAAGTCCTCATTCCTCCATCCCCGAAAATGGCCTATTTATCCTGGACACACTATATTTGTGTGATTATACGGAATTTAACGAACAGCGAGATGTTATCGCATGTTGATGAATTCCGATTGCATCCCGATCGAAAATTTATTTATATAATATTATCTTAAATTCAGACAAATAAACATAAGTAAACAATTTAAGGTATGTGTATACTTGCAAGGCATTTAATGTCAAAATTGAAAAATTTATCTCACGACGGTGTCTAAGTTAACTTAAAACCAAATCAGACGGACGGACGAACGGACGGACGGACGGACAGACCGTCAGAAATTTAAGACAAATAGAAGGATTAACAGAACAAAAACATGTTTTACTTTAATTTTTGAGCATAAAAAGTAGTCTGTCAACTTCAGGTGTGCACGATATTGAACATAAGGAGAGAGAGAGAGAGAGGGAGAGAGAGAGAGAGAGAGAGAGAGAGAGGTGGTATCGGTTTTTAATTTGCTGTGTACCTGTTTCAGAGATAAAGATTTGCTATCAGTACTTTTCTATATTTAATTATGGACAATGACATCACGAGACGCGAACCTGCGGTTGAGATTGTTAGATGTTTATCTTTAGATTTACATGCCCCGTCCTTCTCTTTCTCTCTTTCTCTCTCTCTCTCTTTCCCATTTATATGGCTTATCATCTAGCTGATTTTCAAATACTGTAAATATTAGTTATAGATTATCTTTAATCCTTAATTTCCTGTCAAATGATTAACTGTTACATCGATTAAAAAACTAAACAATTTTATCATCTCTAAACTTGCTTTGCCTCAGTTAATCTTATTATCAATTCGCACACAGCACATTCAAAACGGATTAACGACGATAACATTATTATTTTTATCCTGTATGTTTCATGTTAACACGTTTTATTATATATTTAACAAACATCCCCATATGATGTATATCTATTGAAGTATAATTACAAAACCAGATTGGCAGCTCCAAAAAAAGAATTTCTTTACAGACGGATGTCTCATCTCCGTTTCTCATGACATGTGTTTCCTATAGAATCAAGTTGAAATGATCGCAAGCATGCAAACTTGGCCTTAAATAAAAATTCCATATATATAAGTATTTTATTCAATTATACGTACACAATGAACTTGCATTTCCTTGGTTTTAAGAAAACGGGTGCCCATATGTCAAAACTAATAAACAACACCCCCACCCCAACCCCTCAAAAAAGATAACGG
The DNA here is from genome assembly GCA_016163765.1 of Magallana hongkongensis. Classification (NCBI taxonomy): domain Eukaryota; kingdom Metazoa; phylum Mollusca; class Bivalvia; order Ostreida; family Ostreidae; genus Magallana; species Magallana hongkongensis. The sequence continues at coordinate 22,145,365 of WFKH01002636.1, read as the reverse complement.
AAAAAAAATTTTGCTTTTATATTTCATGTTTTGATAAAAAATCATAATATAAACTTTGAAAAAAGAAAACATTACCTGGTCCAGACGTTCCATTCTTATAAGAAATAGCATCTCTTTTTACCCGTAAAATTTCATCAAATTCAACTCCTTCCTGTTTGTTAATTTCGTTGTATACCCGATGCAGAACATTGAAAACAACAAAAGCCACATAGATCAGAGCGAGACACAGTAATTTGGCGCCTTTTTTCTTCCCCCTCTTGCAAGTCCGTTTCTGACACCCTCGGACGTTGAAATCCCCAGGGCCATCTTGAATCGGTATATTCGTAGTGTCGCCTATCCGCCTGGGATCATGGCTTTCCATTCCGAAAACTGATACGATTCACTCGGATTTCTCATCGACTGGAGACAGGCACAAATTAAAAGGGGCGTTCACGAACGATTATACTCGGGATAATATGTCATCAAGCCGGGTATCGAAGAGAGGCGAGGAGAAACGAAATAAATGTACTACTATAGTACTATTAGTTGTCCACTATCTCTCATTTACCGATGCGACGATCGAGCGCGCGCACTACATCCCCCAATACACCTTTACGGCCAAACGCAATCTCTTGTTTACTCTTGCATCAACGCCATATAATAAAAGTTTCCGATAACACAAAATAAAACATGTTCTGTTATATTCTAGGTGTCAGCTGCATATATAAATACACCTTTATATTTATAAAATTTTCTCTCGAATATATATTATGCAGTAAGACGTAAGGTATTTTTCAGAGTCAACTTAATAAACAAGCAAACGCGAAACCGGCTCGTTTAAAAATGCACGCGCTATATCATCTATTTATGTGCGAAGTTTTTCAAAACAATGGGAGTTCAGCAGGTTTTTTGTTTCTTATCGAGAGAGGTTGCATACATATGCTGCTGCTTTTTAGCTGCAGAACAAAAATCAATTCCCCCCTTCGAGGGGCCCCGCTTTCGTATTCATTTGGTTAACCAGCAGCAAGTTTTTCTTTACGTCAAAGTCGATGTATACTTCGTTTTGTTTTGGGTTTTTTTCAACATAATTTCATTATCAAATTTTGAAAATAATTAATTAATACAGTATACAATATGAGAGGGCGTGTTTGCATTATTTTCTTATACTGGATTCACAAAAAATGAACTTTGATTTATTCCTGCACTGAAATCAATTCCAAAGAAAGATAACTCTCTCTCTCTCTCTCTCTCTCTCTCTCTCTCTCTCTCTCTCTCTCCGCGATGTGGGCCACTGGCTACCATATGTAATTCACTTACTTTGTATTCTGTATATTGGTGGATTTGATTTAATAGTGATATAATTAAATAAATTAGCTAAGATATCATCTGGGGTCCGCTTCACAAAGCATACTTAGGACTAAGTTATATCTTTGGAAAGAACTTTTTCCTAAGTTCATTCCAGTCCTATCTTATGAAATTCCTAAGTTATGTCTTATCGTTAAGAAAGGTAAATCGATGTCTTAGGAACAAACCTAACATGGCGACTGTTTATAAATGTCACTTTGATATGAATTATATGCACAGTAAAGTTGAACAAAAAATACTTGAATACACTATCATTAAGACCTTTTTCACTTTACTTCTTAATTGAAAACTTTAGAAATATCAAAATATACAAATATTTCTTCAATTAATTTATTTGGTGTAGACTTAAGTATTTGCTTTCAGATACCAATATTTATTAGTTATACTATTTGTATAGTGGGGTCATTCTCAAAATATGCAGTCTTTTGCGTCAGTGTCAATTTAAAGGGGAAAAAATAATGGCTTTGGGAATAAATACAGTACCATTGGATTTTAGAAACCTAAAACTTTATTGTTGAACAAATAAATTGACAATTTTACTGCTTAAAGTATAAAAAAAATAATATTTGTTATGAGGTATCAGTGAATTTATGTTGTCAGTAAATTTTTCCAACGTCTTTAACCTACAATATCTTCAATAATATTGATGTTTTACTCTAAAACTCACCGTTGATACTCAAAACAACATTCATATTTCAATTATTATTATTACTATGCTACTTTACAAGTTCTCTTTTAAAAACAATGAATTTGATGAGATATATGTGTGTACAAAAAATTTTTGTCATTGGTGTTACAAGGTAAATTATATAAAAATATCTTAAAATACATCAAGTAAATGAATATTGTACTAAAGTTGGAATTCCCCAGATCATAGTGACATCATCCACGGCATCTAAAAAGATAAATGTATCAGTGATGACATCATTGTGAGAGAAAATATGACAGAAAATGTTAGAATGCTTAGAAAAATACAATGTAAACTGTGTCAGTGGGATAACGTGCTATTTAAGGTTTTCTATTATGAAAGAACAAAAAAGTTCTTCACATAAATGATGAATGCTTATCACATTATAACATAGGCTATGTAGCTTTGTGTAGTTTCTGTTCTCTTGGGTCATACTGCTACATTTACCCTGGATACATCAGTGGTATAACGGTCAGTGGTGTAACCAAAAATTGTTGTTACACCACTGACAAAATTGTTACACCACATGACATTATTTAATCATTTATAAAGAAAGCTTGGCTATTTGATTGCAATTGTGTTTTCTTAAATCTGGAAAATGAGAAAGGTTACACCATTGACATTATTTGTTACACCATTGACATTTTATATGCTTTAGTTATTTTTTTTTACCCATTTAAATACTTGATTAAAAGATCAAAGTAAAAACAAATTTATTTGAATAAAGAAATGAGATTATCTATATTTTATTTTTATAAAAAAAAATCAATTTTTTAATGACCTATATTGTCTTATAAGATATGTTATTCCACTGACATTTCACTTTCCCTTCTATGTTATACTAAAATCTTACACATGTTTAAAGGTAACAAATGCTAGCTGAGCTTCTACAAAAAGTGTATGTGCGCTGTATGCATTGATTTGGGAGAAAATTGGAGATATATCTCAATTTTATTGTCCAAAATGTATGATTGATATGAGCTGGCGTAGTATATACGATGTTGTTTGTGAGATTGATGAGCCAAAGAAAGTTGGAACTCAGTACAAGGTGGATGAAAGTGTGTGGATGCCAATAGTAAAAAATATATCATCAAAGAATGAGTGAATTCATGTGAAAAACATCTACATGCCATTTTTTCTGTCAGTGGTGTAACATTGATAATAAGTGGTGTAACAGTGTGTCTATTTTCAGATTATGAAAGAATGAGACTCAAAAACTTTTATTTAAGAGCAAATTTATCATGTTTTTTTAAAAATGCAATTTAAAATAGATATTACTTTATTTTACAAAATTTTACACACTTATCTCTTATTTATTATCGCTGGGTCAGTGGTGTAACTTTTATGTCAGTGGTAAAACATAATAATCAGTGGTGTAACATGTACATTTTTCTCCAAAAAAAATTAACTGACAATAATACATGTATATTTGAAAACACCAGTGCATTTAGAGTCATGTCTTTTTTTATGTTCCGCTAAAAAAAGTCCAGTTGTTTCCTTTTTAATGCTCAAATTAAAATTTGTTGAGTAACATCAAGACTTTGTCTCATATGTTATGTCGGTCACTATGTAAATGTGCCAAATATTTTCTGTTCTCTAATTCTGATAACTTTAAATGAAGTTTGTTGATATAAACTTTATGTCCATCATTTTAAAATAGTTAATTTATTTTATTTAAGAATTTTTTCCGATTCTTTATGATTGTTACACCACTGACAAAATGTTCACAGTTCATTAAATTTTAGTCTAGTTATCTACCAAATGGTAGATTCCAATGTTTGCAACTTTTAGAATGTTACACTTCATTGTTTGTTAAATGTGTTTTTGGCAATCAAAGTTATTTTTTTAACAATAATTTTCTCATGTTTTACATTTTTCAAAAGTCTGTATATTTTGATAATGACCCAATGACAATCACTGATCCCCTAAGTAGTTTGATGAAACAGGAATAAATACTAAATAAATACTCAATTACTGAATGACTGGATGATTTGTCCTATTCCTCCAATAATAAGGAATAAGAAATAAGCTTTTTTTTGTAAGAAATTTAAGGTGATTTTCTGTCGGGGGAGGGGGTAGGGGTGACCGGGAAGTGGTTTAGGAATGTCGATGCTAAATCCTCCATGGGAATGCTGTTTCATTCAGAATTGTTTGCCTTTTATCCTCGCTTCTTCTATCACCCGCTTGTAAAAAAAATCCCATCTTTATATAAACCATTACAAGAAAACACGCGCTACAAAAAACTTAGTTTAAAAGTTGCACATCTCTCCATTCTAAATCATACTTGTCTCTGTGACTATTAGATTCCATTTGGAATATACCGTATGATATAGTAAAATCATAAAATTTTGATTTCTCAACTAACATTTTAATTTAGAAATAAGCATTCCTGTAGAATTATGTTAACACGTGCTATTTACAATGGACCAACTAGACAAAAAATGCACTCGATCATTTATAAATAATAACAGAAATTCTAGCAGTGATCACTGTTTTCAATTAATTCATGCGGTCATATCCAAATAATATTTGAAATAAAGAAATATATGTGAATTTAGTAAAAAAACAAAAAAACAAAAATAAATAAATAAATACTACGATCAATGCATTTTCTCTCAAATTCAGAAACAAATACAGTTTTCAAAGAATATAGGACCTACGGGTTTATAAATAACGTAGTTTTTATCTACTCGTGTATGCATGTGAATGTAAAATATTATACAAAATTTCAGTACATGTACATAGACAATACATTATATACAACTATCTACACATTTTACTTTTCCAAGATGTTTCTAGTTGATTAAGGGAATGAATTTTTACATTCACGTATTAAGTTTACAATTGTGTCATGTTAATAAAAATTTAATAAGAATAATATTAATTTAGAATTAACAATATGATTTGAACGTGGCTTACAATGAATCTTAAGATAAGTCAACACTAAGAAAGTTTTGTGAAACAGCTATTACAAATCTTAGGAACATCCTAAGTTATAACTTAGGCATATCTTAAGTTCTATCTTAGGAAACATCTTAGGAAATCTTTGTGAATTGGCTCCTGTTGATGAACATAAGTAGTGTCGTTTACTTAATTTTATTTTATCTAAAGTACACAACTATATAGTCGTGTACTTAATTTAATTTGATAAAATAAAATTCAGTAAACGACAGTAGTATGTTTAACGAATATCTTGTTCGGTAAAAGTTTATTGAGTAAAGTCAAAAAGGTTTATTGGTTTTTAAATGATTATTCAAAACAATTAACATGTGAATCAATCATTGGGGCCTACAGGAATGTGCCAAAGAGGAAACAAAATGTGTGCCTTGAAACAAACAAAGAAAAAATCTACAAAATAACGGACGCAAAACAGTTAATTAAGTATATATCGTCGAAGGACCGCACCCAAAAACATAACCTGAAAATAGACTCAAGCTCAACTCAAAAAATTTGAATTAACATAAAACGTAATTATGATAAATGTAGAAAATTTACGCCGTAGGTTAATTATCCTAGACAGTATGGACACATATATTAAAGTTACAGTTAAAGTAAATAATATGATTGAGTGAGTAACGGATTAAAATTTTATTGTGGTTGGAAGGGGGACTTTTGTTACATGTATATAGTAAACTTTCCCTATGAAAAAAAAATCCTCAAAAGATTTATTATATTTGGTCAACATTTTATCAAGGTAAAGTAGCAACCCCCACCCCTCTATTTTGTGTGCAAAAAAAAAAAATATGTAAAAAAAAAAAATACACGTATTTATATTAACCTGAAACTATCAGTAGCTGGGTGGTCAAAAGTATTCAAAGCGACTTTTATTCAAACATCTCACGATTCTGCGTGTACTCGAAATGCATAACCTACCATCATATAGCCTACATGCTTACGTCATAAAAGTAATTACGTAATATGACGTCATATTCTTGCGATCGACAAGATGAACACATGACGCTTTTGATAATTTGACAATTTATAGAGTTGTGTAACGGTTAATTAAGTAAAAAGGTAAGTAAGACAATTTTATGCTATTTATTTCATAGTTATACTGTTTTTATGTAGATCACCAAACATAATTATGTACCTGCGTGCAACGTTTTTTTTAAAACAAATATAGGAAATCATGTTTGTGCTGTGAACTTAAAATTGTTTATGATGATCTTTTCACTATACTTGATCTATATTTTGGTGTTTCTCAATAGTTTGCAACAAATGTTTATAGGTTTTAAGAGTAGAATACAGATTTATTAGAGGTGAAATAATCTAATAAATAAAACAAAAAAACAACGAAAAAAAGGAAGTACCTTTACTACAGAATTGGGAAATAGTATCGTAGGTATGGTTTATCTTTAGATCAAAATGTCCAGAACATATATTTATTTAAAAATCATCAGAGATAACTTTTTTTATCTAGAAATAAATTAGAATATCGACCTTAATTTCCTGTCAGGAAAACTCTAGTTTACAGACCAAATTTTGCCTCAGTTACACAATGTGTGTGCTATGCTGTGATGTTTGGGTATCATCATAGCTTTTTTCCATAAGGTACAAGTACAATTTTGCTAGGAAAGACGCAGGCGGTAGAGACCATGAAGACACAATGGGTTTACGGGGTTACCTTTATCCTGATGGTACACCTGTGGATACCTGGAGAAGGTACGTTGTATCTATCTTTAATCAGCTGTCTTTTGATGGCGATTGGAATGAACAAATCATTCACTTTCTAGTAGGGTATCTAATATGCGTTTCAAATAGAGTAAGCTTGTAAATATTCATTCAAGGAATAAATTGAACTTCTACCAAAGATATACGATATATAACATAACCTGGGGCAGTTTACGCTTATAAAAAGCGAAGCGGTTTATAAAAAAGCGTAAAATGTCCCAAGTTATGTTATACTCGTATAACATAGGTAGAAATTTAAATTTTTTCCTTATAATTTAATTTTCTACACCTGAAATTTGAAAAAATGACGTTTGTTCGTGCAAAATTTTAATGTGACGTCAAGCGTAGATTACTACGTTTTGCACGCGCGTCGAATTGTGTTGTAGGCAAGTTGTTATACGATAGAGATGATTTTTTTTTAACCAGTCAAATGAGACGTTACAACCAGAATTTTAAAATTATCAAGTTATAGATATACACATATAATGATAAAGACAAACATTATAACGATGTTATACATGTAGATGTAGATCTCCAACCACATTTAATAATTTTGTTATATCACCATACCTACAGCCTGTCCCTATGGTTTTTACGGCCCCGAATGCTTCTTTCCATGTTCCGGAAATTGCAGAAACAACGCCACCTGTAATTCTACATCCGGGTTGTGCGACAATGGCTGTAAAATAGACTACATTGGGCCTTCGTGCGTCGAAAAAAGTAAACTTTTAAAGTGTCCATTACATGTAATTGCATTTTCTGTTCATCATTTTCATCAATTGATTTTCTTTAACAAAAATGGTTTGATTTTCATAAAACTACTATTTTGGACGACCTACAGTAAGACTTTTTCATTTTGGTTTTAGTTGCTAGTTTTTCTGTACCGGAGGCGGCTGCCTTCGCCATTGCTGCTGTCGCATTGTGTGTCGCCATCACCGCGATCGCATTACCCCTGGTTCTCTACTACCGGTGAATAACCTTTCTGGGTTTCAATATTAATTTTCATAATCATTCTTTTCCCGGAAATATTACTGCATTTGGTGAGATTTTTAACAATATCATTTTAGGTCCAAATACATTGGTCGACACAGACAAAAAACTAGGAAAAATCCATTATCAAGAGTGTTGACTTTAAACAAAAGAGGTTCTATTTACAGTAAGTGACATCAAAATTTGAATCATTATTAAGTAAGAACAGAAAAACTGTTTATTTTATTTATATACAACTGGTCATATAAACTTAGGCCAACTTCTAATGAGTACATAACAAAATAATATTTTTCGACCTTGAACATTTTACCATCTTTAATTAATAAACATCTGATTATTGACAAACTCAATTTACAATGCATGTTCAAAAAAATATGCAATATATATTATCAGTGCCTTCCGACATACAGATCATGAAAATGAAATCTCGCCAAAGTTTCGCCGTCAGCAATAGCGGGTTTGTTCCTCGAGATCTAGCCATCAATGAACTGGCCAATGTACTGAGATACGACAAGGTCGATGGGTATGAAAAACTCAATCGAGAGTATCAGGTAGAAAAAAAAATCAAACATGTAGGGTTTATTTTTTTAAATACATGTTAATATACTTGAAACTAGTAGACTAAGTATATCTTTAAACCTACTTTTGAATGAATTCTTATGAATTAAGATGGCTGGATGGTTGTGGCCAGATTTAGACTATATTAATCTCCTTTAGAAGAAGAGCTTTGTATCGCGAATCGTTTGCATGTAAATTCGCACTGTCTCCAAAGTTGTAAACTTTTATTAAAAGGTCTAACAGCGTAGCTCAATCGGACAAACCATCAGCTACTGATCCGCAAGTCCTGGCTATGGGTCTTTTTACAATTTTTACCTTTCTTATAATTTTTAAAATGCATTATAGACAAATAATGTAAAATTTCAAAACTTTTTAAAATGATGATTATATTTTGATTATCATGTACGTTTATCCAAATCATATCTCAAGGTGCCCCATGCCACCTTAATTAAGTTACTAGTACACCTGTTTTGAAATGTTGTTTGTATCTGTTACTCCTTTAGCTCTTTATTTTTCATCAGGTGGTTCCGGTGGGAGAGCAGAGTCATCTACAATGTTCGGTGTCCAGACAGCGAGAGAACCAGTTTAAGAACAGGACGGAAATCACTCTGCCATGTAACACATTCTTTTACTCTATGTACACCCCGGCATTTTCATCATATATATATATATACATGTAGTTAGCTGCAGGTCTGTAGCTCTACGGGAAAATTCGGGTTGACAGACGTAGAGCTACAGTGCCTCGCATACAAAAAACTTGCAATTTACGGCGCACAAAAACTTGCACTTGTTTTGGACTGATTAACCTTATTTCCAAACAGTTTTTTTTGTATGCGAGACATTGTAGCTCTATGGCATGTCATCCCGAATTTTTATGTAGAGCTACAGATCTGCAGCTAATAATAGTACCGGTAAAACAAGAATGCCCCTTAATTGTGGCATAATGGTCGTTTTTCAATTTAAGAAGACAATAGCTTGCGCTTGCTCAGCAAATTATCCATCACATCCTCCTTAAAATTTAAAGAACTATTTTGTGGCCATAAGCTGTTATTTAATTAAAGAATGAATCCACTGGTTCTACTTTTAAATTCAATTGGGGTTTTTTTTCTCTCCTTTATATAAGCTTTCGGGGGGGGGGGGGGTTCCCCTTTATATATGTAATTTGCACCCCTCCTATTTCTCTTAATTACCTAAGAGAGGGATTTGAATAAGCCTTTTGGCTTGTTTCCCAATCTTATTGTACACTTTGTCAAATATTTGTACCTGCTATTGAAAAAACATCAATAAATATTGTTTATTGTTTAAACTAAACTAAACTTCAATCTATTTTGATTTATTTCTCACACAGGGCTCCTTTTTTCTAGGAGGTTCAGATGGTCTAAATAAAAATAAATATTTACATCATAGTGTAAAACAATTATCAAGGTTATTTTAAATCCAATGCTGATAGCATCATTATTTGATACAATTTACATAATTTTCCAAATAATTTCAGACGACCATTCTAGGGTTAAACTGGAGAGAACAGCGTCAGATTATATCAATGCCAGTTATTTAGAGGTACATTTACGTGTTCTAGCATTTATTACTAACATATAAAACAGTTGAAATACATGTACATCATCGTTTTCAACAGTCTCTACATGTACTTGTCATTTGTAATTTATTATTAATATATAATATTATTTTAGAATTAAAAATTGCAAAATATCAGTTGTAGTAGGTGTAAATATATCGATAAAAAGTAAAATTAAATCAAACGATATTGTTTCATTGAGACGCATTCTTAAGATGTAATAAATTTTAGTTTGATATGTATTGGAAGTTGGTTTTATAATTAAATATTTACATTTTTAGTGTCTTTGTCTGTGATAACATCTTGTAATGTACAGTCCAATAAATTCAAATGACATATTGTTGGGGCGCAAGCGGGGTTTGCATAATTAAAAGAAATGAAAATCGCATAAATATGTTAATATTCTAATATTTAATCGTACAATGGCTGAAAATTATATAAATATACTAGTAAGTAATAAGGAATCATTCTTTGAATATTATGAGGTGATAATTTCGCTCGGGGCGTGATCAAATCTATCAGAAAGCCCTTCGGGCTTTATTGGATTTGACCACGACCCGACCAAAATTATCACCTCATAATACTCAAAGAATGGTTCCTTATGTCTTAATTAACTTTGCTGTGCATTGATTTTCTTGTGGAATATTGTTCTTATTGCATGAAAACATTTTGTTTTATCCCATATTAATTTTATTATTTTAACACTGTCACCTAAATGAAAAACGGGACGAAATATGATAAAGAGTGTTCGAATGGAGCAAATTTATGGGGTTTTTTCCTTTTTCTTGAGTTATATTTCTTTTTTACGTTTACCTATTCTTGTCGATAAAGAGTTTCCTTATTCGTCATTCTTCAATTACTTTTTATCAATATTTAGCGCTCGATTATGAGTATGGAGCTGAATTATCTCTCTTTGACTTTTGTATACAGATGGATGAAGATTTCCGTTGCATAGCGTCCCAAGGTAGTGTGCAATGTGTGTTTTTGAAAAAAATGATATAATTTTTCTATTAAAATTTATATTCATATATCAACCAAACAAGATTTGCTTTGTAAGACATAAAAAATATTTTTTTTCAGAACTGCTTTTAATACAAGAAATATAAAGATGTATTAATATAAATTTCAACTCTTAGGGCCATTGGAAGCAACAGTGGCGGATCTCTGGAAAATGATTTGGCAGGAGCGGGTATCTGTTGTTGTCATGCTGACAAACCTGATGGAAGACGATACGGTAAGTCCTACTGACTTAAATTATAGTCATCGACAATCGCGACATCTCGGGCTTTTCCGGCAGAGCTAGAAATGTTGAATATAGAAAAAAAAAATAAGTTAAATAATGGAAAACGCTTGTCGGAAAGGCTCGAGAAATTGCGATTGGGCTGCCAATCTAGAGGGCGTGCTACGGAAGTTTGTGTAATACGCCGTCTGGTAAGAGACTGGTTGTTCCTACAATGAAAGTTATATTCACTGCAGTGACTCTTGCTTTTTGGCCTGGTGAAATAATGAATTCAGATTTCAAAAACGAAATGGTAATGATTTAAAACGTTAGTTTCATATATAACATGTATTTTAACGTGTTAAAATGTAAATAAAAAAAACTAAGCAAAATCTTGCGTTTAAGGTTTATCGTCTTATTGTATTGCAATAAGGTTACTAATATATTAAAGTGAATGCTGAAAATAACCTGTTGTACAGTCATTAATATATCTGGTGTATTTCATTTAATTTAGTATCATTCAGTCAGAGCAAAACATCGCTTTAAAATATGTTTCAGGAAAAGTGTTACCCGTACTGGTACCCTAAAGGCAATGTATTGTTGGCTGATTCTCTCTCTATCAATGTACTACACGAGAAGGTGTATGCGTTTTACACGACGAGAAATATTAAAATTAAAGACAGAGAAGTAATTGCTTCAATATCTTTTACGTTTTGTTTATCTATCAAAATTTTTCAAAGATGCACGATTTCATTTTTTAACTTCAATTCTGGAATTAAGGAGATAGTGATAAAAATGCTCGAATCATTATGAAGCACATGTAGAAGAAACTTTTCAATGTTTTAAGAAAGTGTTCATTCTTGAATTTCTGATATCCGCTTCAGACAAAGGAGTGCCGACTGCTGTGTCATTTTCAATTCACAAAATGGACGGACCGTGCTATCCCCTACCCCTCTGAGTTGGTCCAGTTTTACCGGACAGTTAGGCGTGCCCACGACGCTCAGCCAAAGTCCACACTGCTAGTCCACTGCAGGTCCACGACTTTCTTACGTACACGTACAACTTACTTTTTACCGTTGGAAACTCACAATCAATCTCCATTAGCGGATCCGGGGGGTGGGGGTGGGGGTGAATGGGTCTGGTTGGTCTCGTTTGGTTTCTGACGACCCTTAGTTTTATATTATGTACGTTTATGCTGCATAGGAGTGTTGGTTGAGATGCTACATTGTAGAGCTCGAGTTCCCAATATTTAGTTATTTAGATAATACAAAATCACAAGTCTGTTAAGTCGTTCGGTTACCTTATTGGTCGATGATTATCTTTAATCTCTTGATAATGTAAGTATATAGGATGTACTAGTAATTCTGTGAATTTAGTAATGTTCAATTTTCCTTTGTTAATTAACCGTATCTTAAAGATCATGGCAGCTCATCACACGTTGCTTATGGAAAATATGTACTGCTTTAGTCTCCCATAGCCACTGAACCATATCCAATTGGGATATTCATCGTACCAACACCATTTAATTGCTATTGTACGTGAATGTGGATAATTTCCGATGTGTTTTCAGTGACGGAGGGGGAAGAACAGGGACCTATATTGCCTTGGACAAACTTCACAGAGCAGGGCGGAGGAACGGTAGAGTCAACGTGACAAGGTGCCTCAAGGAGATGTGTGAACAGCGGATGAATATAGTGGAGAATGTGGTGAGTAAGGCGCTTCGCCGGAAACGCCATGAAGTCCGCACAATTCATTTATTATACTGTAAAGCTTGTGTTTATCATGAATTTTTGCGAGATTCAATAAGAAATTGCTTTTTTTCCTCCTTGTATAGGAGCAGTATATTTACCACATTAAATAAAAAAAAAATTTCTCCCTGTATAGGAACAGTATATTTTACTCTACCATACACTAAGGGAATCTTTTCATCTGCATGCCAACCTTATCAGGAAAGAAAACCTCAGACAGATCTTTGCAGAAGAAATGGCGAAACCCATCAGACAAAATAATATTTGGAAGGAATTCTGTGTAACATCTTTTTGGCGTTTAGAAACAATATATTTTTTAACGCTAACTTGCAAAATTTGGTTTGTATTTCTATATTAAATTATTCCTCAGGGAGGCTATCTCATTTTCTTTAACTAATATCGAACCTATTGGTAAATAGTACATGTAGCTCTGCCCAATTTCAGAACATACTATTCTGTATGGTGCCTCTCGACTGTGTTCCTTGAGTTTTTAGATTCTTCTTCAGATTAATAAACCATTTAAAAGGAAGCAATTTTGTCCATGAAAGATTAAGTTCCAAGTTCTGCATGTATTAAACTTTGTGTGACATTTTAAGGAATTGATGTCTGTGAAGCCAATCTATGAGGACAGCATCAAATCCACAGGTCACGCCAATATTGGTCTTAACCTTCTACCAAGTGTCCTTCCAGGTAAAACTGATTTAAAACCTATTTCAGTTTGCGTGCAAGAAAATATTGCGAGATTCGCGAGAATTTCACGAATGTTTTTCGCCGTGAACCAGTGCTTTAATGTCTATTTATTTGTAAACGATTTGTTTGCAATATATATAGATATAGTTTTTGTCGCTGCGTTAGTCGCTGCGAAATAATTCATCTTCGATAATTTGCAAAATAAAGTCGGGGCAATTAAAATAAATATATCTGCAAAAAGATAATATAGACTACTTTTGAGGTATTCTTGTCTGTATATTTCTCCCCATTTAGTTGATGAATTTCGGGTGGTACTTTCCTCAGACAACCAATGTGATTATTATAATGCCGTCATTTTTGCGGTATGAGTTGTTGTTTTCACTTATAGTTTTGTTGAAAGTTATTTTGTTCATGGCTTCGTTATAGACTGTAAGTTTTGCTACATGTATTTGTTGCTCTTATTTTTGTAACATGTGCTGTTACAAAATGTATCTAAATCTATTTTATCACGTACATATATTATTATTAAAACCTGTGCTTAAAAATTATGTGCATCTCCTTGTTCCGTTTTCTTGTACCTTCTCTTTAAAATTGTTATTCATGTAATCTTGTTTCTTTGAGGGAAAAGACTTAGAAAGGGAGAATGTCTGTTGCCCTACCCTATTATGTTTATACATTCATGTAATAAAATATTGTTTAAATTGATAATGAATTTGCACTCACAACAAAGTCAGTATTTCATTCCTTTAGGTTGGTATTAAAATTAAGTTAAATTGACTGTCCGTGGCTCATCGCTTTTAGTGGGTTTTACAGTACTAAAATATTAGTTTATCATAAAAATTCCATTAATAATGAATCAAAATTGAAGTGTCCATGCCTCTTTGCTATTATTAGGATTTACTATAAATCTATATATTTGACTTTGTCGGCAGACGATAACTGACTACAGAGGGCTAATCGCCGCCCAGTACCCCGAGGACAGCACGGCGGGGGGTCTGGTACGTCTGCTGATGGAACAGAGGTCACCCGTTGTGGTCACCATACACCCTCTTATTGACCTCCACTCGGTAAGATTCACCGATGGCTACTTCTCGGGTATTTCCGGCAGAGCTCAGAAGAACACCTCGAAGAAATTAACATCATCTGATGTGAAAATTTCGTACGAAAAATCGAGTCGCTTCTTATTCGATTCAATTATTGTCGAGACAAAATTATAATTGTCTAAACACCCATTAATGTCTCCTCTGTAATTTGGGGTAATAGAATTAATTTCTTTTTTAAGTTTAGCTCAAATGTTTGCAGATATAATAATTACCTTTTATTTATATCAAATTTTATAAAAAGTTTGGTCGTCATGGACGGCTACGTTAAACATAAGAGATCGTTTTTCTACAAGTCGGAAAGACCCGAAAGGAGTTGCGATTGTAAGATGTACAGGTATACTTTAAAAATGATCCCAATAATTCGTCGTTCCGACAAATTTTCATATCATTGGCTGTCATTTCACAAATAAAATTGGACCACATGATATTTACGCTGTTTTCTTTTTACATATAAACACCCCGCCGTAAAATCTATGAGGATTTTTCGTGCGAATTATTGCGAATGCGTTCGCATGATGTGCACGTAATGCTTCAAAATGCTTATTGGTTGACACTGATCATTTCTAGCCTCCAAATTCTTTTGATTACGCATTGAAATACGAATAATAAAACGATTCGTAAATAAAATTGGAAATTCAATATTTTGTTCATATTTTATAAAACATCCGAATCAATAGCTATACCAAGGACTAATCTTTTTATTTGATTAAGTTCTATATAAATCGATGCTTTTGTCAACATTTAGACTCCATTGTGGTATCCAGAAGTGTCCTCTGAGTTGTCGCCCTTTAAAATCCAGCGGATCTCTTCCAGCAATGTGACTGATGAAATCCAGCAAGCGGCGCTGCTGATAGAAAATACACAAGTAAGTTTCTGCAGCATGATGATGAAATACTTTTAAAAAATAGCAACAATAGCAACAACAAAAATTTACCTTGAACTAGCTATATTTGATAAACATAGACTCAATGGCCCTCATACATTGCACACTAAACAATTCCAAGGTATATTTTTGCAATTTAACTTGTAGAGTAATCTGTCATTTAATGTGAAATAGAATTTAAACTGCAACATACAGTGCTTAATTAAAAATAATTTGCAATCAAATTTTTAGAATTCATTAAAATGTTTCAACCTAAGATAAAGTAATAGAATACTCCGTTTGTGCATTTTCCACGTTTGAATTAGAAAATGAGATCACAAACTTCTATTCAACAGCATTTTGTTGTGTTTGAATATATTTTTTATAGAAATATAAAACGTACGTTTTACAAAATTAATACACATTTTCAGAACCACGAATCACATCGGGTGCACGTGTTGGAAATAATGTCCTGGTCAGCCAAGAATATCATACCTGGAGATACAGGTATTGTAGCGACCGTCGTTAAGGAGGCTCGTGACATCCGGGAACAAGAGGGAAACGGACCAATCACTGTCATGTCTTTGTAAGTCACAAAGTTTAGACTCATATATTATAATGTACAGTAAATATATTGCATATTATCGTTATAAGGCCCCACACCTGTTGTATATAGAAATGAATGATTTTAATGATATAAATATAAATTCCTATTTGACAATACATGTATATGTATATTGTATACTACAAATGTCAGTGTTTTGTTTGTGCACAATATCATAATAGTATATATAGCGAGTGGTTTTTTTTTCTAGATCGTTGATTAATAAACAAGATGTAAAAAACAGACCCCGCGTCGTCACTAATTAGTCAACCCGAAATCTGAGGTTTTACCTCAAATCTGTGGCCTCGTCTTTTAAAAGATTTGTTTTGAGAAATGAGTTGAGTAACTTCAAAGAGTTGTTTACAGTGAGGCCAGATAGCATGCATTCAAAATTATAGGTTCATTCATTTCTGTTCATGACTTGTAATGTTTTTACAGTGACGGTGCGGCCGGCTGCGGTGTCTTTATCGCCGCCTATAACGCCACAGAACAGCTGGCGGTGGACGGAGTGGTGAACTTGTTCAGTGTGGTTCACGACATTCACATCAGACGACCGGAGATGATCACAACAATGGTATGCTTATAAGAGAAGCAGTTGTCTTAGCTTCAGATCAATTCGGGTTGGCACTGACGTAGAACTAAGTTCTTCACATGCAGTCTAAGCTTGTCAATCCGGATTTTCCTTAAAGCTATAGATGTGCATAGAATCCAATGAAAATGTGCATCTAGTGTCTCAAAAGATGCAATGTCGGCAAATATTAAGGTACATGTACCTCAATACACCAAACTGAACTGAACTTTATTTAATTTTACAACGATTGATAAACAAGTTCTACAACTTATATTAATATCTTTCGTTGGCACGGATGTTAGCGCGAGGGGGTCATTAATACACCAAGACTTATATTTTTTAAGACAATACGTCACAAGATGGCGATTCAAATGTTTTGTTAAATTGTTTGTATCAATCGATTTGGTTGAATATCGTCATAGCTCAGTGGTTAAAGTATCGGGCTTGTGAATCGCAAATCATGAGTTCGAATCCACCTGGGCTTTTGTTCAGATTTACTGAATCATATTTTTGAAAATATAAAAAAATTTATCCAAAATTGCACATTTTATCGCCTATTTGACTTATATACTTCTTATCAATCATGCTATCTATCATAATCAAGTAATTTTCTGCTGATTTAAGAAACTATTTCAAGGTGTAGTGAGTCACCTTAAACGCAGGGATGCTTAGCTAGGAAGCATATGAAATCTAATTTACATATAATTCCGCGAAATAACACATCGTTGTTATTACGTGCCTATACAAATAATGAAACAAGCCAACCTAGACCTAAAACAAATGAAAAAGATCAGAGACAATTTTTCTCGATAAATTAGATTGTATAAATTCCCAGTGATTTTGAAATGGGAATGCTCGACATGTACCGATACGGTACATGTACATGTATATATACTTGTATACTGTGTTGAAGCGCGTGTGGGTGTACATAATTATACACGAGGAAAATTACGCGTAAAACCGATATTTTCAAAAATGTGATATTCGGAGAATAATATTAAAAATAGTTCTAAGGGAAAACTCTCGGGCTTATTGGTAATGATAAATAATAAAACATGACATTTATTCCTTAAATTAGTCGGGGTTCTTCCTTTTTATCTGTCATTTGTCAAATTACTGTTTTTCTTAGAAGACATTTTGGTAATAATAAAGTATCATCAATTATATTGAACAGGAAGAAATGGTTATAAGTCGGACGGAAATTTTCGATAGCGTCAAAGTTTCCGTCTTTCTGTCTATCAAATCATGTTACATTTACTTAAACCTGCAAACATAATAAAATTATGCAGTTACTTCAAAGTTTCATTTGATGCTAAATCCGACCCAATCAATGCTTTTGTACTTGTCAATAAACGAGAAGATATAATTATTATATAATTGTCATTGATAAAAAATTAAGGGGAAATAAAATCCATCATCTCAGTCTACAATCTATAACCGAAATGACCTAAGGCTTCCCTCTGGCATGATATACCGGTAGTTAATTTCACTTGGGCTTTCTTTTGTATTTTGTAGGACGAGTACGAGTTTTGTTACCGCGTGGTGGCAGGACTATGAAGTCGGCAGACAGAAGAAAGAAGACTCCGGGGCTGAGTTAATAAAAACATACAGAACAAAGAATACAGGGGAGAAATTATGCATAGTCACACAGCTTAGACTTATTTATAAATCCGATTGAAATTCCATTTGTATGTGTGTATGACTGTGAATGTGTATCATTGGCGTTTGATATATTTTCTTGATGTTAGTAAAAAAAAAAGATAATCTAAACAGACTCTAATCGTGATTATTAATTAAGGTTTTTTTCCTAATAAATCAAAGATCGACAACTCTGCGGTGTCTTGATGGAAGACTGTTATCTTTCTTGAACTCATTCATTTTTACCACAGACTAACTACACGTACCCACCGACGATTAAAATTTCCATCCCTAACTAAACTACTCCAAAGTAAATAAATATAAACCTTTTAATTCATTACAGATTTTTTTTTTCGTAGACGTATATACATTAGCCCTGTGTAATAACAAACGCCTTAAACTAATGAAATAGTGCCTTGTTTAACTATGTTTGGTTTTTCTGCGAACAATTAAGAAATATAACCTTAAAATAGAATTATTAGGTGCTTTGCTACTCCCCCCCCCCAAAAAAAAGGGATTTTTGACAATTGTTGAAAAAAATTGTTTTGTTTTGTTCTGGGTTTTTTGTGGTTTTGAGTTTCTCCTGCTAATGGAATAATAATGGAGTCAACAGGACCGGTATAATAAATTTTAAAAAGTGTTCTTAATTTGCTAAATTATACGATGGTCCTGGGAACAAGAGGCAGTCCAAGAGCTAAGTCAAAATTAATGTCATTTATTTAAGGAATCATGAAATCAAATCATGAATCATTTTTTAAGTATTATGAGGTGATCATGATCAAATCCAATAAAGCCCAAAGGGCTTTATGATAGATATGATCACGCCCGACTGTATTCGATTACCTCATAATATTCAAAGAATGATTCCTAATTATATAATTTTTAGCAATTGTACGATTGTTAATTACCAAAATAGTCATTGATGAAAAATATTGGACTAACGTTACAAAATCTATTCGTAGTGTGATCATATTTACATTTCTGTGATAACACTACGAATCGGATTTTAATGATTGTAACGTATAGTCCAATGTATTTCATCGATAACAATTTTAATATTCGTGATCAAATCTATCATAAAGCCCTTAATTGATGCTTGAGATAAATAATTGACCACGTAATAGGAAAGAAGTGTTTTAAACCTTTAAATCATATCAGAATTAACGTGCATTCAATATTCAATATTTTTCGATTTGACTGTTAAAGTCTTACACTGCTGACACTGGGACATGTGCAGATCCAGAACATTTTTCTAGCAGGGGTCAAATAGATAAGTTTGTTTGCCGGGAATGGGGGGTTGGGGTTGGGTTGGGGGCGGAGGAGACCTATTTACGGTAATTTAACTATGTAATATTAATATGTTCTTATTTTCCAAGGGAGAAGGGGTACGGACATCCCCCATATATATATATATATATATATATATATATATATATATATATATATATATATACACACACACACACACACACACACACACACGGATCTTAAGAAAGTTACATGTTCGTAAAACGCCGACCGTGCATTTGAACAATCCTTGTAGCAAGGAAGTACCCTAGATTTATACATACATAGTACAGCGCATACTTACCAAGAGCTATAGTACACACTTACTTTTATTAAGCCGACATTCCGGATATATCTGAAGAAACGTTCCAATGTCCTGACCGGCGTGAGAAGGGAAACGGAGCCTCACCACATACAACGTGTACAACTCCAGTCAGCTGATCAGGCTGAAACTGAACGGTATTTTATTCTCTTTTGGTTCAAGCGCAGTAACGGAACGTTTACTTGGTTTGCATCCGTATTAATTAAGTACATTCAGTTCTTTACTATATATATGTACAATGTAGGGTGAGATTAAGGGATCGTATCGCTTAATCACTGGCTAACGTTATAACTCGGGGATGGGACAATCGATCGAGTGATTCTATTTGACTTTATTTATAAAACTTTGAAGTCCTTTGGGTTATTATAACTACCTTTTACCGGTATACCCAGACACGTAGCATTGGGGGGGGGGTACTTTTTTGTATATTACACAGATTTTTGATAAGCCCCCCCCCCCCCCCCCCCCCCCCGAACTTTCAAAAACGCTGTCACGTGCCTGAATTCCATTGCCGTATACTTTATTACATGTTTGCTCACATAAAAATTATGTTCAGAGCACAAACACTTGATATTAAAAACTTATCTTTTTACTAGAAGATGATTTCCTAGAAAAGAAATGTATAACTTTTTAAGGTCAAGTGTTTGTGATAAGGAATCAAGTTGGTCGGTTGAATGGGAGAAGGGGTGAAAGTATAATAATGTGACTCAATTTCTACTAATATTCTGCGTGAATTCTTGCAACAGCAAATTCCTCAAATAGATACATGTACCCTATAACAATTACAGCAGTAAACCAAATTCAGGGGTTAAACACGTGACTGTGTGATTTTTTTTTTATTTCAGTGACCCAGAAAATGTTTAAATTTCTGTATAAAATTGAAATTTTGAATCCAGAGAAGCATGAAATTGAAATTGAATGAAATTGAATTTTAAATGCAGAAATCTTAAGCCGTTCAGAGCTGCATGTGGTAAACTGAAAACACTTTTTTGACGGCGACTTACTGGCTTTAATTTCGCTTGTGTACAAAGTAATTTGAAGAAATACTACATGTATATATATTGCTTGATATTTGAATAGTTTGCATCGGCGTACTTTTACACAACACGGACATAATTTTGAGTAGATAGAATGATACCTGGTGTTCTAATAAAGGAAGAAAATCATAATGTCTAGACATTTTATTTTCTATTTTCATACAAGATTTTTTCAAAAAATGAGAAAATTCTTTTCGTATCATGCAACAGTTGCTGTATAAGGATGCATGTATAGATTCAATGTAGGAAGGTAAATTAGTATGTAACTCTATATGGTTTTTATATGTATTATGTACATGTAAATAATAACTATAAAAAAAATATTATTTCTATATATTGTAATTTACATATGAGAGAAAATGTCATCGTTAAACGTACATTATATTACTAGGCCAAAAGGCTGAGATAGGGTCACAAATATAAAAAGGATAGTTTTGGGTGGGGTTTTTTTTTGGGGGGGGGGGGGGCAAAATTAAGAAAATATACATACGGGCAAATAAGCGAGGCGAAGATAATCACAATAAACAAACATTCAAACTGTCTGCTGAGAAAATTGCATGTACAGACTATCTATATTGGACAAAAATATGAAAGCCGCCCCACCCCCACCCCACCTCTCAGCACTTCGTCTTTTTAGTGACAAAACCTGAGATTTATTTAACAATATTTAAACATTTAGTCAAGACGACCTATGATACAAAATTTTACAGTTTTCCTTAAAATATCCAATTTTAGATATAGGGTGACTGCATATCCTAATTAAAATCCATGATCATTGACCAAGTGTCATTTAGAGTGTTTCGTTCACTTCAAATAGATTCGTCTTTACAATAGACATACACGGTGTATTATAGCTCTCCTTTAAATGATGACCCAATATCATTCATTATGATTCACGACCCCTTTGCCTTTTTATGCACACTTACATACATAAAACCTTACTACTATAAGAAACCTTCCTTTTTCAAATTTATACAGTTGTTTAGTTATGATAACTTCAAATCTATTCAGAAACTTTGTCAATATTTATTGAAAGCTTCGAAGCTGAGAGAGAATTCATTATGTTAATTCTTTATGATGTTATCTGTCTTACGTATATTTACATATATATTATATATTACTAATATTGTACACTGTTAACTCATCTGATATATATATATACCATGTAGAACCCTCCGCCATTCTCCTGTTAATTGTATGTATTATATGCCTATGAGCCACATGGCTCTTTGGTTAATAAAGAAACCTTTTTATGCACACTTAGCTTGGGAATAGTTCAGTAGTATCTGCTAAATTGTATCTGTCCTCAAGGGTGTTTATTCAGCTCCGCCACTTCAACAATCAATTCCGTAAGCTAATTTTCTGTGTTTTCATATATTCTGGCTCATTGATAGATAACAAAACTATTTATTCCCCTGTGGGTATAACTCTTATTTATATGTTTTCGTATTCATGCAACATTGGTATTCGAAAAGATGATATAGACGGGTAATCAAGAGAAATAAATCTCTCTCTCTCCCTCCCTCTCTCTCTCTCTCTCTCTCTCTCTCTCTCTCTCTCTCTCTCTCTCTCTCTCAAATGTATGTGATTGTATATAGGTCAGGTTAAGTTCAAGCATTGTATACATGTATGTCTTCCTATTGATAAAAATGTATCAAAATATACTGATGGTCTAATTTAAGCAGAAGAGAAATGGGTCTGGGGAGAGAGAGAGAGAGAGAGAGAGAGAGAGAGAGAGAGAGAGAGAGAG
>WFKH01002636.1:22069128-22092556 GCA_016163765.1 Magallana hongkongensis | reverse complement strand
GGGGGGGGGGGGACAAAAATTTATATAGGAATATATAGGGAAAAATCTTTAAAAATCTTTTTCTAAAAAACCATTTGCCTAGAAAAGCTGTAACTTTGGTGAAAGCAACCTCAGATAATGTAGATTCAAATGTGTTCAAATCAAAATCTTAAGGAAAAGGGTGGGGCCACATTGGGGATCCAGTTTTACAAAGGAAAACTTTTAATTATTCACAAAGCTGAAATGTTATAATGTATATTTTTACTTATATGCAATCATTTTGACATATTGCTGATTCTTTAAAATTGTTTAGACTTTGGCCCCTGGACGATTCTTGGGCCTCACAAGGGGTTCAGAGTTTGATGAAGGTTTATATCCCATATATAAACAATTGTTTAGGATCTTTTTGAGAATTGCAATGCTCAACATATGATATGACTATTAAATCATCCTGTTAGAAAAGGGACTAATGATAATAAACATAAGAATATCCAGGGGGAAAATGGATTTTTATTTATACAGGATCTACATGTATTATACTACATTGTCCAGAAAGTTTGTATTATGACTACATTAAGCTGATTTTATCATACCTATTGTTCCTCAGGTGAGCGATGTGGCCCATGGGCCTCTTGTTTACTGTTTTTACACTGGGAGGCACTGTAGCTTCCAGGTCGTCCATCTGAATTTTTTCAGAGCGGGAGCTATAGACTTGCAGCTATGGAGGGCAGTCAATAGCTCTCATTTGCTTAGCACCACAGAAACCGGAAATGTGCCCTATGCACCTTCATTGCTCCAAGAAGGATTTAACTTCAACTTCACATAACTTAAGTGAATTTGGTTTTTCTCAGACTTCGAGATTTTGAACTTGCCCCTAGATAAGAGAATGTTAAATAATTCTATTTTCTGTATTTGTTTCTTCTAGATGTGGTCATCGGGGCCCCCTTTGAGGATAATGACCAAGGAGCCGTGTACGTGTACATGGGGTACAAGCGGGGGTTTTATCTGACCCAGAAATTTTTTGCCTCAGATCTTGATTTTAGTCCAAAGGTTCCCATCAAAACATTTGGTAGTGCCTTTACCCAACATCCTGCAGACTTCAACAGTGATACCCATGCAGGTATATTTTAAAATTAAATCTGAGGCATATTCAGCAGAGCTGGTGCTCATGAATGCTTGCCAACTTTCCTTATACAAATTTTGGCAAGCACTTGTGAGTACCCGCTCTGCTGAACATGCCTCTATTTTTATTACTATCATTAAACATATTTGAAGGGAATTGGTATAAAAGAAATGCATTGATTCTCACCTTGTATTGAAATGATGAACTTTTTTTATGTCACAATCAACAATTTAATGAATTTGAAGAAATTTCATTAAATATTGGGAATTGTCCTCATGATATTCTAAAAATATCTACCAGACATTGAGTCATTAGACAATATTTTTTGGATGAGCAAACATTTTGATTATTGACTATAAATAGTATATAATTATTTACTGGCTATGCATGAGGACGATAGCAAGTTTTTTGTCAATAACAATTGTTTTTTGACAATAAACTTGCTATCGTCCGAATAGTCAGTAAATAGGTATTTTATTGTACCGAAGAAAACTTTATTTGTCGTTGATGCAATTTTTCTTGATGGTAAACAAATTAGAGTTATTGGACTTTAAATTTGACGTAGCAAGTCTAATTACATCAGAGGTGTTCTGAGTTTAAAAACGAGGGAAATTGAATGCCGCCGGTGAATAGTTTTGATGATGACTAGCAAGTCTGATTACATCAGAGGTGTTCTGAGTTTAAAAACGAGGGAAATTGAATGCCGCCGGTGAATAGTTTTGATGACTATTCACCATGGGCAGATAGCACGGAAACTATATCATGGTTAGATAGAATAGCATGTTTATTCGTTGTAATTTTACAAAGAAAATATTCACAGAGGTATAATAATCTATAATATTATAGACTTTTATAGTAAGAATGTACTTCTGTTTACAACAATTTCTATTGACAGACTTGGCTGTGGGTGCATACGAGTCGGATAAAGCATTTGTTTTAATTACCAATCCTCCAATCACAATGACAGTTGCTGTCAAGACTAACCTACCCAATGAAAGAGGTCAAATCATTCCGTTAAACACTACAAAATTTACCCTGAATGTGTGCTTTGATTACGATGGAGATAACATTCCATCTGATGTAGGTAAGAATCCACTAGAGGAATGCATGAAGGTAATATTATTAAATGTAACATTGAATAAATATGCATTATAATTACTGTAGATTCCTTATTCTATGTGAGTACTTAATTCTGCAATCCCACTGTTGTGTATCAAATTGAGAGAATATAAAATGAGGAACACGGAACTTTTATCCTTATTTCTCATAGTTCTCAACTTTCCCAAAATATTAGTGAGATTTTAAAATCTGCAAGGGATGCTTCTGGTGATTTTACACAAATATTAATTCCTTGCTTTTAATAAGGAATCTACAGTATCCTTCAACAGTGGAAAGTTTTACTGATTAGATTTGTTAGGGCCCCGCTCTGCGGGTGCCCTATAGTGATAAGTCTGTCCATCCATCCATCCATCCATCCTTTCATCTGTCTGTCCATCCAAGATCATTTGTCCGAAGCATATCTTCTCTCCCCTTGGCCCAATCTGGCTCAGACTTCATCTACAGAGTGCCTTTGGGTAAATGGTGTGCAGTGACCTTGAACTTTGTTTCTAGGTCTAAGGTTAAGGTCATGACAGAATTACATATAAAACCCTTGTCCCGAGCATATCTTCTCTCCCCTTGGTCCAATATGGCTCATATTTCACTCACAGACTGTCTATGGTCAAAGGGTGTGCAGTGACCTCGAATGAAGTTTGTAGGTCAAGGGTCAAGGTCATATCAGACCACGCAAAAATCATTTGCTCAGAGCATATATACTTTACACTTAGCCCTATTTGGCCTATTTTGCCCTATTTTGGCCCTTTGATCAAAGGGTATGCAGTGACCATGAGCAATGTTTGTAGGTCAAGTGTCAAGGTCATATCAGATCACACAAAAATCCTTTTTTTTAAGAGCATATATATACTTTCCACTTAGCCCTATTTGGCTAATACCAGTACTCTTTTATACAGAGCTTTTTGGTGAATGGCATGCAGTGACCTTGAACAAAGTCAATGTGAAGGTCATAGTGGATCTCTTTATAATCAGTTTTAGACCGTAGATTATTTCCCATTTGCTTAATCTTGCTCAGATTAAATAAAAATGCCTGTATATAAGGGGTAATGAGATTGAATTAGAAGTTCTATGCCAGCTGGTAAATTTCTAAATTATAGGTCAAGGTCAAATCAAAATTCTTTGAAATTCTTTTCATCTTATTGTCCATTATTTAATCGGAGCCCTTTGAGATGGTCAC
This sequence comes from Magallana hongkongensis, assembly GCA_016163765.1. NCBI lineage: Eukaryota > Metazoa > Mollusca > Bivalvia > Ostreida > Ostreidae > Magallana > Magallana hongkongensis. The sequence goes on along the minus strand of WFKH01002636.1, from coordinate 22,089,164 downwards.
AATCTCAATGTTGTCTAGTTACTGACTGTTTACAGAAATAATGTCAGGTTGTTAAAGTTCATAAAAGGCCAGACATATTTACATAGACAGTATGTAATAATTATTATATTAGTTTTGTTTTGTCGAGGACTTAAGCTATTTGTATATTACTTAATAGAAGTAAGATATATCAATAATGAAAAAAGACTATGGATGCCATGTTGTTGTCTATTGTTTGCTACTTGCAGACTATAGAAATATAGACAGCAATCATGCATCACATTTGATCCAATGAGGCAGGGACATTTTAAGCAAGGCAAAACAAATTTCAATGTGTTGTTATTTTTATTTCATTCATACTCTTCTTATTAGATTTTTCCCATAGCTTCATGTGTATATGTATTATGCTAAAATTGATTTACAAATGAGATGCTTTTGGAAGATGCTTGTTACCAAAGCAACATTTTGTATGACTGTGTACAAAAGAATGATAAGTTTAAAAGGGCTGTATGGTTGTGGCCATTATTAGACTATATTAATCTCCTTGAAAAGAAGAGCTCTATTAAAAGATATAGTAAAACATTCAAAGAATTCTTTTAAAGTTAAAATATCTGCAACTTCTCTTTACTAAATGACAGTTTATAACTAAAAGTATTATATCTAAAAATCTAAATAAGACCTGATGGATAATTTGTTGACCATCCAGTATCCTTAAAGATGACTCATGTACCCGTATTCTTTCTTTTTTAAGTTGCCATTTATGAAGTAACAGTAGACACAGCCTTCCTTGCTAACAGTGGATCAAGTCAGCTACGACTCTGCTTCAACGACTCGGACTCAAACTCAGACTCAAAGTGTCTCAGTAAAACACGGGACTCGTTCAAAGTATTCAAAGCCCCAGCTGAACCCCTCTGTTCTGGCCGAACTCTGGAAGTGCTAGTAAAAGATACTTGGGTAGGGATTAAACTGTGCGAAAATAATTAAGGTATTCGATGTATAATGAAGGGATATTGAACAATTTTGAATCATTTTAAACTAGTTAAATATGCATTGCTAGATAACAATGAAAGTAAAGTGAACCAAATTCACATGACTGACATCATATATGAAGCCGGTCATTTTGCACCTTAAAATTTTTTAAAGAGTTATCTCCTCTTGATGAAAAAAGGAAAATTTTAATTTCGTCAAAATATCTGCGGTAAATGATTAATTTTATTTCATATTTTAATAAAGAAAAAGTTTATGCATATATTAACCAAGCGAGTTTTATGAATTTTAAGTCACCTTTTACAATATCTTTATAAAACATACGTTGCCCATAGACTTCAATGCAAAATTAAAGGTGTAATTAGTTGGACCATAATCAAAATTTTGAAAATCCCTTTGGTGGAGTATCTTTATTTGATTACACCTTCAAAATGATATCATGATTAAGAATATTGGACCATTCATTTATTAGGTAGAAAATGTGGTCGTTATACATCGAATACCTTAAAAAGGTTGAAATCAAAACTGTGGACATACAAATCCATTATTTGCAGTTACAAACTATTTTTAACGTTTTCTGATTGAGTAGTTTACAAAACCAAATCTTCAAATCTGTATATTTTGTAATACTGTATTACAAACAATTATTTATATTAATTAATTAAGAATATTACATGCATACAGTAAAATACAGTTACAGCAAACAGGTTAACAAGTTCACTGTTACGGTCAAAAAGATGATTTTCATACCTGAATTTAAAATTAATTATAATTGATCAGATATAATAAATAGCATTTATTTTTTATTAAGTAGCTATATACATGTATACCCAATTTATATGATTGCATGTATGAACTTATTAACTGGGTTAAGTTTGGACTGTTTATACTTTTCACACAGCAAAGCAGTTTATAAAATATGGTCCCTAAAACGTTCTACTTTCCCATTTTTTCGTGCATTCACCGTGCCCTCACCGTGCATTCACTTGTGCTCTCCGCTCCCCTCGGTTCACGCTCTATCTAATAAAACAAAAATTTAATCGCTTATTGTTTATTTACGTAATTGTGTATACACCACGTACAATTTCATATTTCCAATGCACAGGTATTTAAGTTACCTCGTTCTAAAGATTTTCGGTTTTATCTATTAATTAGACATTTTTATTGTTACATTACTCGATTATTCGTTAATAAATTATTATTGTCTTAAATTTGGTTTTATTAAACTGTTTTTCCTAAACATAAATGGTATCGTATAAGATAGAATAGGATATATATTATTTGCAGGATATTGGATAGGATAGGATTAATTGTTTTGTCAACTTTCACGATAGCAGCACTGTACATGTAGTTTATTAGCTATTTTTTCCTGATTACTGACGAAATACAATGTAAGGATAACCTCCGAGGTACTCCGAATAAATTGTTCATCTTGTGTTTACAAAGCATTCACATATCGTTCATCGTGCGTTCAGCATTCACTTTGCGCTCTACGTTCGCTCATCGTTCACCGTTCATTAGCATTCACCAAATTTCGTTCAGCGTGCACTCACTGTTCGCTCAGAGTACGCTCACCGTACGCTCAGAGTGCGCTCACCGTTCACTCACCGTTCAAGTGGGAAAGTAGAATGTTTCAGGGACTGTAGCATAAACTGTTCCAAATCAGTTTATTTAAGGATTAAGGCATCATTCTTTGAGTATAATGAGGTGATCAAATATGATCGGGGGCGATCAAATTCAATAAAGCCTAAAAGGCGGTATGATAGATTTTTATCACCCGTTTTTGTATTTGATCACCTTATACTGTATACAGGGAAATATTTGCCCTTGTTTATTTTCACCCCTTTTGCCCTCGTTATCAGTGGGCGAATTTAAAACTGGGCGAATCCCAAAGTCTCAAATTATTTCTCTTTGAACAAAACTGTGTCTGGGCGAATTCAAGATAGGGCGAAACTGGTTGTGAGTGTAGAAGGGTGAAAATTACATGGGGTGAAAATAACCTTGTATACAGTAATATTTAAAGAATGATTCCTTCCTACTTATTTTATATAATTTTTTAATAATTCTACGATTTATGTTAAAATAGTAATTGAATGATGAATTTTATTGGACTAAATATTACAAAATCAATTCATATTTATCACAGCTAAAGACACTGGAAAAATGTACTAAATTAATGAGTATAAATTTGCCAGTGGTTAGCTATTAAATTTATTCCTTAGAATTAATATTCAGCTTTTCAATGTTTTACCCTTAAAATGACATCAAATTGTACAAAATTCAAATGTAAATGTAAAGTTAAATGTATAGATTAGTCTAGGACGTTAGTCTTATTGTGACATAGGCGAAACTCTTTCATGATATTTACTATGTACTGATCTTTAAAGCTAATCAAATAGCTTGTTACAACTGTAATTTTAAAAATTATCAACAAATCAAAATTTGTTGTCCTTGGTGCTTCACGTGTGTCTTACTGTACTTATGTCCAAAAAAAAAACACATTTAATGAAGCTCAAGGCTTTTATTATTGATTTGAGCATGCACGTATGATTCTGTATTTCTTAAAACTACTGAAACTCGAAATAATTTGTTTTGAATGTCAGGTGCTGTCTTTAAAATGTTGCAATGCCTTGTTGTTGCAGGATAGCATGAGAGGCCTGTTCGAGCCGGTAGTTTTTGATGTCGAGTTTAACATTACCACATCCGGTGATGGAAAATGTGAAAAGGGTTGTCCAGTTGTCAATAAATTCAATCCGACCAATGAAAACCCATTTGCGAAAACACGGAAATATTCGGTAAGTTTCCATATTGATAAACCCAGACCTGGGCCTTGCGATAAACTGTAAATCCTGATCACATTTTATTCTTTTGAGAAAAAATGTATATGTTATATTGTAAGAATTGTTTTCCACTTCAACCTAAAACAGATAGTAAATATTCTTCTCTTTTATGATTTCAGTTTGAATTGGCAAGAGCAGGGTGTGGCTCGGATAATATCTGTCAGTCTGATCTCAAACTGACTGTCAGTGCTAGTGACAATATTGTCACTGGATCAGATGCAGAACTAGCCATAGACGTGACAGTCGTTAACACTGGCGAACCCTCATACAACACGGAGATCATGTTTACGTTTCTTCCAAACATGACATATTCTACATATGTCAACACCCCTGGCAACATGATGTCATCCGTCAGCTGTTCACCTGTTAACGGTACCGTCAAATGCTCTACAGAAAAACAGATGTTCCTACAAGGGGAGACGATCAAATTCAATTTAACCCTAGATGCAAGGAGGGTGGTTCCGTTGATTGACAATTTCGACCTGAAAGTAGAGGTCAAGACAGGCAGTAGAGACGTCATTGTAAACAACAACGTCTACACAAAGTCTGTTGGTGTGTTGACCAAAGTGGATACCACATTCTACATGTAAGTATATACAGCAATTCACACTATACTTGTATTTCAGTGACCATGTTCAGACTTATCAGTACTGAAGATTCATTTAAATTTGTACATCTTAGTCTCTGATCCTTTTTCAACCTTCTTGTCATGATACCTTTTGAAAATCTGTAAATCCTTTGTCACCAATACCTCCACTCAAAAAAAGTAAATGAATCATGAGAAAGAGAAATATAAAAAGTCAAGGTCATAGCAGACCTATGCAAAGTCCTTGTCCTGACCATATTTTTCCCTTTAAGGGACACATGTTTAGTGACATTGAACCAAGTTTGTAGGTCTAAAGAGAAGGTCATAGTAAAGGCCCTATATCTGCTGCATACTAACATGACCTTGAAGTCAGAGGTTAAGGTCAAAGCATTGTGATCCCTTCAAAATACATTTATCAAAATGTCATGATCCTTATGTTCTCTACCAAAATTCACCATCATACATTGATCATCTCAATGATATCCAGAAAGCCAAAATAAGCTGTTAATCAAAATTGTGATATTTCATGTTGTAGGGTTGCTACCCCAGAGGTATACATCACAAAGCCAGTGGAGAAAGATAAGCCCACTATAGATGTGGTACACAATGTTCAGATGGTGAACACTGGACCCAGCAACCTGCTGGAAACATTGACCTTTACTTTTGCCTATCCACAGAGTCAACAAGTCACACCAACGAAAATAGTAAGTCTGAAAGGTAGAAGTAAAAACTGATATCTCAAATACCATGGATGCTTCAGTTTCTCAATCACCTGTGTCTCAAATACCATGGATATTTGAAAGATATCATTTCAAAAGGAGGGTATCTATTTCATTGTCTTTTGCAGGTTTTGAATGTGTCTTCAGCTACAAATGAGACCAATATTAGCTGTCATGGTTTGACGTTAACTCCAGAAGGCTTGACCAACTCAACCTTCCGAGCCTTTAGCCTCTCCATAGACTCAAGTAGAAATTCTCGCAGTGCAAACACATTTGTGAGTACATGTAAAAAGAATGTTTAAGAATCTAAGGGACATACCTTATTTTTTATTTTATTTTTTTTGAGGGAGGGGGATTTATTGACTGTTGACCCCAAAAATTCATGTTTACTGTTGTATACCAAACTTTAGTGTTTTCTCATACATGTGAACTCCACAGCTTTATGTGAAAGTCTACTACTTTTTTTTTACTGGTATATCTTGCTTAATTATCACATTTATTTGGAATTTTGCTGCTTTTCTTTCAAACGTAGTTTTGAAATTGCATTAATTTGTGACATATATATGTTAATTTAGAGCGTATATGCTGATAACAGTACAATACATCGGTGGTAATTCGATCTTTACTCTTCAGAACTGCCTAAGTGACGGAATGTGTTCACTGGCCACTTGTTCAGTAGGAACATTCATGTTCCAGAGTTTCATATCCATTGATATATCGTATGCTGTGGATGCCAATCTGTACAATGTGATCAATGTAAGTACATGTTTTGATAAAAAGTTGCTTCAAAACTTACGATTCGCTTTGAAGCATTTATTATTTACAATCCTAAGCTCTGCTTGATTTAATTTTTTCCCTGCAAGTTTTATGCTTACACAGAAGGCTTTTGGGGATTTATTAAAAAAGAAACTTTCAACTTTTTTGTGTTTCTTTTTATCTAAATTAAATTCACATAAATTCATCGTTGTAAAACATATCCACTTAATTTAAGGCATTTTTACCTATATCAGTGATGATTCTTTTCCGATATTTAGCGGAATTCTGCTAATTTGAATCAAATAATCCGATATTAATAAGTATTCTTTGATATTCCACTTTTTTTGTTTTTTTTGCGATCATTTTCCATTTTTTATCCGTTTTAAAAAAAGATTAAGTTGTTTAGTCCGTGATCTTTTATATCCTAGTAAGGTAAATGCAAACGTCAGGGTGATCGAGAATTCCTTCTTAACATGGCGCGGTTTATCCTGCCAGGCCATGATGTTAATTTTATTTAAGGCTATTTTAGATTTACTAAAGCTTAAATTTTGTCAGCAGCTCAACCCCCAGTCTATTTCAGCTATTTTAAACAATTACAGAATCATCACTGCTATATTCTAGTAGATTGAGAAGATTTGTAATATTTCAACATTTTAGTTCTTATGAATGAGTGTGTTCTCTGAATAGATTTACATGCCACTGGTTTTTTTTCTCCAATTTGATAGAAAGGAAAGGTGAGATGATAGAGAAATGAATGTCATGTAGTTTTGTAGCACATCATTTTTATTTCACATTTTGTTTCCAAATTTTTGTTGGTGTTGTACAAACTTAAAATCCATATTGTGTTGATGTCAATTTGCATTATATACTATATTCAAGTTGATAATTTTAGATCATTTTAACACTATGAATTATGTGTGTTGTAAATATATTCTGAACCTGTTTTTAACACTCAATTTTTTGTCATTAGTGCAATCTGCAAACTTCATGTTACAACATACACTATAAAATAAACAACTAAAAGATTTAAAATTCTGTCCATAAATTTTCATCAAGTTTGAATTATCCATTATTATTGCCCCTCGATGGATTTGAATTTTTGAAACCTCTCCTTCAGCAGACCTCGTAGAAACTGATTTGTTTTTTTTTAAAGAAATCTATACAGTTCATGGTTAAATTTCAATCAAAATATTAATCGACCAATTTTCAACACTTAATTATGACCCCAGAAATTTAAAAGCCTTAAAAAGTAAGTTTTTTTCATGGGATCTATGATGCATGCAGCTAGAGGCTGGGATCACTAACTGTATAGAACAGGAAATATTTTAAATATTTTCTGCCCCCATATGAGCCATTTGACATGTGTCATACCATGGCAATAACTTTTTACCTCATTTAAAATATGTGTGCAAAAGACATATTATTGTCAGCATGTAAACTGAGCACAAACATGCCACAACCGAAGTAAGTACATGTAAACTTTATTAAGCTAAATTAATGTCTATCCAAAACTTGATAGACTCAGCAATAAAATCCACAAAGGTAGGTAACTACGCATTCAAGGAATATTGAAGAAACCAATTTCAACCCTTTTAAAGTGTATGTACAATGCCTGTTGTTATCTCTACAGAATCAGGCATTACTAACACCGAGTAATAATACCAGTGTAAGTTAAAGACAGCATTACAACGTTAACTGTACATGTAAAGCTGTCACAAAAGAAGGAGTACTATATTACTTTTTCTTTTACTTATGTACATGTTATATAAAACTCAATATAATTATGATACAATGCATATTCAATTTTGATTTGATGATAATTGAAGGAAAATCATTAATATCATTTATTTTTACATGTATTCCATCAGTATTATGAATGCTCATTGAGTCTGAATTCACTTGTCAGGACATAAAAACAGACTGCGCCTCCATTTAAATGTTGAAAAATCAATTTATTTTATCTAAAACATTTGTTTAATTAATTGGCTGGATTTTTGTAATCTGAGTAAAATATGAAATTAGTTTATTAAAATGTGAATTAGCTAGATCATTTTTCTTGTAAGGGTTAATGATAACGATCCCACATACCTTAATTACAACAATATGGCCGCAATTAATTGTGTGCAGTTTTATAAAAAAAATCTTCAAATTAAGCCTATGAATTAGTTAATATTTCTAAAATTGCATACTATTTCATTTTATTTCAGTTTTAGCAACTGTAATGTTTTTGTATGACAATGAGAGAATCGTTACATTCTAACTTAATGAATGAATTTCACATTGTCAAATATATCATTCATACTAGTGTTAATGTTACTATATATATATTTCTTTATGTGTATGTGTGTGTTTATAACTACATTTTTGTATATGATGTATATTAATATGAATGCAATTTTTTTCTCTGTTACTTATTTATAAGCAATGACTGTGTACCTAATTTATGCATTTCAACATTTTGTTTAAACTATGCACTGATACACCAGTAATAGATTTTACAGTGAGTGTATATAATTGATATACAATGTACCATGCAGTCAATGTTGAAAAATAGAAAAAAAATCAAATTACATTTAATGGTAAAACATTTTGAAAATTTTAAATCTTAATTTCCAGAAAAATAAGTATTTCATTGGATTTTACACATCATTTTCAAAACTCCAATAAATTTTAAGCGTATAAATTTAATTTCCGTACATTGCAACATACTCAGATTATAGAGACAGATATTACTCTCAAAGAGGTTATTTCTACAGATGTATTTTTGTATCTATATCTATGAAGATTGTAAGATGAATTCTGTCAAGTTTTGTTTCATCTTTCTATCATCATACATTGTATGATAATGCTGAAGTTGTGTGCATGCCAGTAATGGAAATTAAGATTTCTTATTCAAATTTTTTTATCACAAAAGTTAATATTTCATTGATGAGTGAGTAAGGAACTGTACATATAGATATAAATGCACCTATTAAATAATAAGTATTTAATAAAAAATCTAACAACAATCATAAAGATAAGTATTAGTCTTACAATACGATATATATTGTAAGGTTTTTAAGTATTCTCTAGTGTGTATAATTGTAAAAGTTCATTTTCATCGCAATTTATTTCATAATGTTTCCTTTTCTTTCTAGGACCAGGAAAGTGGCAATTTAAAGGAAGTTCCCATAGTAACCAAATTTACTCTGAAACCCATAGACAAGAAGACAGTCACAATAGAGTCTAAACCTGAAGGAATTAGTGTAAGATTATTAATAAGAGGGCTGAATGGTTGTGGCCAATTTTAGGCTTTATTTACCTCCTTTAGATGAAGAGCTGTGTGTGAAGATATGGGGAAATGTTTAAAAAAAAAGTCAAAATATTTGGATTTTTTCTTTATTAATAGTTTATGGCCAGAAATATCATATTTAAAAGTTAAAGGTAGATCTGATGGGTAATTTGTTGACCACCCAGCATCCTTAAGATATCTGATATCAGAGTATTATATCTCCTTCAAACTGTCAATATCAGATGTTATAATTATGTTGTTCATATATTGATCCCATTTGATAAAGATTACATTTGATAAATCCAATCAGAATAAGATAGCAAAAGAAATTGTGCTATGATATACGAGTGATTTGCAAAATGACATGAATTGAGTGTAACATTATTGCCCAACTGAGATCCAATTGAAGTTAATGTAGAAGGATGAACATTTTGTATTATGCCAATTTAAAAGGTCTGAAATATACAAATGGCTAACATAAAGGCATATAATGTTCACTGTATTACATGCACCACTGAACCAAATTCATCGACAAATTAATTCAAAAGCAATTATAGCAATTATATACATCACATTTTCTTATGTATTAGCTGAGTTTCATGATATAAAACATATAGTTCTCCTATTTAAGGAGGCTCAATGGTCCATAAATTAACCATCAGATCTACCTAAAATTTTAGGATATGATGTGTTTACTTATAAACTATTATTAACCAAAGAAAAATTCCGTATATTTTTACTTTTAAATTTGGGTATTTTCCTATATTTTGATATAGAGCTCTTCTTCTAAAGGAGATCAATACAGTCTAAAAATGGCCACGACCATCGAGCCCTCTTAAGACTTACCAAACCTTTTAAAGAAAAATAAAATTTGGGGGAGGAGGAGGGGGGGGGGTTTTAACAATATTTTGTAAGAACCAAATTGCATCAATGGTGTCATACCATTTGCATTAGGTTGTTGGTAGTAATTAATATCTATAATTATGAAATCTTCCTGAGAACTGTAACATTTGTGTTTTGGGGTTTTTGTTAAACCGATTTTTAAAGAAACAATTTGCATCAATAGTGTGATACCATTCACATTGGTTTGTTTATGAATAGTAATACTAATGAGTATCATTAAGGTGACTTTGCAGATTTCATTTTTGTAGAACTTTACATACAGAGTAAGTTTAGACTGTATTTAAAATATTATATACTAAATGTTATACAAATGATGATAATAAGTTTACAATATACACTCAAGTCATGGGTTAGAATTATGCATTTATTTATGACATGAATAAAGTCACGAGTAGAAATTTATATCAATGAAATTGTCGATTATATTTGTTTTCATATATATTTGTTAAAAACGGGTTGCTTTGACCTGATCTACTTGAAACCAACATTTTTTTTATATGCATGTACTTAATTACAATATTTTCTCTATATAAACTTTGACCATAAGGAATTATCATACAGACAGATATAAAGGTTTGCTTGTGATGATTGATTTCTATTGGTACATTAAAATTGATATCAGCATACATGTGATATGTACCGGCGGTACGCAAAATGTACCGTTTTTTCAAACCCCATTCACGGTGTACCGGCGGGACACACAAATTCACGGAATATGACAATTTGTACAGTTTTTTGAATTTCTCGCTAAATGCCGCCATTTTCCTCCCATTCTCGCTCGCGAGACACTGGAAAACATCAGCTGTGTTTGACACGTGACCTACCGATACTAGTGTAGTGTACACAAACCGTCGCGTGTGAAGGTGTGAACTGCCAATTGGGATAATTGTCTGTATCAAAATGCCCCTTTAGGTAGCTTTGTTTTTAAAGAGGTATTTAATTATAGCCTAACTGTTTTAAAATATTTCGTATCTTGATCGAAAAACTTTTTGCCAACTTCAGAAATACCAGCTCTCCGTACGTAATGTATACGATGATTAAACATGTTTATTATCATGCTTACGATGACATAAAGGATTTTTTAAGTGCAGAAATTTATGTAAGATTGCGTTTGCTGGTGTATATATCAGTAATATATTCATAAACAAGATGTAAATTGGAGACATCGACTCTCACGTTATACTATACAAAGTTGGTAAACAAATATCATCTAAACTTGCTCAATTCATATGATTCGTGAAAAAATTGTGATTATCAAACACAATATGAAATTTTAAAGCATAGAAAACATTATTTCAACATTTAAAATAAGGCATTTGCGACAATATACATAACATTTGTTGGTTAGAAATAAGGTGCTTAATCAAAAGAATTTTAAGCAATATTTTCTACCGTTTTTTGTACCGTTTTCTGACGGGCAGTGTACAGTTTTTACACCCTAATTCCAGTTCTTTAAGTACAGTTTTGTGGTCTTCAACTTATCACATGTATGTATCAGTATGAAAAAATATATTAAAAAAAATATAGTAGACATTTTATATATTATTTTATAAATAATAAAAAAAAAATGCATGTTCATGCAGCGACTACCCTCATCAAACACTTACCATAATATGAATTTATTTTTAAGAGACTAATTTTCTTATTTTTCCTTTTAAGAATACAAATATATATTTTATTTTAGAATTCAGTCACAATGACAAATTGACTCATTTATTTCTAGAATTGTACTTGTTCTGTAAGTATCATGGAATAACATTAGAATGAATAATTTCTGATAAAAATCTCAATTGAGCAAATTAAGCTCTGTATACTTGTTCAAGTCAGATTTGAGTGATATGCTCTGCAATATTTCCTGTTACTAAATTAATGTGATATGTTTTAATTGACTTTTACACTTATCTCTAATTTTGACCAGGAATTAAAATATCTCCTAATGATGCATAATTAAGGATGAATTATCAAGATTCAAGTGGCATGAAAGTTAATACAAGGACCAAAATTAACCCTGTACTGTACATGCATATTTCTATCTTCAACAATTTTAAGTTGATCTCGTGTGAATAACGAATTTGTTTAAATAATGAATTCAACCTTTTGAACAAATGAACATCAAGAACATTCCAGTGTAAAATAATTTTATAATTTTATCAAATGTAATATGCTTCTAAAGTTTAGAAAAATAATAATTTGAGGGATTTAGTTAAGAAAATTTAGAAGTACTTTTTAATGTTTGAAGTATGTCACAATAAGTTTTTTAAAAAATGGTATGAGTCATATATTGCATGAACAGACTCTGTATTAGGTGCATCTTATCATATCAAAATCAGTATTTTCAGTACTTTGAATAATGAATGGTCTCTGACAGTACTCTCAGTACTTAGATTAATGGTTCTTTCTGACAGCACCTTCAGTACTTTGATTATTGACTGGTCTCTGTCAGTACTTTCAGTTTGATTAATGACTGATCTCTGTTAGTACTTTCAGTACATTAATTGATGACTGGTCTCTGTCAGTGCTTTCAGTACTTTGATTATTGACTGGTCTCTGTCAGAACTTTCAGTTTGATTAATGACTGGTATCAGTACTTTCAGTACATTGACTAATTAATGGTCTCTCTCAGTACTCTTAACATTTTGATAAATGACTGGTCTCTGACAGTACTTTGAGTACTTTGATTAATGACTTGACAGTCCTTACTGGTCTCTAACAGTACTCTCAGTACATTGATGACTTGTTTCTTTCAGTACTTTCAGTACTTTGATTAATGACTGCTCTCTTCCTTTGTAGGTAATGACGAAGATGTTGCCTAGTACACCCGTGGAGGAGGAAGTTCCAGCGTGGGCCTATATTGTTCCCATCGTCATCGCCATCATCATTTTAGCAGTTGTTATCTTCATCCTTTGGAAGGTACATGTACTTTTATGAAGTCTTGTATAGTACTGTAAAATCAGGCTCTGTGGTCACTTAAAATCATTTCAAAACTTTCATACCCAACTCAGTTTTAAACTCAAAATATCAAAAGACGAATGCATTTGTTTTTAAGTAAAACCATTTAGGCATTAAAATGTTTAGGGTTTATTGGGATTTTAGTAGCATAAAAGAGATTTTTCTGGTAAAGTTTTTATCAAAGTATGTAAAGCTGCATAATAATCAACTGAGTGGAATTTTTAGGAAATGTTTTCCGTAAAACCCGTTAATTGCAACTTTACAATGATTTCATGACAGTGTATAATTTATTTAAAACTGGCAATCCCTTATTCATAAAAAATTTGGTTTTAAAGATAATTGTTTTTCATGTACATATAAAAGTATAGATGATTTGTTTCCATGCATATGCATAATCTTTTATTTAACTGCTAAATGCAAAAAAAATTGATGGAGACTTTAAATTTTATTTGCAGAAAGGATTCTTTATAAGGAAATACAAAGTCCAGATGGAAGAGAAAAAGGTAGAATCGGATGCAAAAAGCAAAGACAAGGAAGGCTTTGATGATATAGAAAAAGCAGCCAATGACGTTCCAGCAATTGTAATAGAAAACGAGTCGGACAAATCACCGCCGATGTCGACATTTTCAAATACACCAACACCAGAGAAAAAGGAGCTCAAGGAATGCATAGAGGACGAATCCGAGAATTCCGAATTAAAGACTAAAGGTGATGAACCAGATTGGGGTGGGTTAGATGATCTTTTGCATGATTTGGATGTTAAGGCGGGGCGGGATTTAGGGTCAGGACCAGTGGTTGCTGCCCCCGAGGTCAAGCCTACCGGCATGGATTATGCAGATATAGAAGATGAAGGCGACGAGGAATCTAAACTGCTACCACAAAAAAGTGAGGCTCCTCCTGTTAAAGCTGCTGCCAAATCTGGGGGTTTAGATTACGACGAAATAGAGGATACAGATGAGGCAACTAAATTGATGCCTAAAGAAGAAGATCTGGTTAGTCCTAGCAAAAAGACTGCTGAAAAGGACGATATTCCAGACTATGCCCAAGTAGATAAATCTAGAAAAACGTCGGTCAAAGAACCTCTATTATCGTCAGAGTCGCCAACAGCAGACGATTTCCCTGACTATGCTGTTGTTAACAAAGATAAGAAAAAGGATGATTCCTGAAAAAAAGAACATAGTCAAGGGAATATAGGGACCCTATAGGATTTTTTTTAATTCCATTTTTTCTGCTTTCATATCAAAAAGTATGGTTGTCTACAAAGAATGTTACAGAGGCATGCGTATAGTATGTGTTGTGGTAGTGCTTTACACATTGTGACTGGATGGTCACATGACTGATCATGTGACATGATTGGTCATGTGATGCATGTTTCATTTCACTGTTGTAAAAAATTCATTGTTGTATTTAATGGTATGCAATTTATCCTTTATGTAGATTTTGTTTCAGTGTTTCACTAGAGATGTTCACAGGTTTTTATATGTTGTTTCCTCCCTCATAAGCTATTTAATTTTTATTTATAATCTTTTATCTGTCACTATGACTAAACAAAATTATTAAGATAATATTTAAGACTATAAACTTGACACTAATTGCAGTAGTTTAAGGTGGTATGGGACACAACTCTAAAACTCAATTTGGATTTTAAAAAATGACCATTTAAAAAGTTTAAAATTGAACAATATTTGACCATAATGCTTTTGAATAATTATTAAAAAAAACATTTGAAACATTATTATTTATAAAGGTTTTTAAAAAATATAAGTGCCTTGATCAGCAGGTTTCAATGTCATGACTTGCAGATCAGTAGCTTCATGTAATACATCAAGATTATGAGAGATAAAAATGAAGGCCTACAAGATTCATTTTTTTTATTATTTATTTTGACAAAGTATGTCACAATATATAGAGGTGTCTCATAGCTCCTTAAATTCTGTGTGATTTTTGCCTTTTTAACCCTGATTTAAAAAAAAAATATTATTAATTTTTTCTTTTTGCTATTTTTTCAATTTGATTTTGAACCATATACTATTACTTGCTGTATTATAACAGATACAATAATTTGTGAATCACTCACTTATTTACGTTGTTATATCACAGAATCAGTGACCCTGCACAGCTCCGAGGAAACAGGATCAGACAACAGGTCAGCCTGACCTTATTATTATTTCCTCACATTATTCACTTATTTTCGTTCTTTGGGCTTATTTACTGTGATTTTAAGAAAGTATTGCATGTGCAGTGTGTAGTTTACGATGTTGCTTATATTTTATTTAACAACATGTTTAAAGTAGTTGTGACCACGTGTCTAATAATTCACGTAAATGATAGTCAAAGAATGCACTGTATATGGGCTGTATAATGGTGATCTCTCTTTGGGTTTCGAATGATCTGCACAGGTGTATTTTAAAAACAGTAGAAATAACAATGTTATGTACTTGACTGTTGAAAGACCCTTGAAAACTCATAATGTTTGGTTTCTTTATGAGATTTTAATAAATAACCTTAAGGGCACTAGCTGAAAACAAAACAAACTTATTTTGTTTATTGGCAAATAATTGATATCTTTAAATTGATAATCATTTGATTAAATTGAATCATTTTTTCTGAAATTCATGCATAGAAATAGACAAATACCAAACTAAATGCAGATTTTGTTTCTTCACTAACACTTTTGTGCAGAATGGCTATACAATATGGGAGTTATACAATATGTATATATACAGTCATGTATCGTCGATATGTATACCAGAAATGGATGTTTGTGAATACATGTATTAATATGATAAGTCCACGTTAACTTGCATGTATAAGCTTATTACTAATTAAACTATTGCAGTGATCCAGAGACGTGCGCTTAATGGCAAATGGGTACCTGTTCTGAGTATGTGTCAGATTTAATATTTGCACCTGGCGATTTGCTTTTTCATCCCTATATCATATTTAGTGTCCGTAGTGACTTCAGCATGCCTCTGTATACAGTATTCATTTAACAAATGGTAAATTGAAAAATACAATTTGCATTGTATCATTTTTTAAAGATTTGATTGGATTAACATTTTTTTTTAGATATAAATGAATACATTTTTGCTATCTGATCAATATTGCAGGAAAAAACTGCCAGTCTTGGTTGTTTTAAACATTAGTAATTTTTTTTAATGTGCTCAAAGTAATTAATTGTATAATTGAAATCACGTTGTCATTCCTGTTTGCTTCATACAAAACTTTTGCTAGAATTTGTGATTTTCTTTTGTATTCAGAATTATCATGTTACAAGAGAGAGAGAGAGAGAGAGAGAGAGAGAGAGAAAATTTCATTGAAACAAACCACTGCCATACCAACATGTTTTTTTTATCTAATTTTCGTACTGCTACTGCTATCAGTTTAAAAAGAGGACAAAGATTCTGCCTTCTGCTCTAAAATTAAGATTTCTATTCTAGACTATTCCCTGCTTCATAATTCAGCCTTTTAGAGTGGTGCTTATAAGCATATAACAGGTGGCGCAGTGTTTAAATATATTAAGAAGTTCTAATATTTTACATTGGGATAAGAAGTGATATTAACATGATCAATATTAGTGATAATTACAACTGACCTTTTTCAAATTATCAAACGTCGAAAAATATTCACCCTAACCAATATTATTTCAGTTTTTATTTTAGAAATAGGCATATAATAATATTTATATTTAAATTGTAGTAAAATTTAATCAGTGTAAATTAAGACATAGCTAGAACTGTTTTATAGTTAAAGTTACTTAAAAAGAATTATTTCAAAATGTTATACCAACAATATCATTAACATTACAAAGATTGTATAAATAATTATTTATTTTATTCAGTTATAGAATTATAATTTTCTAAACTTTCATTTATTAACTTTTTTAGGTAACGGAAGCATGCATGAATATTCCAGATCATGAATAAGTATAGCCTTCACACGATTCATGTTGAGTTTTCTAATCACATTTGGCATTGATCCTGTTTCCATGCTTTTCATGAAAATTTAAATTTGAACCTAAAATTTTCTTTAAAAAAAAAACCTTTGCTGTACTTATAACACCCTTCTAATTATCAAGAGAAAATTATTAAATAAAAACAAGACAGAGAAATAAAATGACACGTACCCCTTTGCCACTCTGCAAAGCTTTCAGCTGTCACTCACGATTCAGCAGGCATTTCTACGCAAATCTGGCATGCATAACCGTCCAATCACAATGTGAGGAAAAATATTCGAACTGCCCAAATTATAAAACCCTGCCATATCAAGATGAGTAATGAAACCAAATTAAACCAAGAAAGTTTATTCGTATTTTATTTGGGAGTTGTTGATACTTTGAACTGGTGTGTGATGCCCACCTGACACTTGAACCAAGAAAAAAACTCATTCACTTATTTGAAAAAGGTTGAAACATTGAGTTGGTGTTTATAAATGTAATGTTGTATGATTGAAAACAGATTTTAAATTGTGTGAAGTTGCTTCGAACATTAGAGGAATGATTCACACCGTCATGGTTTTTGGTTGGCTGTTTTCAATTTTTATGAGTGGTGTTTTTTGTTGTCTTTTTTTTTTTGGCTGTGCCAATACTATGTACTGAAACTCAAATTTACATTTGTTTCAGGAAAAAAGGAATTTATAATATACTGTAGTGATTGAATTCCATTGTAAAACTTGCATGCAATATGTACTACATATATTCAATTTGAGTATGGCTTAAAAATTTCTCCCTCCAGATTTTGATGAAACTTGTTATAATATGTCGTATATCATTTCTCATTGCAGAACATAGTACTCGTCTTGAATCCTCAGAATGTTTATGTTATGAATGACGTTTTTCTTTTTCTTTTTCTTTTTTTTTTTTTTTGCATGTATTTGCAAAATTCTTGTGAATGTGTGTTTTAATTATTTAAGTGTCAAGTTGTTTATGTGTACCAGGTTTCATGGATATACCACCATATATTGTTGGTAAAATTACCTTTCTAATGTTCAGAAATGAAACTTTTCATCTTATGACCAGATTTGAGTCAAATCTGAACCAGGACTGGTTGTGAGAAAATATTTATATAATAAGTGAATTGTTGTATACATGACCTGCCATATTTCCTATTGATCCTGATGCTTTATTCCATGAATTTAATATGTATTGAATGAATGTCTTTGTCATATTGAGAAGAAAATATTAAAATGTACAGGAATACTTACTGAAAATGCCTTTTCTTTTTCCTTTATTAGCTTGGCACATCTATTTTAAATGAATGTTGCATGCTGGACCTATTCATTATGCTGATTTTCTTTTATATTTCTCTCTTTCGACTCTTTCTCTCGTTTTTTTCCTCTTTCCCAAATCACCTAAATGTTACATAAACTTTGAAGTTTGGCATTTGCTTCCTGTAAATTGGGTTTAGAAGAGGTGGGGTATGGTATGCATCAGACACCCCCCCCCCCCCGTCATAGATAACATCTGAGTTACCCACAGAGTGTCTTTTATCAAAGGGTGTTCAATGACCTTGAATTAATATTCTTGGTTCAAGGTTAAAGTCGAAGCTGAATCACATGTATAGTTCATGACCAGATCATATTTTCTCTCCTCATGGCTCGATCTAGCCTATTCTTCACCAACAGAGTGCCTTTGGTCAAAGAATGTGTAAAGTCCTTGCCCGTATACATGTAATACTATATCTTTCCTTGGCTCCGTTTTGCTCATACTTTGCGCAAAAAGTGGCCATAGTAAAAGAGTGTAAAGTGACCTTGAACCAATTTTCTAGGTGTAAGGTTAAGATCATGACAAAAAATATGTGAAAAGTCCATGTTGGAATAATAGTTTCGCTTGCCTTGGTCCAAGTTTGACTTATAATTCACTCAAAAAGTCCTTTGGTCAGTTGGGCAGAAGATGTGCATTGACCTTGAATCAATATTGAATTGTTTGAGGTTAAGGACATATCAGGATAATTTGTAAAAACTTTGTCCAGATCATATATGTTCTCTCCCCTTGACTTAATCTTGTTCATACTTTACCCCCACAGTGCTTTTGGTCAAAGGATATGCACTGACTTAGAACAAAGTTTCAAAGGTCAAGGTCATATCATACCTCGTTAAAAATTTCTTGTCTGGACCAGCTGTTCTCTCCCCTCATAACCCTATCTGCCTAAAACTTTATGAGATTTTTTGGGTAAGGGTTTGCATTGACTTTGAACCATGATTCTGCATGTAATTCAAATGAAGGTCGTAGTAGATCTTTCTAAAATCTAGTTTTGGACCATAACTACTCTCCCCTTGGCCCACTTACTTTTGCTCTGAGTGAACCAATAGACTGCATTTAGGTATAATAGGTTTGCAAGAACCCTGAATAAAAGTTCTCAGCCAAATGAAACACTTCAAGTCGCAGGTTAAGGTCAAAGCAAGGTCATTTAAAACGCCTTTTATCCAATGTTCGTTTAATTAATCGGCCGCTCTATATGATGGTCACCATTTCAATGGTGTCTAGTTTTTTTAATTTTTTTACTTTTTTTACAAAGTCCTGAAAGCTAGGGTGTGTAAAACGATAATCATTAAAATTGTCACTTTTACACTGTAGATATTCCCCAATAGTGTAAGTTTTTATGGTATACTCGTGTGCCAAAAGTATGTAAATTTCACCCCTTCCCTTTCCCTTTCTATTTAATAGAATTTCTCATCGCATCTCAAATCGTACTATAACGGTATTGCTTGAAAAACAGTTTATGTATAAAACACACAATATTTAATTAAATATATCCGTCTATATATTTTATAATCGACCCAGAACTGACGTTGAAACAATTAAAATATGAAAAAGTTTGTCGGCCATGGAATAAACAAGTAAAGTGAAGTGGCAAAAATAAGAACAATTTTGTGTAAGAGAGAATTTGGTATGTAGAAATTTTAGTGCATGTCGGGTGGCATTTACGTCAAATGTCGAATGAAAACGGACGAATTAGAAATATGCGTCCAAACAATATATGTCTGGGACCCCCACCCCCAACACACACACACACACACACACACACACACACACACACACACACACA
>WFKH01002636.1:22041705-22053969 GCA_016163765.1 Magallana hongkongensis | reverse complement strand
GAGGTACAGCGTATTTTGATAATTTCGAAACCTACATTTGAATGGTATTCATTTGATCTTTGTGCAATTTATCCTCATAACATTAAAATGTGTAACTTTTGTTTATTTTATAGTAAAGACCTGAAAATACAATTATCACAAGTGTTAAGACTTTATGCACATCAAATTTCAAGGTCATATGAAAAGGTCAAAGTTCAAATATATGACGTCATCTTGGATTTTTATCAATTTTTACCTCTGTCAAATATTTTTAAATCGTAATAAATCTAAAACCTATGGTCAAATTTTCACTATTTTGATATATCTTAATAATGCAGTCTTGGCAATTATACGGTTAAATTTCATTGAAATTTGAATTATACAATTTCTGTAAAGAGACCCCAAAGTGTTGCAAATTTTCTTCTTCAAGATCATTCACAAGCGCCATTTTTACATTATATGCATCAGAATTTACTCTGAGTTACCAGCTAGAATACATTTCGGTGTCTTTAGGTAGCAGAAGGGTCTCTTATATAAATAGCAGCACAAACCAGGCGCGTAGCCAGAATGGAAATGAAGTGTACGCATAAAACGGTTGGGGATCTGGGGCCGCCGTGAGGCCCCCAGTGGGTCCAGGGCAAAGCCCTGGTGGGGACCCAGGGGGCGAAGCCCCCAGAAGCTTCTGGATTTTAACAAATTTCAAAGTCAATTTCCTGTACAAGAAATCATGCTACATCCCTTTCTCTAGCAAATACGTAACACTGGAAAAAAGTTTTTTTCAGTTTGAGTTGATGAAACAAAGGAGTCCTTTAAATACTAGTATCGTTATCATCGGAGAATATTTTCAAAATATATTGTTTTATTCATTTATTGCATGATTGCGAGGGAGATATGAAGATTTATTTCCCCCAGGGAATATCATATTTCCCGAGGGCAACGCCCGAGGGAAGCATGATTTTTCTGGAGGAATTGTTCATTATACCGAACGACAGATGATAATTTAGAATACATAGCTTTCTAATCGTTTTTCAACTCTTGTAAAGCAATAACGTAGTAAATGTTTACCAGTTTCTTTTTATGTCAGTTTTCTGATATAAAAAGGATTTTAAACGATTTTAAAAAATTAATTATTTGTTTACATGTTATGCTCATCCTCGGGATTTTTCATACGCATGGAATAAAAATTCACGCCGCGTTGCTCTCGAATGGGTGGGATATCATGAAAAATATGACGATGACAGGGAAATACGAAGTTTTATTGCCCTAAACCGTGATTGTCTAGAACCAATCAGTTAACGCTTTATATAGAATTATTATGATGAAGTTCTTAATAGTGTATATGGTATTGTAAATGTTGCAAGAAAACCTTAAAGCTAAACAAGATGTGAATTCTTTTAATTCTTTATATTGGAAATATCAGTAAAATAAGATATTTATACAATAATCTATATAATTTATTTTGTTCAACGTAATTGTTAGTTTTACCTCAGCGGGAATTTAAAATCCTGTATGGACGTTCACGATTCTTTTAGCATTTTTTTTTTTTAGAAAAGCTATTTCCCATCAGAA
Source organism: Magallana hongkongensis (assembly GCA_016163765.1). Classification (NCBI taxonomy): domain Eukaryota; kingdom Metazoa; phylum Mollusca; class Bivalvia; order Ostreida; family Ostreidae; genus Magallana; species Magallana hongkongensis. The sequence goes on along the minus strand of WFKH01002636.1, from coordinate 22,052,421 downwards.
ACTCGCTTAATTTCACTCCTCAAATTTATGGTCTGGATAAACGGATAACTAACACGGATTAACTGCTTGTTACAACGCACTTTGAAAAATTACGCACTTTGAAAAATTTTTTCAAAGTGCGTTAATTTTGGGACCAAGTCAACGCACTTTGAAAAAAATATTTTTTTTCAAAGTGCGTTGATATCGTCGATATTAACGCACTTTGAAAAAAAATGTTTTGGGTTAAGTCAAAATAATTGCTACTTTTATATACAATAAATGATTGTTTTATTCTTGTTTAGCTTAATGTGATTTATTTAAAAAAGAACTCATTGCATTCTCAGCTAACTTGATAAACAGTTTCTAGATGAGAATTTTTTCCTTTTCGTTCTTTGGGAGATTTGAACTTCATTTTCCTTTTTTGAGTATGCAGAAAATTTACTTCTTATCTGGTATATTGGGCTATACCAGAACGAATATGATTTATGTATATTGATAATGGAGATCAATGTATAGCATATTTCAACTGGCTTATTGCATGTGTTTGTAAACAAACATGATGTGAACAAAGGTTACGTTAGTTATGTTTATCAAAAACAGTGTGATATTTTAGAAGATCCGTGCGAGAAAAAAAAACCCGCATCCTAATGCTTATTTTTATGTTTATAATAATTTAATGTTTGTTAATGTAATTTTTTTTATATATTGAAGTGATTTATTTGATTAGAATATGAAAAGAGGGTTAATGTTGAAACACTTATAGATTCTTTAACATACCAATGGAGAAATTATTGTTTTGCCAGCTCGTTTTTTCAATATCACTTCATTTACTTAATTTACAACAGAGCACATTTCCTTAATGTTGCTGAAAATCATATGTTTTGGAAGGAAAAATGAGGGATGGGGGACCTTCCTCTAATCAATTAAATGATGTACTGGTAAGTGGCCTGTATCTTTGGTTAACCCCCACCCCCATCCCCATCCCCGTTCTCAAATACGATAAATTAGATTCACTAGTGTTAAGAAATCATCATACTATCAGCAAATTAGAAATTCAATTCCAGAATTTGTGATTTATACATATTTTTTCAAAGTGCGTTAAGAGTCTCGATACTAAAAAATTTTGATGTACCTTCTTAACGCACTTTGAAAAAAATTTTCAAAGTGGGTTAACTTGGTCCAAAATTTAACGCACTTTGAAATTTTTTTTCAAAGTGCGTTAATTTGGTCCCAAATTTAACGCACTTTGAAAATTTTTTTCAAAGTGCGTAATTTTTTTCAAAGTGCGTTGCCACACTGCTGCACTTTATTCCTGCTATACTTTCTCTTATATTTTGGATGATTTTTTTCGCAATGATATAATAAAAGACTTGAAATTTGATTGCACATACTTGCTGACTATAGATTTGAACCGGAACAATTTGATTACAGACACAAAGTTATTTGAAACAGTTTATTTTCTTTTTTGTGAGAATGATGCGTACGCACTTGCGTACTTGCGTATAGGCAGCTACACGCCTGCAAACACTTGTGGTTTTTTGCAAAAGTAACATATTGGCATAGCAAATCTATAACAATGACTATTCCATTTTACACTCTGACGAAAAGATGTTGAAATGGTAGGTTTAAGGCGATGTGAGCAAAACTTGTGAGGTCATATTTCTTTCAAATTTTAAATATTTACAGGTTTCATTCCAAAGAACAAAATCAGTAAAATTAAATGATAGGAAAATGTTGGCTTATCTGTTTTGTACTAACTTAAAGTAAGGGACCTATTTCTTTAATTGTTCTTCTACCATTATAACAAGATAAAGTGGTGAAAGCTTATATTATACGAAGGCATTCAACTCGTAAAAATATCATTAAGTACATTTATATCGTCTTCTTCTTTTTTATTTTGAGATCACCCCCTTTTAATCATATCAGTTAAAGTAAGTTGTACCTTTATTTTCCGACATCGATTGGAAAGAAGAGTTAACGAACGAGTTGTCTACGACAATTCACAAAACAATGCGCAATTTCAAGACTCGGAAAAAAATCTCGGGATATCTTGATATTCAGTAAATAAGAGGACATAGAAGATTTTTCAGAGGATAAGCCAGGTAATTAGGTTTTATTTTAACTTATATTATCATTTACATGCCAAGGAGTGGTGTGTCTCGACCGGAAATCTATTGAGTGGCTGAATCGATGGTTTCGGTTTCGGAAGCCATTTTGACGTTGTACTACATGTATAAAATTGACTTATTTTCAGTGAATGTGAAGTTACAGGACTTCCAAATAGAAAAAAAAATTACTTCATTTGTTATCTGGGCTGATTTTAAAGTATACAGAACCCACCCTATTTTTTTGTTTTGACGGGCACCATTTTTTTTTGAGGGGAATTCCCATATTGGAAATTCCCGTTTGGAAATTTACTTTGTGTATTGAGAAGCACTGTAAAAATGTAAGTAATTTGTAATGAAAAGTATTGTTTTAAAACGACGTACAATGTGTTGTCTAAGGTCTGTTGTGAAAATTTGAGATAGATTGATACACAATGGACTTCAGGAACTGATTAATTAGATTATTGGATTCGAAATGTAAAATAAAAAATATGATGCAATATTTACCCAATTTTAGTAATTTTGTATCGTGAAATCACAGTAATTTTAATGAAAAGAAGAATATTTAAAGTGAACATGTGAATGTTAGAGAATATGTTGCCTTATTGTATGAAAGCTACACGCAAGTGTGAGGTAGGGCCACACCCATTCTTGTACAAAGAAAACGACTTGTGGCAGGAAATGACACTGTTTTATAAATATATTTGAGTCTGAGGTTCTTTTCAATCATGACAAAAGAATTAAGACTTTCAATATTTTAAAACAGAGCAGAACAAATTAGCAGAGTTCTTGAAATCTTTTTTCTGCTGTCAGTCATTTGGACTGACTACCATCTGAAGTTTGTCAGTCCGGACAGATTTCTATCAGTCCAAAAATTTTCAATAAAAAGATGAATAAACTTTATTTGAATTTTATTATCAGTTTATTTCATTCTCAACTTACATTTCCAAAACAAGCCTTCTAATTTTTCTCTGATCTGATTCCCCCTTACTTTCACATTCTGGCTCCTCGCGTTCACATTCTTATTTATCACTTCATTATTTTAATTTCCTTCCCTTTCTCATTATAAACTTTCCTCTTGTTCTCTCTTTCTTTCTCATTCTCTTTTTCTCTTTCTGCACACCTCATGCCGCAGGGGCTCGGTTGTCGGTTAGTGGAATTCTTATTAATTGTTCCTGAAGACCTAGATGATTAAAATTGGTATTCTTGTGTGTATTTCTGTGTGTTCCAATAAAATCATTCACTGAAAACCCTGTTTAATCATGTTAAAAAGTGTATTCAATGTACATAAAAAAAACGTAAAGAGATGACACTCGCCATCTTGGATTTATAGGGGGCCGTTGGTTCACGCTATGTTTTAAACAAGTTTTCCAATTTCCCCAATGATTTATGGAGAGATCTAGGTTGGAAAATGATCTAAAGACTTATTCCTATCGTCTGACTACATCTGTTAGCCGCATTATAAATGCACCGTGTCAATATGAATGAAATACTCGCCAAACTTAATAAAAGCAAGGGAAGTTTACATTTAAGTGACGTAAATTCTCCATATAATTACTGAGATGTTTCGAAAAGGTATGATAAGTCTAGAGAGAGCAAAAAATCCGTGAAAAACTCCTCTTGGTTTATCGTATGTGTTCGAATCTCCTTATGGATTACAAGGAGAGTTTGCATCAACTTCCGTTGCTTTTGTACGAAATTTAGTCGTATTTTTGCAAGTTGCTCTGTCAACATCTACCGGTCATTTGGACTGACAGGCAACCTCAAGTAATCGGTCCTTGGTTATTTTTATCGGTTTTGCCGACAGGACCAAAAGATTTCAAGAACTCTGAATTACTGTACATGAAATATCAATTTGTTTATGATAACTGATGCAATTAGAATCAAAGGCTCAAAGCCTATTATCTCAATTCTCACACAAGTCCATGCATTAATTTTGGAAATCTAGTACAATCAAATATCTTAAAGTTGAAATTCTGTTGATTCCTGCATATATATTTTACAGTATAAATAACCACATGTAATGTACATGTATTAAACCTTGCGTTAGTAATGTATTGGACCTCATGTGTTACATACATGAAATGCAGTAGACCTTGTGTATTAGAACCTCTTATTTACAGTGTCTGTAGAAATGACATAAGACATGAGACAAATGACACACAGTCACTAGAGAAAACCTTGTGTATAATCGTGGCTTTCTAATACTACCTTATTTGGGCCAAATAAAGGAACCCTTCCCAGTTGGAAAACAAGGGGAAAAAATTCTCTAATTTACTAGTAAAAAAATTCTCCAATTTTGATACAATGTACATTAACATTACATTTGAGCTTAATTTCAGTTTCATTTCTTTTAATGCAGTGTGTAATGTAACCTCTATATTTTCAGTCTCTGTAGAAATGAGGAAGACCGTAGTTTCACAGGGGCTGGCCTACCAGCAGCCAATGGATGACAGCGGGCAGGAGCATCACCCGATGTTGTTGAATGACGGCCGGGAAGTACCCAAATTTCCCCCAGATAAAGCAACATACGGTAAATAGAGTAGCTTAATTTTCATTAATTTAGATGGTACCCCTTGCCTACAAATTAACATTTTCAAGGAACTATGAAACACAGTCTTTAACTATTGAACTTTCAATCTAATTGATACATTCCTGTGATTCTATAAAATGATTTACAATCCATATGAATTGGCCTTCATGAATTTGGACGATCCTATTGTGCTTAATTTAAGAAAGTTAGGAAGAAAGAAAAAATGTCTCTCTTTGTATTTTAAAGAAAAATTTAACATCTTTAAAGACTAAAATTTGTTCACTGATTTGTGACGAGGCATCAACATGGAAGTTAATATATTTTTTTTACGCTAACAGGGTATGATGTACATTACCTACAAAAGTTGAAACACTCTTTGAACATCTCAAACAGCCATGGATCAGGGGGCTTGAGATTGAACATCTCCAAGAAAACCAAGGTCTTTGACGCCTCCTCTCCAGTGATTGTAATTGACAGCGACGATGAAGGAGAGAAATTCCCCACCAACATCACTTCTCCGGAGGCTTTCAAGGACATACAGACCACAGTCCCAGCTACGCAGCACACAAAATGGACACAACCCTCTCAGCCCGCTCCCACAAAGAAGGTGCGAATGTCGAAGAAAGTCGTTTCCGAAGATCAGGATCAAAGTTTTATCATCGACCAGCAGAAGAAAACCAAAGAGGAGGATGTGGGTGCCATAGTGGTGGATCCAACTTTTCCTGTTGACACTGGACAGATGGGGGGCCTGGGAATCCAGATGAGGACTGGAGGTATTGAAGACCTGAATGAGATTCTGGAGTTGATGGAAGAGATCGGTGAGATAGAACCGAGCCAAAAGGAGAGGAAGAAAAACTTTGAGGAAGGGTAAGCCTTCTTTATAATAGTTGAGTCCTGTTTGTAATCTTTTCAGGTGGTATACAGTATGCAGGGTTAAATTTTCGAACACCGTTGTTTTCTTTTACTGGTCTTGAAAAAATGATTTTCATGGTGTGCAAAATCGGTTTTCAAAATATTGAAAATTGGCGAAATTTAACTATAAGCTATTGGGAAAAAAGTAAATATATTAAAATGAGTAATTCACCTCTTCACTCAAAAGTTATTGAAAGACCTGCACAGATTTTAATTATCATAAAATGAGTATTAAAGTGCCTGAAATTATAAATTGTAAAACAATTTTTCATTTTAGAAAAGTAGTAGATGGTGAGAAGGAGGCCCTGGTAGAGCTGTTGAACAATGAGAACCGGATGACAACCGGAGTAACCGGAGTTCTGTGCTCTGTAAGTTCCACCTGTTGTGGCGATGTGTTGCATTCATTGTATTTTTCATTTTCCCAAGTCAAGGATTTCTTATCCTCTCATTTACCTTGCAAACCCTTGAGGTATTAAGGCTGGAAAAAAGTCTGGGCTAATGCTAATGGAAACTTGAAAAACCTGTTAATTTTATGTGCAACACCTATCTGTGCTACCACCAACATACAAATTAACATTTTGATTTTGAATTAATGATATTCCAAAAGAAGAATGAATTGAATTTTGAAATATGCTCACTTTCAGCACACTGTGCATTGCAAAAAAAAAGGCAGTAATTTGACAATTTCGTTGATGAAAGGTAGTTATTTTTCCATCCAGAAAGAGTTATCTATTTTATAATGAAACTTCTATCTTTCTGTTATAGGGAATGAAGAGTTCTCACTATGATGAATACAACGAGGGTCACTACTCGATCCTGAAACAGCTGGGGACCGGCTCGTATGGCTCTGTCGACCTGTGTATAGATAACGCCACCAACAAGGAGTTTGTTCTCAAGAAGGTAAGTGCAAATTTTATTTTTTGTATTACATGCTATTGTACTGCCAGATTTATTCTTCACTATTCAAAGTAAGGGACGTTTTACATGTCAGATTGTATTTCTTTTATTACATTGTCTTATGCCGTTTGAATTGCACTTTCTGCATTTAAACATGACTGCCTTTAACCTTTGACCTTTTGACCTGACAGGTGCAGAAAGATTTCAAGGTTGGAGAGGTGGTTGTGTTGTTGTACCTGGAGCATGAGAACATCACGTCCCTCTACGGCTACATTAAGAGGGGCAGCGTCTCCGAGATCCTAATGGAATACGCAGGTTAAAACCCATTTCATTTTCTTGGTGTTTGTTGATTTTTAAAAAAAAATGTTATTGCATATAATATTTTGTCGATGTGAATTTAATGGATTGTTGCATTAGAAAAAATGAAATAATGTACAACATTCTTGTTTTCTTGTCAATCCATTGATTTGATTTTCAGAAGTTTGATGTACATTTCTAATGTAAGGGAAACACCTTTAACTTCATTTTTTCTAATTTTCAAAGTCTTTATTTTTTTGTTAATTAACATTTTACAAAAGATGACCAAAGAATTTTATTTCAAACATTTTAAAGATTTTTTTTTTTGGTGTAATGTTTTAGGTCCAAATTTGGGGTCATTGAGTTAAAAGGTCAAGAGAGGTCACAATGCATAACTGATTACATGTTTTAGGGACGAACCTGCTGAACTTTGTCCTGAAGCGACAGACCATGGAGGAGACAATGATCTGGAGCATGACGACTCAGAGTCTGTCAGCCCTCAAGTACCTGGATGAACACCAAATCAAACACCTGGACCTAAAGCGTAAGTCATCTCAGACTGCAACACCTTCATTTTTGCACACATGGCTGCCTCATTAACACCTATGTTTTCATGAATGAGAGTTTTCAATTTTATACCTTAAAGAGAAAACCTACACATTAAGACAAACTAATATATGTCTGCATGTATGATTTTTAGTTAAATAAATTTAGAACTTAACTTCACACATGTTGTAAAACCAATAAAAATGGATTGATCTGTTCTGGATTGTTTTTTTTTCCTGATTCAAGGTTATTTGAGTATTAAGGTGATTCTTTTTATTCCATAGTGATGCGGATTTGTTCTTTAAAAATTAAAAAAAATGATTTACTTGAAAAGAAGATTGAGAATTTATTAACTTGCATTGTATTATAAGTCTTTTTGTCCTTCAAAGGAAGTGTAGCAAAAGTCAAGGTCATTTGAGAGAAAAAGGTACCAATTTTGGAAAATTTGACTGCCCCTGTTTTATGATTCTTTAACCTCATCAATCTAGCGTTTCAAAGCTGGTTTGTGATTGTGTTCTATAAACGTTTGTCTTTCTTTCCCGCAGCTGAAAATAATGGTGTTACCAATTATGATTGTGTTTATTTAATAAAACTTTTGATTTTTTTATCTGCAGCCGAGAACATCTGCGTCACCGACGACCTGAAGATCAAAATAACGGACTTCGGTTCCGCCAAGGTCGGTACCCAGGAGCAAGACTACCAGGGATGGACATCCGAGTACATGGCCCCTGAGATGTGCCGCGCCTTCCTCCAGAGTCGCTACCCCAGCGTCTTCAAGAACGAGACAGAGGACTTCTCTCTAACCGGGAAGGTGGACGTGTTTGCATTTGGCCTGGTTCTGCAGTTCATGCTGGAGAAGACGCACACCCAGATGAAGTTTTTCACCAATGGGGCCACCTCCTACACCAACGTGGAGGACGTCAACAAACTGAGGCTCAACATCATCATCGCTGTATGTTATCTCCTCATAAATGTTATATCTTTTTTTATATATCTCTTTTTATGTGTTTCTCCTAGTGCTTTATCTTTTATTTTTATTTTAACGAACAGAGACTGAAAATTATCATTGTTGTAATACATGTTTCCTCCTAAGTGCTCTTTTATTGTAAATGGGGTGTTGACTGAAAAAATGTAACTGTACTAAGAAAGACCAGTTAAAAAATTTGAACATGTCTGAAATAACTTTCTTGCACTAGATAAATCTTGAAATTGTTAAAAAAAAAACCCAAGGTTTATTTAGTCTTATGTGCATAATAAAACTTGATAAAATAAAATTGCTTGCTGATGTTTTAGTTAAATATTTATTCATGATTTTACCTATTGCTTAGCAGTGCAGATTTCTTAATTTTGAGTTTTCGATTTTGACAGAATGCAAAGGACCCAGACATGGTGTTGAAGCTGATGCTGACAGACAAAGGCAGTGTTCCTATCAAGGAGCTATTGAAGGGACTTCTACAGGGTGTTCCCAAAAATCGATTATCCGCAGAACAGGGGCTTCTCAAAATTGAAGGTAAAAAGAAAACATCATTTGGATGTTGAGTATGTGGATTATGTATTTGGTCATCAGCTTTGGCCTTTAGGTTTATATAAAAAAGTTTTTAATTCAGTTCATGCAAACGATCTGTGTAGGTCAAATATAGGTATGAGTTATAAATATTCAGGTGTCAAAAGATGAATAATGTACACTGCATATGAATACTTTGGAAGAAAATGCTTTAATATTGTAAACAAACTTTTATTTGCATTTTCTGTATGAAGCACTTTGCCAGTGATGAACTGGTTCAAGGCAACTAATTTTCATGAGCAAGTCCTTTTGCAAAAAAACCAAAAAAAAACCCCACTTGCAATAAATGTCAAAGAACTGGTTCGCAACGAGAAATGTTTGCAATTATAAGAATCTTGGGACATCCCAACATTTTCTGACATGGGAATAAAAGTTGGTTTGACAGTAAATCAGTATAGAAAATATTTTTTGAAGGAAGAAAAAAAACCCAATAAGAGTGATGTTATTTATAAATTACAGCCATGAAGAGGAAAGGCATGATTACCTGCATTCCTTTACATGAGGCAAGAGTGGAAGCTCCGACCAAAATGACGTCCTTCTGTCGCCGCCGATCGTCTGCCGTGCGTCAGCTGAGCACAATGACATCTGTGTGCAGCAACACCTCCCAGATGGAGGAACCCATGTCCCCAGGACCCATGAAAGTCCCTCGCAAGGGAAGAAAAAGAATCTGTCCCTATGAGCCAGAGGAGCCAAAACCCGTCGTGGTGGACAACGGCCTTCTGGGAAATGTGCCTGACTTCTCCATCCTTCAGGCCTAATTATTTTGTTATTTACAAGCCTTGTATTTAAGATTAAAACAGTTTTGGAAACAAATTTGGACTTGGGACATTCTATATGTAGTGAAGATCCTTAATTTTTTTGGGGGGGGGGGATTTTTTTGTCAGATAATAATTTTAAAGGTTCTGACTCTATCATCATGAAATTTTTGTATATGAAAAAATATTTTAATGATATTAAAAATATTAATGATAGATTTTTCGCATTTCATAATGTAAATAATTTTATAAATAATGAACCACATATATTTTACCAACCACATTAATGAAAAAATAATACATACCGATAGCAAGGTTTTTATTTTTTTATTTTTTTTTTTGGGGGGGGGGGGTGTCTTAGATTTCCTCTTCTTTTAACTTCTTTTCATCAGATATATAGATTTCTAATGAAATTACCAAACATGTCTGTCAGATAAATTGTTCTTAGCAAACAGTCTATATAGTTTGAAATAATATTATGTACATGTGTGATAGCTGAACAGTAACTGTTGTTTTTGCATTCATCAAAGCAGAAATTTTTATCTTTTTTTGTCTCAGATGAAATATTTGACTGATAATGAGAGTTAAGGTTGTTTCGTAGAAAAGACAAACTCTAGTTTGTTAGATCTTTGGTAATGTTTAAACTAGATTTTTGGTAATAGGTTTTTGGTAATGTTTACACTAGATCTTGGGTAATGTTTACACTAGATATTCGATTCTGTATCAGCATCTGAAAGGATGATGCTACAGATCGAAGGTCAAATTTTGGTAATGTCTATAGTAACTTTAAAAATGACACATACATGTAATAAGAATCATACCGCTGAGTACTTGATACAGATAATCATCCACCCTACCATACCCCCATCCCCACCCCCACCACCCCCAGTGAGACGGTGTTAGTGGGGCCAGGGGGTATGTCCTGGTATATTTATGATGCTTGCACAAGCTGATAATTTTGTACTTACCAGGATAGTGAAAGCAAATTGTTCCTCTATCACAAAGGTCTTCTTCTATCAACTCTGCTATTTAAAGAGAATATTGGGCATATATGTATGATGTATGTCAAAATTGCTATTTTAAACATTTGATCTTTTAAATTCTGAATTTATTAACTGATGGATTTTT
>WFKH01002636.1:21984669-22000905 GCA_016163765.1 Magallana hongkongensis | reverse complement strand
TGGTAAAGAAGATTTATATTTGCTGTGTTTTGAACAAAGATAGACAAAATGGCGGCAACCGAAATGCAACATCACGCTTTTAACCCGACACTGACTACCACACAGGCCATCATGCCCGAAAAACCTCGGGTACCCATTGTAGCACATATTATCACAGATGATGATATCGGCGTTTTAAAGGTAACACTATCCTATATTTCATATTATAGGGGGTTGATCTTTTCTAAGAAGTCTTGCTAAAAACTTGGAATATGATTGTGTATAGGCCTTCCATTTGTAAATCTAAATAGCATTGAAATTTCGGGAAATATATAATAAGATATTATAACATAGGCTTGTATATTTAAATCTTGCAGGGAACAAAGCTTCAACCAATCAACTTAAGCAGAGTTGTAAAACTTTTAACAGATCCACACTCAGTGAGTATATTTTCATGTTCATCTGAGACTTCTCAAATGCTTATATATACATGTGCAAATGGAGTAATGTATGGACCATACTGGCGAGCGACCAGTTCTCGCCGCGTACCATTTCTCGCCAGTACATTGTGATGTCATTTTTCGTATATAATTTTATGTGTTGATAAAATGACGTCACAATGTACTGGCGAGAAATGGTACTCGGCGAGAACTGGTCGCACGCCAGTAATGGACATACCTTTATGGGGCATACCAGAGATTTATAGTGTCAGAAGGCATGCTTTATATAAAAAAAAAACCCCCAGGAATCTGTGTCTTTTCGCCTAACTGTTCATATTGCTGTCAATTAAATTAATTAAGTGCAATTTAATTTCAAAATCATTTCTTTTCTTAAATTTGAACTCACATACATAATGATGTTATTGAAGAGGTGGAAGAATAAGCATTATACCAGCTAATGTCCCAGATAACTCATTTTTCAATATGGATTGTGCTCTGATGATTGGAAATATTTGTAAGATTCAATAAATTGAATTTATTTCTTTTTGCAGGTCCACCTAATTGACAGACATATCAATGCTCTACAGAGACTGGTTAAACATTATCAGAAGGGATTTGTATCCTTCCAAGCTTCCTTTGTCATTAGTTTCATTTGTTCTAGGTTATGAGGGCTGGATGGTTGTGGCCATTTTAAGACTATATTTTAATCTCCTTGAGAAGGAGAGCTCTGAATTAAGATATAGGAAATTAATCAAATTTTAAAGCTGATTCAGAAATACTAAGAATTTTTCTTTACTAAATGATAGTTTACAAAAATTGTATTGTTATTCTTCTGAAAAGTCCTTCGAGCTTCACAAGATTTGAACATGTGACCAACCAAGTTCATATCCTGATGAACTTTTTAACTTATTTTTAACTTATTTCTGAAATACAATGTAAGCGGCAATAGAAAAAATCCTTGAACATTTAGCCACCACAAACAAGGATTCAATTCCATAGTAAATCAAAAGAGAGTACATGTATTATTAAATGAACCATTTGATAAGAGATATGATTTGTGGTTTCTTCCTTAACCATAATTCAGCCTATGAAAGATTTGGTTCAGGTCTTCAAAATCCTGAACGTGTGCTCAGACCGAGTGGCAGGCCAAGATGAGGAGCCTCTCTTTGAAAAAATTATCTGTGATATTCTCAAAATATGTAGCTTACCATTCCTCAAAGAGAAGTCGTCGGATGAGCTTGTTTTCGAACAGATCGTGACAGAATCTGTGTCACAATTAGGTTTGTGACTATATTTTACATTTCATATTTGTTTTAAATGTAATCTTGCTCATAATCATTTGGTTCAATAAAATGATTTTGTTTCTAAAGCATTGATATATTATTACCAAGAGTAACTTACAATATATTAAAAAAAATTTTTCTTTTTGCATTTTCTTTAAAGAGTTTTATAGTCTTTTTGTTATGGAATACATTGTAGGATATTTAATGCGAGTTCCATCGAGGGATATAAGGAAGCAGATCTGTGACACATTGGTGGCATTTTACAGTGAAAAACCAACCAACCAGGATGTTCAAAGTAAGTAGAATTAATTTTGATCTCATTAAAAAAAACAAATTTTTTCTTTTAAATAGGAGCTAAAAATGACTCTTTGGTAATAATTATTGGATATTATTATATGATTAATGTTTACCCAGTTCATTTCTTCAGTTTTTATCTGCTCGAAAATTGACATAGATGTAATACGATTTCCTGATGGACTTTGAATTTTAATTCTAAAATGTTTTCATACAGAGCTGCAAGCTACAAGTTTGTCTTACAACAAGGCTGTGATTGAGAACAGCGACGTATCAGAAACCTTAGTCAAAGTAAGTGGAGTGTTTTGATTTCTTCTTTCTTGAAATGAATGTTGAGAGCTTAAAATTCATGAAAACTATATCAGACTATTGAAAATACTAAAAGGTGGGCTCTTTTGACGTATATTTGTATATGTTTTGTCGGAATTCTGACCATGAGTTTTTTTTTGATTTGTTTTTTCAGTCCCTGGCATTGCTGGAGAAAGATGTGGACATCAAACTGGCAGTGCTCAATGTCTTACAGCATTTTTCGAAAGGATCAGGTGAATATTTAATGAAATGTTACTGACTTGAAGAAGTTTATACTTTTTTTGTGTGCTCATTTTTTAAACAGTGGAGAGAAATATAATAACGATTTTTCAAATGGAAATATCGTTTAATGCAGCAAAAAAATTCCCTTTTCAAAAAGCACACAATGATAAAAAAAAATGCTTTTGCCAGCAGTAACTATTATACGATCAAATATAATACAAGTGCTATAATTCAAAGCCGAAAAGCTATACGATAAAATATAATAATTTTATGATATTACCTGTATTACAGCTAAGAACTGTGATCAGATGCTGAGAGCTGAAGCTGCCACCACAGTTTGTTCACGCTTGATGGACCCTGACCCCACAGGTCAACTTCTGTTCCGCTCCGTCGATATTCTCTGGAACATGTTGGAAAATGGAGATCAAGGGCAACTGGCTGAGCAATTAAATAATCTGTCCTGCATCAGGTACTGTGTTAGACCAAAAAAATAAATGTATCGGTTCAGGCACACCTGCAGTAGGTCAAATGCTAACAAATTGATTATTAATTTTATTGTAAATGAGAATAACTCAATTTTATAATTTAAGAATTTAGTTATTCCCCCTTGCAAATCTTGCCCCATCATATTTTGAAATTTTTGGCCAGAGAATCAATACATTAATTTTTTACTGCCTTATGTCCGAGTATTCTAGAATCTAGTGATTTTTAATTTAACTTATTGACATTTCTCAGCAAGATAGGCCATAGTTAGCATCCTGCTAAAAATGCATTGTATGTTATCCTGAAATATTTTATAAATATATTTTGATTTTAAATTGTTCTTGCCTATAAAAAAAAAGTTAAGCATACATGTAAACATGTTTTTTTAATAAAGTTTCTGTACAATGTGATACTCATATTTTTCTCAAAGCAGAAACTTATAACCAGAAATATATCTGTATTTGTCTTCTTAAGCAGCTCTTAAGAGCATTTTTGACTCACACTATGAAATATTCCATGAAATATGTGCAGATATTTTAACCCGAGAAAATGAATAAAAAAATGTGTTCATAAATACTCCATGCCACACTTTACGAGGATTGAATTGATTTATGATTGCTTTCCATTCTCTACAGCCAACTCCGCGATGCCTTTGTGTACCAGCTGACTCAAAGCTACAGTCATTATGGGAGGCAACTCCGTAACGACCTTCTCGTCATTGCAATGTTAGTGGCGGCAAAGTGTCCCAATGCCCCGTTTGTCGAGACGGGATTCGCCAAACAGCTGACGCTGTTTGCAACATTCCAAGAAGGTTTGTGTCTAAAACAATGTCATAATTGTGGTTAAGTATTGTAGATGGAGAAAAAAACTCCTCAAAACAAACAAATCAGCTTGTGTTTATATGACAAAAATACCTCCCAAGGTTGGCTATTTTTTTTTTTTTTTACTTTCACAGTGAAATAGATTTGTTTGACTATAAAGAATACTAAGCATTTTTCTCCTCACTTAATTAAATATGATTTTAGTTCATACTGCCACTAGACATTTATTATTGTTGAGAATTTGTGGGAATTTTGGAGTACCATTGAATTATGGAGATACGTCTTGCATGCCAAACGCATTCTGTCAAATTGGTCATGCTTGTGTCTGGTGATTGATTATTTATTACATAGGGGGTAATAAGTGTTGATTAGTTTGAGACAAGTTATGTTTTTGATGAGGGATATTCGTTGAAAAGGAATTTTAATGACTTGTTCCGTGTCAAAAATTATATAGCATTTAAAGTTGCAATCATGAAATTTAAGAAACAAAGATTCTTCCATCTGGGTTTTCAATCAGTCTCAAGTGTTTGTTATAAATATAAAAAAAAAAAGGATTCTTAAGTCTGTTTTCTTTTTTTTAAAAAGATTTTCATGGCAATAATTTTGTGAGTTACCTCCCTTTTATCAGCAGTTGGTGTGATGATTTCAATGTAAATTATTACTCATTATCCCATTGATTCCAATGATATCTACTAGCTTGCATAACTGTAAGGGTTAGGTAAATGATATTAGTTTGTACATTTTCTGACAATTTTTTGTAGCACTTTAATATTCATAGAATTAAAGTAATATGTAATGTTATTGTTATGATATGGCCCCATTATTGTGTTCAATATGGAAAAAATATAATACTACTGAAGTTACTGGTAAAATGATTTGAAGGGAAATAACTCTTGAGTTTTATTTGACCATTTTTCTCTACTCAGTGAAGTAATTCAGTATCAAGTAATGATACATGTGATGTATGGTAATTCAACATTGTTATAATTATGAAATAGTAAAAAAAATTGAAGGGAAATAACTCAAGAACTTTTTGGATTTTTTTTCCAGTGAAGAGTCACAACGCTTTGGTGAAGCATCTGAAGCTGATGAAGAGTCATGAGGACTTTGAGTTGAAGAAGCTGCTGTTCAGTATCCTTGTGACACTGAGCAGGGATCCTTCAGTTGTCCCAGTAAGTCATAAACAAAAAGCATCTCTTTGTATAGATATTAAGACTAAAAAATGACTGAGTTATTGCCTCACATTTTACATTCAACTGCTCAATTAATGATCTAACTCTTGCATTTTTTCCTGTTAATAAAATTTTTCAAGTGCTTTCCAACAATTAAATGCTTATTCAATTCCAGTTTTTTGGAAATTAAAGACCTTTTTTCATGTCAAAATATTAAAAATAAATGAAATGCAGTGTATTGTAAAGTAAAATTCTACAGACATCTTCTAATTTGACCCAATTCTGATCTTTTTTCTGTTGATATTACAAATTGACCCAATTAATCTGATCTTTATTTCGTTGATAGTACAAATTGACCCACTTCTGACCTTTCTTCTATTTATAGTACAACTTGCCTTTGTTTCTGTCACCCACAGGTTCTATCAGAGGGACACCTGATGCTGGCCCTGTTCTCCTTCGTGCGGGCCAATGAGAACACCTCGGGTCCTCGGGAGTGGACCCCAGCCCAGTTTGAGGAGATCCAGCTCCACGCCATGTCCTGTCTGTGTGCCCTCGTGCCCCTCATGATTGAGGACTACATGACTTGTCAGGGCAGCACACGCCTGCTCCTCCTCTTGGAGTGGTGTGTGGGAGAAGGTAGGCGCCGTCTCAGTCTGTCTGTCTGTCTGTCTGTCTGTCCGTGCATCCCTTTGTCTAAATAATCTATTTTTATATAAATAATTTACCTATTGCCAATTTCTTTCAGTATCAGAATGTAATGTTTGTTGATAACATATCATACTGGAATTATTTAATGTTCAGTGAATCATTGATCAGTCTCTGTTTAAATTTGAATGAAACAATGTTTTGGGAGATCAAATAAGCAAATAAGCATTTTATTTCTACCAAACCATAAACTTTATTAACATTTCTAATATTAACTATGCTTAGACATGTATATACATGTATCTTATTTATGTGGGACCTTCATCTTCCAGAGGACTTTGGTGGCCATGGAAACAGTTTCCATGGTAAAGGTGGGCGTGGCAACAAAAGAGGACAGATGAGGCACTGTCTACGTCTGCTGCGTAGCGTTGTATCCACGGGAGACGAAGGCGTCCTACAGGATCTGTCGGACCAAGGCGTCATCAACCAAATCATCAGTAAGTACCAACCAAATCATCATTAAGTATCAGTAAAATCATCAGTATCGAATAAATCAGTAAGTACCAGTCAGACAGTCAGTCACACCATCAGCGAGTCAGTCAAACAAGTTGGCCAAACTATCAGTAAAGTTAGTAAAATAGTCAAAATATCAGTAAGTCAAAATATTAGTAAGCCAAAGTATCAGTAAGTCAAAATATTAGTAAGTCAAAATATCAGTGAGTCAAAATATCAGCAAGTCAGTTTAAACTAGTATATAGGTGGCTTTCTCAAACTATCTAAATATCATCAAACTACAATGTACCATGAAGTAAAACAAGTCAAACTATCAGTAAGGAAGTCAGTTCACATAATTTCTGTCAAACTATTAATGAGTTAGCTAGACATAGGAACAACTTACAGATCTGTTATGTTTTCGAATTCTATTGTATAGCCATCTTGAAGAACGCCATTAGGAGTGAGACAGAGGACGATGCTGTGGACATTGAGATGCAGTCTGACATGTTGCTGATTCTCTCCTGTCTGTGTGAAGGGGACATGCACAGGAAAGTGAGTACAGAGAGAGAGAGAGAGAGAGAGAGAGAGAGAGAGAGAATTTCTCTTGATTACCCATATGTATCATCTGTGGAGGAGACATGCACAGAAAAGTGAATACAGAGAAAGAGGAGAGAGAGAGGGGAAAAAGAGAGAGAAAAAGAGGGATAGTGGGTGCAATGCAATCTCATGTTAAACAAGAAAATGTGTAGAAAATGCAAAAAGGTATTACTTTAAAATAATAATACATGTATATTTGGATGGATGTTGACATATATGTAATAAACATGTAATACTTGCATACTAATTTAAGAGTAAAGCTAACTGGATTTTACCTGTGTGTCTGTGTATATTTCAGGAGCTGTTTGGGACGGAGGGGGTGGAGGTGGTCATCCATTACCTGAGGACAAACTCCAGCTTCCTGAACAGTGGCCTCGGGCACCACCGACTCCTACTTTCTGCAGTCGACTGTGTCTGGTCAGTATCCTATAGGGTCAGTGGTCAAGATTCAAGTGACCAGGGGGGGTTTGAGTTAAGAAGCTTTGTGAGTTACTTGGTAATCCTTTTGTATTTTTTAACTTTTAAAATAGGCTGCTGGTTGTTTTTTTCTGTCTTCTTTCTTTCTTTTTTTTCTTCTGCAAAGTGGCCATTATCTGAAGATACAGAATCTTATGCACATGCTTTGAGAAATTTTGTAATTGGGTAAATTGAGAAGGAAATGCCATGTTGGAAAATTAGCCTCGCTCTTGTACTCGTAATTGATGAGACAGTTATTGACGTGATGAAAGAAACAACTTCATTGTTGAAAACAAACAGCCATAGGTAATTTAATTAGTTTTGTAAACACAGGTGTGCCGTGGTTGGCTGTTACATCACCGAGGACTACTTTTTGGAGAAAGAAGGCGTATTCCTACTCATAGACCTTCTGGAGGTGAGATAAATGGATTGACTCAAGTGCAACATCCTTTCTCCTTTCCTCTCGAACATAATAGACTGTTTATGTTGTGTTTGTCTTAAAATAAAACAATTACTCTTGTATCAGGTGCTTGCCTTTTCTTGTGAAATAGTGCATCTGTAAAAAGTGTTAAAAAAAAAAGGGGGGGGGGAAGGGGGGTAAGAAATACAAATTCAAAGGAGTTGTAAAACATCGAAAATAAAATATTTTACCTGTACATGAACATGTGTTTATCTGCAAAGCAATTATAGTAACTCTTATGATAACAATAATTTTTAATATTTTTTTTTATTCAATGTGAACCAAAGATCCTCACAAATTTCTACTATTAAAGCAGTTGTAAAATCATATATTTTACAAATGTTTTATATTAATTCTTTAGGTCTGCCCTAAAAACACCCACAACCTGATTTTGGGCTGCCTCCTGGACTTGTGTGAGAATCCCAAGACCATCCACCACATTCACACCTGGCGGGGTAAGGACAACTGTTCGGCGGCCCACCTGTTCTGTGAAATCTACAGGAATGAGGAGAAAGACATGGGGGTGAAGCGAGACAAGGACGGGGCCATAGCCGACATTACCAAGCCCCTGATGGGGGCCCTACAGGAATTCCAGGGGGTGGTTCCTCTCCCCGCCAGCAATCCAAGCCAGTCCATCGTAGATGTGTCGGAAAACATGAGGGCTAAGCTGTATTCCCTGTTCTGTAAGATTGGTAAGTTCCTATGAACCAAAGACATATTTTTTTTTTTGGATGTTTAACTGGATTCTCTCTGTGGGAATCTGTAAAAAGGCACAAGTTCCCTTTAGTTATGAACCTGAATTTATATTCTCTCAACCTTATAAAAGTTCTATTTTAATATTTCATTAATGATAACTTGAATGTTTACTTTAGAAATTAGTTTGCAGAAAAAAAGAAATTTACTGTCAAGTAGAACATTCATAATTAAAGTAGATTATTGGAAAAAAAGATTTTTATAGGATGTTTCAAACTGAAAATACATAAAAATATTTCAATTTTCTGATTTTTAAAAAAGACTTTGTTATAAATTTTTATTTTAGGATGGTCCGATTTGTCTGGACTTACAGTAGAGGATCATGTGACACTGGTTGTTTTGGAAAAATACCTGGATTTCAAGGTAGATTTTTTTTCTTATTTAAAAAAAAAATACTAGGATTTCAAAACGGAGAAAAAATCAAACAGAACTAGATTCAAGGCAATGTGTTCTTGCAATTTGAAATTACTCTATACACACATTATTAGCTATTTCTTTATTTATTATTTTTGCTACTGTCTATTAAGTATCTTAATTTTAAAATCTGAAAAATTTAGATTAATACAAGGTCTCTCAAATCTCAGTAAACCACTGATGCCAATTTTAATTTTCAACGCAAGGTTATCTTAAATGACCTTCGTCCATATTTTACCCACTCTTACATGTCAAAGTTTCATTAAGGTTCTCACTTTAAAATATTTATATTGATGTAGATGGGAGAGGTCTGGACAGAGATAATTCAGGAGCTTCATGCAGAAAACGTCCGCCCTGTGACCCCTGATATGGAGGCCATTGAGGCCATTTCCCGCGGAATTGAGGAGCGGGCAAAGATCGTGGCAGGCACACAGTACGAGCTACTAGAGGCGCAGCAAAATCAAGACGCTCTGGACGAACAAGAGTTTTATGCTGAGGTAACGGAAAAATTTTCATCATTTGAATGTTGAAGAGGCCATTTCTGTTTCTTTGTGAACAAAGTGTAAAGTTTATTCTATAATAAAAATTAATATTGATGTTAAGACCAGTTTGTTCCTCTATAGATAGAGGTATTTGTTTTCCCATCGTGTTCAAATAAATTTCTTTCTAATATTTTTGGAATTCAAAATTCAAGTACCAGTACTACAAACCAACTTTATTTGCATGCAAGAAAATTTTCTAAAGTTTCACTTTTTCTTTCTCGCTAATATTTCTTGCCATGAACCAGTCTTTTAATGTCTCTATTATATGTTTAGTTTATCTACAAAGGCTCCATAATGAAAATTAGTCCCTGTTAACCAATTTAAGCTCTGGTAAATCATAAATAAAATTGTTGCACAGACAGTTAACTGTGCTTTCCAGCTCTGAAAATTTTCGATATATTAAAAAATGTAAAAAATATTCTTCCTTAGGTATCTACATTTATGTATTTCATTTTTAAAATTTTTTGAATTTTGCTTGAAAAATTATATAGTTCATAAATTCAGTTACATTATGTTTTTTTTCATCTATAAACACTATGTTTATAGATGAAAACAACATGACATTGATCTGAATTTTATTTTCCCCAGATTCGCGAGAACCACAGACAGAAGGAGAAAGCAATGAATGACTTCACAGATTTCGTGGCTCGAACCTCTAATTTCCAACTTCTGAAGGTGAGAATCATATATTGTCACATACTTACAGAACAAAAACCCCCTCTCTTATATCTACATGAAATAGCTCTATAAATTTGAGTCTTTTACAATTTATCATCTCTTTAGGTCCATTGACCCTCTGCTAATGGAGACAACTGAGATAATTTACAATTATTCCTTTTTAAAATTTTCAAGCTGAAAAGGAAATTTCTGTTAAAATTTTCACTTGCAATGTTTGCTCAAACTTTGTGCATTTTGGCTATAATATGGACTTTTTTTTTGTCAGACATTATTTTTTTTAGGGATTTGAATCTAAAGCAAACTACATACAATATTATAACCTTACTGTACATGTACCTCGATCTAGTTTGAATGAAGCACAGATAAAAGGAAGTTTTAGAGTTTTAATATTGAGTTTGCTTTTTATATGCTTTTGTCCCTTTCAAATTTGTTATTAACTTTTTTTTTTTTAACTTTAATTAGCTTTCCAAAGTTAAAAATGCAATATCTAAGGATTATAAAAATTTCATCAAAGACTTAATTTGTAGTTTTTGATTTGTGATAAATGACCTTGACATTTACTTTCGTAGGCGGCCAAGAAAAGACAGGCTTTGTCGATAGAGGCTTCTTTGATGGGCAACAAATACAGAGAACAGTAAGACTTTGTGTTTGATTTTTTCTCAATCTTCATGTTGATACACATATTGTTATTGTATAATGAATCAATAATTGCGTGTCTTTTGTCATTTAATATACAGTGCTATTTCATATATCATTGAATTTTTATGTGAATATTCCTGTGCTATATTTTACCATTACTTTTTTACCTTATGTGTGTGTGTTTGTAGCCCGTATGAGTTGGGAGGGGGGCGGGGGGGGGGGGGGGGGGTTATGTCTAATGTCTAACCCAATTTATTTCAACCTTGATAAACCATCATAAAGTTATGAAGCAAAAAAATAGTTGAAGGATTACATATGCTGCAGGCAATGTTTGATTTTTATTTTTTCATCATGAGAATTCCCAGGAGTAAAGTTGTGCGTG
The DNA here is from genome assembly GCA_016163765.1 of Magallana hongkongensis. Lineage (NCBI taxonomy): Eukaryota > Metazoa > Mollusca > Bivalvia > Ostreida > Ostreidae > Magallana > Magallana hongkongensis. The sequence goes on along the minus strand of WFKH01002636.1, from coordinate 21,989,841 downwards.
CATACCAATTTGTTGTGTTTACGTTAACAAGGTAATGGAGTGCAACAACCAGATAATATGAACCGCACAGTGACAATTTGTGTCAAACATCAGAATTTCAATATCAGCAGCTCTTGATTCGATAAAGTAATACATTTAACCATGTTACTCACATTTAGATTTTTAAATGGTGAGGGAGATAGAGAGAGAGAGGAGAGAGGAGAGAGAGAGTAGAGCAGAGAGAGAGAGAAACAGAAAGAGAGAGATAGAGAGATCGAGATCTGCTCTTCATAAGAGAAAGAGAGAGAGTAGGACAGAGAAAGAGAGAGAGAGGAGATTGCTTGTTTTACTGTTTTATAATTAGATTATTTCAAAATGATCTTGCATAATTGTGGGAGACTGTTGTAAATGTGGGAAAATCTATTTTTTTCTTCTAATGGTATCATATATTATTTTATGGACTGAATTGTTAAAATTTCTGGCTTGGCTCATGATGGTTAATTTTGTTCAATTTCAGAGAGAACTTCCATGAGACAGAGTTGAAGAATATCCATGCCACAGTAAGTAGGGAAGCTAGCTTCTTACAAAAAGTAGTAATTTTATTTACTGCATGCTATAGTCACTTTAACAATTATCAAAGTCTTCATATATTGTAGATTCTTAATTAAACATGAGGAATTAATATTTGCATAAAATTGCGAGAAGCACATCTCGTGGTTGATATTTTTCGGACAGATGTAAACTAAATGAAATAAAATTTCGGCGTTTGCAATTTTATATTCTTGCAATTTGATGCAAAATGGTTTAATCGTAGAATTATGTACTTGCATAAAATAAGGAATTTTAAGTATACATTAAGTATTTATCAGATCTGACTACTAAGCCCCCCTCTCCCAACCCCCAACCACCACGAAACAATGACTTCCAAAATTCTGATATTCATGTAATTGCTTTTTAACATAAAATGTGCATCATGTCGATTTCTAAATATGGAGTTTTAACACAGAGTAGAATGCTGAACAATATACATTTATTGCATGATGGTGAGGGAAATATGAAGATTTATTCCCCCAAGAAAAATCATATTTCCCGAGGGCTTCGCCTGAGGGAAATATGATTTTTCTGGGGGAATAAATCTTCATATTTCCCAAACATTCATGCAATAAAAGTTTTATTATACTAAACAACATATGATTATACAAAATATGACGATTTCTAATTTTCTAATAATTTTTCGACTTGTCAAAAGCAATAATGTCGCGATTGTTTGGGATTTTTTGTTATTGTCTCTCTTTTCTTTCATAAATTTGAATCAAAAATAGTAAAATTGGTTTTTGTGGTTTAAAGAGAATTTAAATGATTAAATATTTTTGATTTAATCATATTTGTCAACATCTTATGCTCAGATTGGCTTTTTCATACCTTTGGAATGAAAAATCCCGAGATTTCCAAAGAGGTGAGAGACGACGTTTTGTTTGCCCTGTCACGTGACTCTATAGACCAATCAGATGACGCGTTATATAGAATAATCATATTGAGGTATAATAAAAAAATTTGTACACAATCAGAATGATGCACACTAGTATATTATGCCCAGTCGATGTAAAGTCATGTACACCCATGGAACTTATAATTATCTAGCCAAGTCTTGTACATGGTTTTGAGATATCCGTTTTGTTTTAATATGCTTGCATCTATATTTCTATTTGCTGCAAATTGCACTAACATTGATCAATAATTAAAGACAAAAAGTCAAGCAAATGCCCGATAAATTACAAAAAACTTCAAGCCTTCATGATGCTGCAGCGTTTGACACGATTTTTGCGGTTTAGGAAGGTCCATATAGTGCTACTAAAACGGGAAAGGGGCTCATTATGAGAAAGAAAGTGCCTTAAAAAAAAAGTTGCAGAAAAACAAAATTAAATGAATGAGTCACCATTGCAAATCAATATCTTAGCTACACAGTGGAGAGAGAGAAAAAAAAGTAAGCCCTATAAAGTTGTTTAACATTTATATTGGAAATGCAGAGATCAGCTTCTATTGTACCATGACTCATTTGTTACTCGAGTCCTCCAAAGGATTTTAATTGGGTTCCGCGGTAACGTAGATTTATCTCCATGCCCGTACAAGGTCAATATTGCTGGGGAAAATTGGGCAGGGAAACTTTTACGCAATTACTCCAGGAACAGGCATGAACTAGATTCCGGAATTGTGATAGGGATGTTATATAATAGTCCCTTATTATCCTTTCTTTTGGGAAGCATAGATTATAGGTAGCAGAACTTTTTTTTTCTCTGTAGAACATAAAATTTTTTATCTCTATTGGGGTTTTTAGTGCTTTTGTCATTGATTTTTCTTTTCAATGATTGTATTAATTTCGCAAGATTCTGCTTCTTTTTTTTTTTTTCTTTTTTTTTTCAACTGAAGAGATGTTCAGGAAAAAATTAATTAGCAGATCAGATCTTCAATCAAACTTTTTATCTCTTTTGGGTGTCTTGTGCTTTTTGTCATTGATTTTTTTTTTTTTAAGATTACCGGTATTATGTATTTTTTTTTTTAGTGAAGACTCTTCAATCTTATTTTGGTTTAAAAAACAGATTTTTCATCAAAACAAAATCACTGAATCAGCAGATCAGAAAACTAATTATTACAAAAAGATGTGAAAAAATAACACTGCAAACATCTCAGAAAACCCAAAAACTGTAATAAGATAAGCAGTAACAACACCTTAAATTAAAGATTACTTTCACAGAGAGTGCAGTAAACAGTGTATGGAAATGAATTTTTTTTTAAAGGCGATTGGTTACAAGACTGTGTAATTTTTTTTAATTTTTGACATCCATTTAAAGTTTACTTCCTTTTTTTAACTTTTATTTACATTGATTTTATTTTTTAACATCCATTTTTTTTTTTCTCAGGCGATCTGTAACAAGACTGTGGCGGTGGAGAGCACCCCCTTGTCACTGACCGGCGGACCCTTGGCCAAGTATGACCCAAAGCTAGGCACCACCCAGTCCAGGAAAATCCTTAAGCAGAAAATGACCACCATGGGCTCCAAAAAATGATGAGGTCAGTATTGTATGTACTGGCCACATGTATTAATGTTGGGAATGGGGATTTGGGGAGATAAAATTTTTAACAAATTTTTGGAAGGGCGTTAATATTTGTGTGAATTGAAACTTGGGGGTTGGGGATGATGAAATTGATTTAATTTGGGATAAGTGCACATACATGTAGCATAAAACATGTACATAAATATAGGGTTCTTTAAAAAAAATATGCAATTTGACGAATTTGTCCCTTAATTTATATCATCTGAATCAGTGATCATAAAGTTGGGCATTTGTAACTGCAAGATTCCATATTTATGTATTTGTTTTCATCATATTAAGATAAGTATATAAATGATATAGAAGAACAAGTAGCATGATTTAAATTTGAAATATTATTACTACAACAAATTAAATACATTACAACATTCTGAATTACTTTACAAAGACAGAAAAAGCGTTTTCTTGAGGTTAATATTAAATTACATGTAGATAAAAAACAACCACGCAATTAAAAAAAATATAAATTAAATATAAACAAATGTGCTTTTTTTTAATTTATAAAACTTTTTTAATTTCCAGATATTGATGTTTATGTAGGGAGTTTTGAATGGAATGAGTTTGCCAGCCTTCAGTGAATAAAGGCAATATGGACAATAGAAGGAGAATTTGATGTGATTTTTTTTTTCTCCAACAGTTTTGTAAACATTTGTATGCAAAAAATCTATTATTTATCATTCTAATAAAATTGATCTTGGAAACAAAAATTAAAAAGAGTTTCTTATTTTTTTTTTTTACTCATGTGAATGTGTGTGTTCATGTGTTATCTCTGCTAATTATTAGCTTCATCATCCCATAAGTCAGTCATAATATTTTTTTCCATGATGAGTTTTTAGCTCACCTGAACCCAAAGTTCAAGTGAGATTTTCTGATCACCTGTTGTCCATCATTCGTTCATCTGTCTGTCTGTCTGTCACTGTAAACTTTTCACTTTTTAGATCACCTGAGTCAAAGGCTCAAGTGAGCTTTTCTGATCACAATTTGTCCGTTGTCTGTTGTTGTCGTCGTCGTCGTCATTGTTGTAAACTTTTCACATTTTCATCTTCTTCTCAAGAACCACTGGGCCAATTTCAACCAAACTTGCCATAAAGTATCATAAGGTGAAGGGGATTCAGGTTTGTTCAAATAAAGAGCCACTCCTTCTTTCAAGGGGAGATAATTAGGAATTAGTGAAAAAGTAATGGTGTATTTTAAAAATCTTCTTCTCTAGAACCAATTGGCCAGAAAAGCTGTAACTTGCGTGGAAGCATCCTAAGGTGGTGTAGATTCAAGTTTGTTCAAATCATGATCCCCGGGGGTACGGTGGGGCCACAATTGGGGGTCGAATTTTTACAAAGGAATATATAGAAAAATATCTTTAAAAATCTTCTTCTCTGGAACCAATTTGCCAGAAAAGCTGTAACTTGCATGAAAGAATACTCAGGTAGTGTAGATTCAAGTTTGTTCAAATCATGATCACCAGGGGTATGGTGGGGCCACAATTGGGGGTCGAATTTTTACAAAGAAATGTATAGAGAAATATCTTTAAAAATCTTCTTCTCGAGAACCAATTGGCCAGAAAAGCTGTAACTTACGTGGAAGCATCCTCAGGAATTGTAGATTCAAGTTTGTTCAAATCATGATCCCCAGGGGTATGGTGGGGCCACAATGGGGGGTCGAATTTTTACATAGGAATATATAGAAAAATATCTTTAAAAATCTTTTTCTCTAGAACCAATTGGCCAGAAAAGCTGTAACTTGCGTGGAAGAATCCTCAGGTAGTGTAGATTCAAGTTTGTTCAAATCATGATCACCGGGGGTACGGTGAAGCCACAATTGGGGGTCGAATTTTTACAAAGGAATGTATAGAAAAATATCTTTAAAAATATTCTTCTCTAGAACCAATTGGCCAGAAAAGCTGTAACTTACGTGGAAGCATCCTCAGGAATTGTAGATTCAAGTTTGTTCAAATCATGATCCCCGGGGGTACGGTGGGGCCACAATGGGGGTCGAATTTTTTCATAAATATCTTTAAAAATCTTCTTCTCAAGAACCAAATGGCCAGAAAAGCTGTAACTTGCATGGAAGCATCCTCAGGTAGTGT
>WFKH01002636.1:21936331-21979669 GCA_016163765.1 Magallana hongkongensis | reverse complement strand
AGGACACGAGCCTTGTTTACACGACAAAGAATTGTAAGCTCTGTATCCTGCTTATAACTCTACGACTGACACTCAAATTTTGGTTGACCATTAGAAATGCCTTACTAAAGTATTATGAACACTGAAATTAGATAAAATGAAATTTGACCAAAACGTGACCATGCCCCTTTAATAGATTACTGCATTCAATGCAGTGTTTAAGTTATAAACGATCTCAATGAAGCAAGCCACCTTCATAATTCACCTGCATTCTGTTAATGATTATTATGGCCTTATTTGACTGAATCATTCTTAGACTTGTTGCATTGGCCTCTAGTTGTTTGCGTAAACCATGGCCTGATTTTTTTTTTTACAGACAAGAAATACAAAAAAGTAAATCCAAGCAATAACATTTATTGTTTTTTATTAATTAGAAACATTTTTCACTTTTCTTCTATAAAAGCCTTTTTTCCACAAAACTGTGAAATGAAACAAGATATAAAAAAACGGACAATAACAAAAATACTCCAGGGAATATACTGAGATTTTAAAAAACCACAAAACACTGGAATAATGGGAGGTATAGAGAGGTCTACAAATCTCTACCACGTACACTTAATATTACCGATAATAGAAATTCAGCAATCTCTATATATTACTCTCTCTATCAACCCTTAATCCTCAGGGGCCCAAGCTTGGAAAAGAACACAAAAAAATTAAATTTCTCTCATTCTTGTAAGTTTGAGGGAAAACAAAAGCATGGCTTAATCTAACCTGAAGAGACTATAGAGTTGTCCATATACATGTAGATCTACACATGTGATTACTCCTATAATGTCTTATTCCTAAGATTAATGGAAATACTAGTAATTTGTTTTAAATCATAATATGGCCACATACAAAGAAAAACAAATCAGGACATTAATCTCTTTAAAGTTCTGAACATTCCAATACCATTGTCACACAAAGTGATCTATTTGACCAGCAAAAAAAAAAAAAAAAAAAAAAGAAAAAAGAAAAAAATAAGAAACCCCAAAAACGACAAAAATGCAAAAACAAAAAGTCAAGAAAAAAATATAGCCAAGGCATAAAACATTTTACGGGGAAAAATATAATATACTCAACAATTGGTCACAAACACAATTGAGGAACTACTTGTTATGGGGGAATGTTATCAAATTAAAAGAAAAAAGTTTCTTGAAGAAAGCGAAAAAGTTCCTATACAACTTGAGATCACAGAAAACTGAGTGAACTGTGCACTATGTTAACACAAACATAATTCAGTCCATTACAAATTGCAATTAGCTTAATTAATTAAAAAAATCAATTTCTCCATTACATCTAAGAAACTGGTAGCAACATGCATGTTTTGTGACAAATGATTTTTCAAGTGCAATTGATCATGACAGACAGATGCAAATTCATTATTATATGTATGGTAGTAATATTTTTATTATTTTTTGGCATGTTGAAATACTGATGGGTCTTTATTGATACCAAAAGCCAAAAACCGGGTAAGAAAGCTTGAGCCAAGAGCAATATTGTAAAAAGACCTCGTTTTTAAAATAAAAAACCAAAAATCTTTTCTACATGTACCCTTAGCTAGAGAGGTGACCAGCACCTAAGCCATGGATATCTTCTACACTACACTTAACACATCATCAGAGGTTGTGCTACCATGTATTAACACTACTGTGTGAGAAGCTAGATTTGTGCATAATTAAATACTTAATGGAAAATGAGAGATAGAAAGGGAGAAACAGTATTTATGGAAAATGAGATAGAGAGAAAAACAGAGCATGATTCACAGATTTTGCAAGTTTCAGTGATGTGGTTTAAAACTGGAGAATACATCCAAAACATAACAAGGTGTTATCGAATTTCTGTTACCAAAAAATCTTTTAAGTGTATATAACTATGGCATTTTTAGATACTAAAAGTACTCTACAGTTTCCAGGTAGATACCAGATTAACTTCACCCTTTCCCCCTGTACTGCTTGAGGTATTCCCATGATTGGCTTGTCAACAAACAAAAGTTAGTAGTAGAGTGGTATTATAGCACCTAATATATGTCTCCTATTAATAAGATGTTGTTCTAAAAAAGGCTACAGTGAATATATCACAGCTCTTCTGAATGAAACAAACTCCAGAAATACAATGTACAACTAAAGACTACCACTCAAGACTAGATACAGTGATACCTGTCTATACCGACACCTGTGTAACCCAGAACTCTTTAATTACAACGCTATGATCACATTGGGTGAATTTATTATCAAAATTACTAACAACCTGTTCAAACAAATGACAATTGAATTTTACTTCATGTTCAATTAAACATAAATAAATTTACATTATTTTAAACGCGTTAAACAGACAGTCAAAATGTGAGCCAATTTAAATGGTCTACAATAAAAACAAAATTAAATTGTGGTTATACCCTTCATAGTAATGCAATTCAGAAATTCGATTGAAAATTAAGCTCTGTGTGTGAACAGGGCATATCTTGAGCACAACCTGGACTAAATAAAAGACTTTTACAATATGTAGTTTGTTCCCCACACTGGATTATCTGCTATAGACAGGTTTCACTGTACAGAGTATACACAGACATGTAATACATGACATACATCATATCAATACCCCACACTGTGCGTAGTGCTTTGGCTAGATAGCATAGGAAAAGTTATAATTATGTGCATAATATATCTTTATGATCTAGAAATAAATATATTTTGAGACTATTTACAATTACAGAACTAACATGCATTACCGAATCATCTTTCTTACTTAATCATGATTTTGAGTTGGCCATATATTCATCCACTGGTAATACATTGGTTACGTGTTTATACTTTTTAGACTGCTACATGAACATCTCTAAAAAATTTGATTATGTGTTGCATACTTGACAAAATTTGCCATTTTTGTAGTCATAAGAGTTGTAATGACTTTATTTTTTCTTTCTCAAAGTTCTGGCATTTCTTTCAATGTCTCTGCTTGTGTATCATAAGAACTTAGCTATCTCTTTACCATCCAATTTGACTGCATGAACGTGGCATTATTTAAGTATGAGAATAATAAACTAGAACTATAAACTAGTGAGTACCGTATGAGTTTATAAACTACATGGATCATACATTTCTATAATCACGGTGAAAACTGCCAACAATTAGAATATTTTTTTCATACTATCAATTTAACAGGCAAGAAAAATATGGCAATACACTAGACACTTGATTGTCAGTTTTCCTGATACACATAACAGTCAAAACTATCCTGGTAGCGGCACCAATGTAACACAAAGAAGATCAATTATCAAAGACATTTAATATGAGAGTAACTGATTTTTTACATTAAATTTGTTGTTTGAACGCCTAAGACTTACTTCATGTTAATAGACTAAAGAAAAGAGTAAGGAAAGAGAGAAAAAAAGATGAAAATAATAATTTTAACAAAATTAAGAAATAGTTTGCAAAATTTTGATTGGCGATTGATATATGAAACTTTCAAAAGAAACAGAATATTAAGCAAATGCTGCTAAATATTCTATTATTTTTTTCAGTGTATAACTTAACATACTAGCTTAATTTTTCAACAAAACCATTTAAGAAAAATAAAATGCCCTGCTACCAAAATAGTTCTTTTCATTCAACAGAATCTATGCACATAATTTTCATTTAGGCTAATTAGATCTAATTCCTTTAAAAGGCTTTTCCAGTTAATTTAAATGCACAATTTCAGCAGCTCAAAACCTCTTAATTTTGACTAGTTCCTCTTCCACTGGGCACTCCTTAGCACACAAAATGACATAATAGCAAGGGAACCAGACAAAAAGTTGCACTGGAATCATTAGTGCTACAGTACATGTCATAACATTTCAGTAAAAACAACATCCATAATACTATCGTTTTAGATACACATTAAATGCAAATCCACCGTATAACGACCACAACAAAACACACCGCAGTAACACATATCACCTTGAACCTTGACCCGTATCATCACAAAATCCATCTCAAAAAGTGAAAAAACAGAAATCCAACAATCCCTGCCATGTAAAAAATTGAGTAAAAAGTCCTTGTCCTCCACATTCATGTTTTTAATGTGTTCAAAATACAGCGCTCCACAATCGCGATTCTTTTGAGGTCAAGGTCGGAACATCACCCAGATTTTCAAGGTCAAGTTAATTTTTTCTCTGCATCTGTGCTGGGATGTCCCTTAGCTGTTCTGTTACCACACTTCTCTCTGTGTTTCTCAAAGTCAAAACAGTGCATGTAAATTAAAATCTCCATCAGCCGCCCTCAGTGTCCGAAGTCTCTCCGAGAGGAGTGTATTAATGTGTGTCTGGTTATTAGGGTGATGGTCACTCACTATCAGGGGGAGTAGGAGTAGAATGCTGACCCTTCTCCCACGGACACGACTGGTAGCAAATCCTCGTGGATTGGTACAAAGTGCTAGAAAAAAAGAAAAAGAAAGAAGAAATATCAAAATTGAAAGAATCAAATCAAATATTTGTAAGGCTTCATGGAGACAAACTACTGGGAAAAAAGAAAATATCAAAATTATTAAGAATTCATTCACAGAAATAGATTCTATCTGTCTTCTTGTTGTGTGAAAACTGATACAAGTATTGTATATCCTTCATTAGATAAACCAGGCTCTCTATCAAATAAGCAACAGAAATAAAATAGGCAATTTTAAAACACAATGCTGCAAGTGGTATAAAGTTAATTCTTGTTTCAAATGAAGACAACTAATTGATGATGAAATATGGTAGCTACTAAAGTACCAAGATATTTGTTTTTTGTTTTTTTTAAATTAAATAGAAAATGAATTTATGCATAGATAAATGATGTAACACCATTTTAACTTAACACTCTATTTATGACTATAATATGGAAAAAAAGACCAAATCAAAAAAACAAAAAAAAAATCCCCAAGAGAAAAAAAAATAGTAGAAAAAACCGCCGCAGATTATTGAGGAACATTGATGTGGCAGACATGATTAGCCAATTGATAACTTGACACATGTTATCAGGTGCTAAAAGATTCGACAGATGTAGAACAGATTACAACTGATGATGCTACACTGGGGTTTTCATTTTCATTGTGCGAGTGAAATAAGACACTCCGAATGACCTTGACCCCTGTTTTATGACACAATTAGGTCAATGTTAAGCTAGGTTCCTTTTCTCCTTTGTCAAATACACTATGGTACAAATTAATCACATTTATTGCTGAAGAAAACGAGAGAAAATATCTCATTTTACAATGAGTTATTTCTAAAATTCTCAGGCTCTTCAGTGTGCAGTGTTTTTCCTCCTGGGATGGCAAGTTTTCTGCGTAAATTTATCACATTGCTCCATTACAGAAAAATTACATCACCTTTTTGCACTCCCAAAAGCCAACGAAATAAATGAAGAACGATGACATTTATCCGAGGGATCAATGATTCAATACATCGCAGGCCAGAGTTCAGAACAAAGCATTACCGTGAGGCCTCGTTTTCTTGATGTCAGTGTACTAGATAAATGTAACAAAAAATAACGACCCAAAAACCGCAATAAAACAACTATATGATATTATTTTTATACCCTCAATGATGAAAATAAAATGCAATCAAATAACATTAATTTGCAATAAAAAAAATACATGAAAAAAATATCATCTTTTTAATAATCTCTACCCTGAGGACTTCCTGCGTTGATTTAATAAACAGTAAGGTTTCCACATAATTGTTTAGAAAAGACAAAAATCATCTGCTTCCTTACCAGAATAAATTACAGAGGAGGATCAAAATTTACTTCACATCACATTAATGAAAAGTTGAATAATGTGCATTAAAATTCATTAAGATAAAAAATCAATGCAAAATTAATTACTGTAAAATTTAATAATGCATATTATAATTGCACAATTGTGCATTATATTATACGTAACTGAGATTTCATCATATTGCCCAGTTTTAACATTTATAATTAAGTAAACATACGCATTTTGAATTTTTCATTGAATTCAAAATTGTTAGTCTCAACATATATTGTTCACAAATCACTTAAGCATATATAAAGTGACTTTTGTTTCTTTTTAAAAAATACCACCAGCTGATGTGCTATATCCTATAATTTTCCTTTACCTGAAGGTACCTTCACATACTAAAATATTACTAATTCTTTAAGAGAAAAATTGGCAATATCAATAGATGCTTCAATAGAACTGCACCTGTTAAAAGAAAATTCCAGCAGAATAGGTCAACTTGCATCTATTCTATTCCGGCAGCTGTGACCTTGACCTTTGGCCCATTAACTAATTATATCGATAAGTTTCTAACCCTACAATCATAACATCTTAAAAAACCCCCTGAAATCTATTATTTAGATTTCCCCTATTTAATTAATAGATGAAGCTTAAGATGGTTAGATGGCCGTGGTCTTTGTTAGTGTTTATTGATCTCCTTCAGGCTTGAGAAGAAGATCTCAGCATAAAGATCAAAGAAAATGTTTGAATTTTAAAGCAATAATATATGGAAATATTTAAAAAGAAAACCCATTATAATATATGAAAGTATTAAAAAAAAACAAAAAAACCCATCCCAGTCGCTATCTTCGAAAATTCTTCATAAATCTTGCAAAATATTAACCACTGCCAACACTTTCGTTCACAATATTTGCAAATATTCAACCTCAAGATAAATCCAGATAAACAGTAAAAATCCACATCATCGGTATTATTTCACCTCTAATCAGCATCATTCATCAGCAAAACACTTCCAAGGTTTACATGATCCGAATTGTAGTAAGACTAAAAAATTTGGGATTTAATTTGGAGCTATGATAGGAAGTGCAGGATACATAATGTACACTGCATAGTTTGTTTTTCATACCATATTAAGTTAATTATGCATTTGATCTACAGATACCTTGATCATTAAGTGTAGATGTATAGTGTTTTTTTTTAAATAATTGACTTGTCAATGAAAACAATATAAAAACTAAACTGGTGCAATATCAACACATCAGTAGTGAGGGTTTGACAATCAATCAATTAAGTTAATATTTTGCATCTCAAATCGATCAATGCAATAACAGTTTTTCATTACGATATATTGTGGGACTGCATTGTAGGTGCAATGTAACATGGGACTTGGTGCAATGGGTTGTGGGTATTGGTGCAATGAATTGTGGGACTTGAAGCAATGTAGTATGGGACTTAAGCAATCAGGATTGTGGGACTAGGCAATAAATTGTGGGATTAGGTGCAATGGATTGTGGGACATGGTGCAATGGATTGTGGGACTAGGTGCAATATATTGTGGTATTAGGTGCAAATGGCTTCTGGGATAGGTGCATTATGGGATTCATGCAACGGATTGTGGGATTGTACCATGTTAATCTTTGGAGGGAGAGAGGGAGGGGGGAATCTTACCATTTCATCTCCATTGGACAGCACAGTAGCTACAGGGTTGACATAGCCTCTGTTGAACCAGAAACTAAGTGGCTGCGTAGCCTGAAGCCTACAGCAGTACCGGGCACACTCATCGTCCAGCAAAGCCTCACGATACCTCTGTTCATTGGCTATCGACAACACCTCCTTGTACAAGGGGATTTCCTGAGTTGGTTGAAAGGGTCTGCTGCTGGTCAGAGGGGGTCGGGACACTGGATTATGGGTAAGCAATGGCGAACTCGCCGTATTGGCTCGTAGTGAGAGCGACCCAATTTCTAGCGACTGAAATGGTTTGGGTGTGGAGAAGGAGGAGGAGGCAGAAAAAGGTCTTTTAGAAGTCACAGTGGTTTCAATAGAAGGGACTTGTCTAAAGCTTGATTCCTGTACAGACTTTGTACTGAGGTCCATTGGTTCCTCTGGGACAGAGATTGCATAGTCTGGGTCATGTTCCAGCCTCCTTTTGACACTGGGTGAGGACCGGGGGTCAGGGGTTGTCTGACGCTCTGCCTCACTCTTAAGTGCCATTGCGGTCCATATTGGAGGGGGGGAGGGTGACTTGGACCCCTCCCTCTGAACATCCAGAGTGGGTTTGACCGGTTTGGGTGACTGAATTAGAGGAATAGAACTTTGTGCATCACAAATGCGATTTTGAAGACTGGGTGTTAATGGATGACTTTGTATACTGAGCGAGAATTGAGATGTCCTTGGTGTGCTAAACAGTGTCTTTGAAGCCAAAAGCTGACCCAATGGTTCCATCACAGATAAATCCTCCCGTTTGGATCCAAGCGGATTCACTGGAGACTTCACATTATATGAGGAGTCATTGTTATTTTTCTCTTCCTCCATGATGCTCTCCAGATTCTGCGTCAATCTGTCCTCGTCACGAAGAGACAACATGCGCTCAGACGAAGATATCAACTCACTGACCTGTGCATCCATTGTGCCACGCCCACTCTCGCCCCATTGGTTATCCGTATGATCTTCGACCTCCTGACCCTCAGCCTCCGTCTGGAGCTGTTCCTGTAGCTCCCTCTGGAGTTTGAGCAGCTCCTCCTGTTGTTTCCGGATCAGCTCCAATTGGTACATGATGTTGTTGTTCTTTCTAGTCTTGCTTTGGTTCCTGAGACTCTGGGCCTGTTGACATAGTGTCTGCATATGTAAATTGGACTCAGAAATGCTCTCATTGAGCTCAGCAATGCTCTGTCGCTTCTTGCTCTTCTGCACTCGCCCCACAAAGTTCCCCACTGAGTCCCGAGCATGCTCGCTCCCACCCCCAGCGCTCTGGTCCCTGGCAGAGTTTGTGGGTCCCTGACTGCCCTCGTCCTGGTCTCCCTCTGTGAACATTGCCATGGTCTGATTCTCTTGGAGTGTTGTCTACAATGAAATTAATACCAGGTTATTTGATGGCATTTACATACACTGATCAAGCAATGATTTAATTACCGGTAATAGTTCATAAACATGTATTACATATAAGCCCTGAATGAGGACTCAAGAAGCTCTTAAAGCTGACCTGTGGCTCCAAGACCACAGACTGAAAACAGACTTCAGCTAAATCTTAATTTTGAATATCATGATTTATTTCTAACAGAGATGTTTTAATTGAAATAATTCAGCTTTGATTGATCCAAAAGTTAAAAAAATGATGAAAAACTTATTTCATTTCAATACAGCCGATATTTAATTTTAAAAGGTACATGTAAACTAACTAGAAATTGGGACTTAAAAGTCCATTTCATTTTAAATTTAGAAAAATTTGACTCAAGTCTGTATATTTCCGGTCTTCGAAACAAATTTGTGGATCTACAAAAATCATGACATTCTAGACATCAAAAATTTATATAACCTGTCTTCAGAAAAATTTCTGCACACCTGGTTAATAAATCGTTTCCTGCCCAACCCTGACCTTTTATGATGTCATTTCAATGACTGTCAAGGATTGTTCAATATTAAATGACGCTAAAGAGTTGCTGCCATTTTTTCAGCATTTTATTACACCTTTTAACTAATGTTTGAGTAGGTGAAAATTAATCTACAACTAAATGAATAATCAAAAAGAATGAAAGTATCAATCTTACTGAAAAAAAAAAATTAATTATAATTTGCCAAAAAAATAAAGTTTCAGGACAATTACCATTATATGGAGCAATTATAGACCACTCAGCGTCATTAACAAGCATTTTGTTATGCATTAATTTTAAAATTATTATATTTTATAATACTGTAAATTCCTTATTTTACACGAGTACTTAATTCCGGGATCCCGTCATTTTGGATCAAATCGCGAGAATATAAAATCGCGAACACTGAATTTTTATCCTAATTTCTTATAGTACTCAACTCCCATAAAATAATAGCGAGATTTTAAAATCTGCGAGAGGAGCTTCTCGCGATTTTACGCCGATAATAATTCCTCACGTTTAATTAGGCATCCACAGTATTTTAACCAAAATAAAACAAAAAAATTTTCATTGTCATTTTGTAGATGGTTTTTATCCTTTCATCTGCACAGATGCAGAAAATAATTTAATATGCAGTGAAAAAAGAAATAATGACAACAAGCTTTAATTCTTCTGTTTACATCCAGAATCTGGAATTAACAAATGCTGCTCAGAGGAAAGTTTATCAAAAGTGGTTGTATTTAGAAGCAATAGATGATAATTATATCATTCCACTGCTAAACCTGTTATCTGGATAAACTGAATTTGCTCTGCTAAGCATGCTGTCAGATAATTATGAATAATTAACACATCAAAAGGCCGGAGGTCACGTAGATAACAAACCTAACTACTCCCCAAAAACCTGATCACAATTAATTTTAGAAAATTTTTTTGTTTGCATCGAGCTGTTTAATTTTGTTCCAAAGCACAAAAACTTCATCGAGATAAAGCTCGAATTGAAGGGAAATGGGGCAAACTTTGCGCGGAATAAATGGGGATAATAAAGGAGTGAAAAAATCAAACGATCACATAAATATTGTCTCTGATAAAGTCAAGTTTCAGCACTTTGAACCGTAATAGATTCTACGTGAAAAACATTATCTATTAATGACGAAATGGAAAATAAACCAAAAGTCTGGATGGGGTTGTCATAATTTTTCAGAGGGAAAGCCGTACGTTATCCAATCTTCCATCTTGGTTTTTAACGAGAGAGAAAATGGAGCAGTTTTCACTAGATAAATTGGAAATTGATATTGAGTCATTCAGTCAATAATTATCGCAAACATAGAAAGAAAAAAAAAATCTCTCTGCATGTAATTGTGCAAATAACGATCTATCGAGTTCCCTGCCTGAACATCATTACCAAACACTACTTTTGCCAAATCAATCTCCATCTGTGTTAGAAAAAACCTGCCGCTGTTTTGAATTTGAACTAAGAACTATCAATTTGTCAGGGTGATGCTAGCTCTGGCTTTTTTCAAAGAATAAAATATGTCTAACTGAAATAAAAAAAAAAAACAAACCACATTAAAGAATTTCTTAAGCATTTCTATAATCAAAAATGCACAACCTTCACAATTCAAACAGTTGTGATAAAAAATTCATTCATTAAATTAAAAACAATTTTTTTTTTTTAAATATACTTTAAAAATCAAAATTCTTATGAAATGGAAAAAAAAATTCATATATTTCATATAATAAAGCCCCCCCCTCCTCTCTAAAAAATATAATTATTCCATAGACATATTTTGTTCATGCTATCAGAAGCATCATCCATTTAAAGTGCATAATTTTTTTCCTTCATATAAAATCTCTCAATTCTCGTTTTTCCACATCATAAAACTGACAGTTACTCGATACAGAATTGAAATAATGTTGGCCCCTTCAACAGCAGCTATTGACAATGATACTCAAATCTACATCTGTCAAAGAAGTGAACGGCCTCTGGCCCCTCACCATAAACACTGGTATGTTATTAAATTCACATGCCTCGTTGCGACCAGAAATCCACCAGGATGTATCTTTTACTTTTACATTACAAAACAATTTCTTCTTTTGAGACAACAAACTTTACAACCAAAGATGACTTTAAGGACTGAATCTTGAATTTGACCAAAAACTACTAACTACTAACAGTTACTATGTGAACACGATTTTGAATGTATTTCTGACAGTTCAGTCATTTTTTTGTGCCAATATAATTAATTATCAAAATGAGAGAGGTCATTCAGTTTGAATTGAATCCCCCCCCCCCCCCCCACAAAACACAAAAAAAAAAAAAACAATTAAAAAAAGGTAGAAAGGGATTGTTAAAAACAAACAAATTCAAAAACAAATATTGATCTACGCACCTTGCAATCTTGGCCATTATCAATGGAAAATAAACCGCAGAGCAGAAAAATAAGTGATAAACATGTTTTTCTATAGTTATTAGATTAATTTGATTCCGAAGCAGTGCTTTGAGAAACACAATTTTCCCATCAAATTTTTAAAAATTCCATAAAATCATGGGTTTTTACATTACTTAAAGAAGTTAGGAACCTACAACTAATCAATGTATATATTTCGTTACATTAATGAGGGTTTGATAAACTATTAAAAACACTGATATCGCAATTCATCATGTGCCACATTTTTATTCTAAATCATATCTCAAGCACATTAAATCAACAAGTTCAAGTTCTTTTTTAGGGTTAACTTATGATGCAGCAAATGCATCGATTCACTTGACTTTTCTATGAGTAAAATAATATGATGATATTTGAAATAATTTGATAATGACCCCTCATTTGCGGAACCCCCCCCCCCCCCCCCAAATTAATGAAATATATACTCAATTTTTCTTGTCTAATCATTCATTAAAAGATAAAAACATCATTTATAAAATAATTGTTTATGACGAAATCATCCTAGTTTTTTTGGAATATGAGAAACAAACATCAAAGCATTTCAATTAATCTCTTAATTCAATAATTGAATCTGATCTTTAGGAAACAGGTTTTAAATAAGCCAGAATTTTTTATGATTTATCTTATGAATTATTACACGAGTTGAAAGGAATACCATGATGATATATGTCAGACAGCTTAACTAGGAAAGTGTACATCTTAATTACGAGAGCAAAGTTTATCAATTAAAGCTCATTAATCTACACTTACTTTGTTAATTACAGATTGTCTCGTTTCACATTGTCTCTCTTGACTTTGAGCCTGGGATTTCAGCACGTCCGTAGAATTATAAGTTCCAAAGTAACGTTTCTCGCCCCGAAGTTCATCCCGGGGACAGTCCAAAGCAATGTGACCAGCTAACTCTGAATTCCGGACACCAGCATTTTTTTGTCTTTGTTCTGCGAGTAGAACCGGCTGTTCACATTGGGCTGGGGGGTGTTTGAGAGACGAAGCATCCAAGGTTCCATGGTCTTTGCTATCTTTTGTGGTGGGAAAGAGAGGTATGCCTGATGTTGCTAGATTTTCTTTTATTACATTGAAACCATCTGATGGAGCAAACGCTAACAGGTTCCCATGTTCTAGGGTACAGTCTCTGAGTTTGCCATCATCTCTGTTAATCTTGTTTTCCTTTTCTATGAAAGCATTTGAAGTTGCCCGAACATCTCTTGATTGCAAGGCTTCGGCTCTTACAACTGGATTCTCCCACCTGTATGCTGAGTCCTCTGACAAATTTCCAGGTAAATTTTGCAGCACCTGTGCAGGATTTCTAGGCCCCTGCTCTACAATCAAGGAAGGGTGTTGCAGTTTTTTGGAGGATTCTGAATCAGTAGAGTAAGGTCCTTCCTGCACAAGACAGGTATCCTTTCTGGGGTTACTATTGCATTCACTGTCTCCAGCAAGCTGGCGACTGCAGGCTTGCGGTAGTACAACAGAAGAATGAGTCACCCCCTCTCTAATGCAGCTCCGATCTCCAGATATTGGTAAAACATCTTCAGAAACATGGGGTGAATCATCGTGACAATTTGCTTTATCAGCAGTGGTAGGAAAAAGTCCTCGTTTGTAAACACTTCCATCCGTGCCGCTGGCAGGGACCCGAGATTCCCCATCAGAGCTCGAGCCAGACTCGAGTCCCTCCCCAAACTCACTGGGGCCAGAGCCAGCTCTCTCACCCCCACTGGTCAAGGTCTGAGCCCAAGATGCCTTTAAAGTGGCACGCTGCCCAGTGTCAGACTGGACAGTCCGAGACTGACCACTCTCCCTATGGAATTGTGGGATTGATTTTGCAGAGTCGAAGTTGCGCTTGCAGACTCTGCCTGGAGTGAGCGGTTTGATCAGTGGACAGATATTTTCCTTGCTCTCTCCCTCCTCTTCCTCTGAATCCTCATTGGTTGTAAACAAAGTCTTCTGAACATTGTCCTATCAAAATAAAAAAAAAAAACCAATCCATACAGTAAACATCAAAAATCAATGTTCAAATAAAAAAATTTGCAAGTTTACAAAAAATTTATTTTTTTCAATTTATCCTTAATTGCATAAAATTGTATACAAGGTACATGTATATTCAATGTGATTATTTGATGGTTCTTAACTTTTTTATTGAATAAAAGCTGAAATAAAAAACTAGAGCAGATTTAATAGGCTGAAACCCAGAGTCTGCCGATTAACATGCTTGGGTGTACAGGACCTAATACAATTGTTTATGGGCTCACAGAAACCTGCCGTTTCCAAACCCCGGATCAATACAAATGAATGGAAAACAATGCCTCGCGGAGCTTACAGTGGATAACGAGTACCTGTTAATAGTGTGCCTATAGACCTGCTTGCCGACCAGAAAACAACTCTATCAATACAAAATCTCCACATCGCTAAAAAAAAAATTATGTCTCCGTCTCTCCGATACCATTCAGGTTTTTATCATCCTCTTAGGATTTTTTTCCCTAACATCACTCATGAATGTCATCTGACAAAATGCTTAGAGATATTTTTTTCTTCTATGATCATGATAAGTCTAGGAGATAAAGTTGGAAATTCATTTGTTTCTTATGGTTTCGTGTTTCTTGAACATTCATATATCAATGTGAATATAAATCAGTTGTAAATAAAAAGTTATCAAAAGTTAGTAGAGAAAAAAAATCAGCAAAATATTTTTTTTCCAATCATAATCAAAACTTCTTTAGTAAAAGAAGTTTCATTTTAAATCAATTGTACCAATGCTTTTTAATTTAACTTGTTTAGTTTCTTTTTGTATGTAATATTAATAAAGAAAATAATCAGCCACTTTAAACATCAATGTGAAAGCTACACAATTTTGCATGCCAAACATTGAATACATTTCCAATTTTCAATTAACATACAAGAAAAAAACCCCCAAACCCTCAAAAAAACCCAGCCTCCTCTCTTTGATTTCATTTCTTCAATAAAACTACATAAAACTCAATAATAAAAAAGCCCTGAGTCACTCATTTGATTTAAGGACCCAGAACATCATAAACAATAATTTGTGTACATATCTGATGATGCCGGCCGAGGCTGGCTTGATTTCTTATTGAAGAGTAGGTATGAGAGGGATCTTGGAGTGAGTCAGCTCTACGCTACAGAAATAAGGGACCATTTAAAGACAGGGCCATTCCTGGAAAGAGGGGGGTGGGTGGGAGTTCTTAAAATAATTTCAGAGAAATGCATTTACTTTCAGCAGAGAGAGAGAGAGAGAGAGAGAGAGAGAGAGAGAGAGAGAGAGAGAGCTAGTGCTCAGGAGCTTTGAGTGCAATTCATTTTTTGAGAAAAAGCAACATTGTACTAAGATTATGATGAGAGAGAGAGAAAGAGAGAGGACCAGGGCATCAGGAGTACCTTACATAACTTTAGTCAACACCGGTTGACCGGTTGAGTGGTTTACTTATAATTAACAGATATTTACTCCCTCTCATCCTCTACCCTAATTTTGTGTCAAAACACATGATTGCAATCAATTCAAAAAGCAGAATTTCATATCTTAATTTTCCTATCTTCAAATCTGTTTTTTTTTTATTTTGTACAAATCAAAAAGCATAAAAACAAACAAATGAGCCCTCTCTTTGCAAACTGTGACTCAGTGCTGTGGGATGGAGAAATGGTCCAAGATGCCTGCACTCCACGACCCAGCCGAGTTTTAATGGCATCAACAGATTACGTCTGTCCCATTTTTGTTGACAGTCGCAGGCAAATTGTAAGACTGCTCCTAATTAAAAAGCTTAGTCATTACAAAATAGAATTTAAGTTTTTTTCCCCCTTGTTCAATAAACCCAATATTGATGTCACATTCTATCATAAAAGCACTGATATTAATAGTCTCCAGTACAAGCTGCATGCACTTAACGCCCTTTGAAATCTGGATCCTTTCTGCATGCAAGCTCTTATTAAGTCGCCATCATAAAACTTGAACTTTCTTGCTTAATTGCTACTTCTTTCGAACAATTTATTTCAGCTTAATGACAATGTCTAAACAGAAAGCAGATTGTTAACATTAATGAAATATATACTGTTCTATGCTCAGAGCAATCACAAGGTCAAATTAATGACCTTGACTTTACCTTGACCTATAAATCAAAATCTCAAGTAAAAGGTATCCTAAAGCTTCAATTATCTAGTATCTTTAATATTAAAAAAAAAAACATCAATCAAAAACCCCTCCAGTTTCTTTTTTGAACTAGACACAATTGCTAAACAATTCCTTTGATCTCACTTCTTTGGTAAGAATTAATTCATTGTTTGGAAGGAGGAAGCCTCAGTTAGCCTTCTGTAAGAGGCCCCCCCCCCCCCCCCCCCCACAGCAGAATAAATGTATAAAGTTCCCTCATCTGCAGCCCAAATGTCTTATTCTTGAGCCTAATCAAACCAAACAAATGTGCCAGTTCCTGAGAACATGACAGATCACAATTAGCAGCCATCTTCTGTGCCCCGGTTTTTCCCGGAGGAACCTCCGTTTGACATAGTAAGGCTATGCCAGCACTGTCATTGATTAATTGGATCTGGGCCCGGAAATTCCGCAGAATCTCTACTCAGAAAAGACATACTTAGGATAATCCATAGGTACCCCCTGTGTGACATGGTTAGGATATGCCAGCAGTGTCATTGAGTAATCTTCCGAAGCCCTGGAAACAACATGGAATCGCCTCCTTTGGAGATGGAAGGAGCTGGTTCTATAACCATACTATGTAACCCTCATTAAGTTCAGCAGCATCACAAGTTACATAAAATGTAACAAGTGATTTGTATCTCATTAACTGGGCTATAACTATATGTATATCTTTATATAAATCTATATAGTGCTCATTATTGTTAGCTTACACAAGATCTGGTTGCAATCAAATGACATTCTAGATCTGCATGTTGCAGGGGGGGATTTAGGGTAACAATACATTGTTACTAGTTCATTAAAAAAGAAATGCAGTATTAAGGAACCTGCAAGATGCATCATCATTCATTACATCATAAAAACAATCAGTCTAACACCTTGGAGGATCAGCTAATCCCTTGTGCATTTAAACCACCTGTTTGGTGGCTGCACTTCCTGATAACAGGCAGAGCTTAGAACCAAGCTTGCCTAACAATGGAGGACTTTCCAAAGAGGTTTGCTTACAGACTCTGTAAAGACTTTTTTTTGTCAGGGGGATATTGTTAATGACACATCATTTCATCCCATAAAGTCCCTTAATTCTTTTTTTTTATCCGATTTTTGCTTAGCAACTGTACATAGATATAAGACTTCATACTTGTCCTTTTTTTTTCTTTTTGCTTTGTAATTGCACTCTAAAAGTTAAGACTTTCTCTTGTCACTCTTCCAAGCTGAGCTAGTTACTGTTGTTAGAAAAAAAAATATTCCAAAAAGCAAGTTCAGAAAAAAAAATTCAATACGATAATTTACTGCATAAAAAAATGAAATAAAAATAAAAACCCAGCTCTTCAGACCGCAACACCTGGTAAATATCTTGAGCAACAATCAGGTACGAAGAGTACGAAACTCGCCGCACTTTCATGAACCTCTTTTTTCCCAATGACCCTTTGGAACCTCAAGATACGGCTCCAAAAAAAAGGGGGAAAAAAATCCTACCCAAAAGCTATACTTCCTGTCTGTCACTGCATGTGTATATCAGCTGCGCTAGCAACTAGACAATAAAAGCAGAAATGTTGAGTGCGTCAATGTCACTGGACAAAGTGGGTCTGCCATGTCAATAAGGTATTGCCGCGACACGTGTCGCCACACCTTTGCAAATTTTTTTTAGGTTGATCAGCTTTACCTTAGTTCTGAATAGAAAAGTAATTACAAAAATCCACGCCTTATAATTTACTCATAGAATTTCAGTGTTTGCACCGATATTGAGTATCCTTTGAACATCGACATTTTTGTCAGCTGCCAAAATCCAGGATTGAACTGTAATTGATTTCCTCATTCAAGCTTTTTTGGGTCAATTAAACCTAATTTTTAATCATTTCTCCGAATGACAAGTATTAAACAGAAGTATAAATGGGTATTTACTATTATGTGTAACAATGACACACAGCCAAAATTAACATGACATTAGTTCTGTAATGATTGGTACCAGTTCAACTTTTAAGTGGAACCCACGATTTATTAAAATAATGGGGGTAAAAATGAAGTCCACTCCTTAACTAATATTTTTCTAGTGCTGTCATCTTCTCTAAAAAATGTCATCTGTTCATTCTTATCTGAAATGTACCGTCTAATGTACTGTTTCACATTCAGATTAAGATAAAAAGAAATCTTACTAGGGTATTTATCTCACAATTTATCTCATGGTCTCGTGCAGTCAAAAAAAGATGAAAATAGGCACTGGCTTAATTAGAACACTGGGAAAATACCTTCAATGGTCCAATCTAGGAGGAGGTGATTTTGATGTCTTTCATATTATCTCTGATAAACTTATTACATGTAGTTAACCAACAAGAGAAATTTTCTTTCTTCACTCCTTAAATTCACAAAATACATCTGTATATGTCAAGAACCATCACCGCTGGCACATTAACAACTGTATACGTGTTTTGTTCCAAAAAAAAAAAAATTCAACTATTTTATTTTCTACAAAAAAGTTTGTTTGAAGCAATTGTTTCCACAACAGTGCATACTATGGCTATGCATGTTTGACTGTACATAAACATACCCAGACCTAACCACTATAAACAGAGTTGCAATTAATTGCAGGAGTTTATACAGATCAGTTTATGACAGGAACTGTCAATCAATTCTAGAAAAAAAAAAAAAATCAGCAAAAATGAGATTTGAACAAGCTTTAAAATAGGGAATTTTCATGGGATATGTTTTTAAAAAATCATTTTTTTGGAGGCAGGGTGGTGGTATTACTAAATACCTGCATTTATAAATCTGTGCAGCAAAAAAGTGTCTGTAAATTTTTTTGACGTACAGTGCCAACCAAATTTTAATTTTTTTTTGGAAAAGGTCGTAAAAAACAATTCATTAAACAAATATGGCTATAATTGGTCCAATCATTTGGATCCGTGCAACCTTTTCCATATGTATACAATATATTTAATATTATGAATAGATTTTGATACTAATTCTACTTTAGTAGTACTCACAATGATGCAGAGAATAATCACATACAACACTGCCCACACTTGGGAGATCATGAAGCAGCAATTCTTTGAATTTTAACTTTCCGTTCAAATTCTGTAGTTCAAATTCTGCTTCTGCAGCTCCATTTAAAATCTCATCCCTAATTGCAGTCACACATCCAAGACAACAACACTCTTTCTTTCTCTCTTATTTTCCACCATCTCAACCGATGCTTACGAATTCAATGCTAATATTAAATCAGGACTTCTATATATAAAATCTGGTTGTTGGATTAGTGCGCAAAACTTGGTACGACACTGAGTTTCCAATTTCCCAAGATGCAGTTCTTATTTGCATTGCCAACTGCCAAAGACTGAAAGCCTAATTTCGATCACCCTTGAACCTTTAGAGCCATGAAACTTCCATTTTTTGACAATGTCTATAAACACGATTAGTAATTAACATTTTTATGCCGAGGCAATATCCTGTAAATTAATTCAAAGTGGTTTATTTTTTCAGAAGAAGTCTGCTTGTTTTTTTTTTTCCTTTTTCTTTTAAGAACAGAAGAGCTAGTTGAACCATTAGATCCCAATTGTCAGCTAATAATCATCAAAGATACACCAATCAGCCCTCGATCCATAAACTCTATCACCTCTTCCAAAGTACTGTCTAAAGCATGCATCAGGACTTAACATTTTAATTAGGTAAAAAACCCCCAACCAAAAACATATTTGAAATCTTTAATATTTTTTTTTTCACTTCCAATTTGCAATGCTTGTAATAACAGCATCATAATACTAGAGTTATAAGAAATAACACAGGTGCATTACAGTTGAAATTTATTTAAGAAATGAATTAAATAGCTACCTAATGTATATATGACAATTTAAATTGCAACATGTTCACAATATAATAAGTCATATTGTGAGGTTAGGGAACCACATTGTAATAATTTTTTTTTTTTAAATCCCCCCCCCCCCCCAAAAAAAAAAATTTGACTTGCAACAACCAAAATAAAAATCAGAAAAGGTACTTAATATACTTTTGTGTACCATGGTTTCAAATGTTTTAATTAACAAGAGAATCTGCAAGTCTAAACAAAATATGGGTGGACATTATTCTCCATACAAGTACAGGATCAATTTACATGATCGATTTAAGGTTCATCAGTCCTTAGTTTATCTATATAAAATCTTGATGTTACATTAATGATTTTTATTTTCAATAAGAAATCTTAACCCTAATCAAAATACACACCCAATGTCAGCCTGCCTTGTAATTGGCCAATATTTTACAGAAACACTGTATTTCTATTTTAGGAAGTTTCATATTAAACAAATTTATCCTTGCAAGATTTGTCTCTTTTATTAGATGATTAATGTACCTTAGTTCTCCATTTTCCAACACAGTCAGGTAATTTCTCCACATTGTAAATGCCGAATAAACTGACCTGAACCTTTTTTATTTTACAAAGATTGACAAACAAGTTGTAAAACTTATATTAATACCTCTTGTTGGCACAGACTAACAATGCGTGAGGGGGTCATTAATGTGGGAGGAAGTGGGAGTACCCAGAGAAAACCCACATGTCCAAGTGGGTGACCACCATACCCTTTCGTGAACATACAACCACCGCTGATCGCGTGAACATACAACCACTGCTGAATGCGGGGATAAAACTCAGGTTGTAGTGGTAAGAAGCGAGTGCATTGTCCACTGTGCTACTGGGATGAACTAGATATCATTGAGATAGTGACCATCTGAAAGTGCCTGCTTTCAGAAAAGGACATTATCACCATCTCATGATATCTTGAGTCTCTTTAGAACTATGTAATAATTACTATTAATTCAAAAACTAGTCAAAAAATTCCCTCTCTTTTCCTCTTACAGATGGGTGATTTAATTAAATAAAACTCACATTAAGTTCCAGAAATTGAAGAAGATATACACATATATATAAAATAAATAGCTGTTCTCATTTTTTTCCCTTCTAAATGTAGACATGACATAGTCTGACAGAACAAACTTTCTGGTTTTCATGACTTGATCATATTAAACGCTCATCCTTCATCTTAATATAAATCCCTTCCCAGCGTCCAGAGTCTGGCAAACTCTTCTTCAGATACAACAGACACAGGGGCCACTGAAGCAGCCCAGCATCAGGTGTTTTGATCTTGATTTCCCTTAATTGCAGGCTAATAGAGTTTTGCTGGTGGGGGTAAATTATTATGGAAGAGACCTTCAAGATTTCCCACGCTTCTTCAAAAAAAAGAAAAAAAAAGAAAAGAAAAACACCCAACAAAAGCCCATCATCAGGAGTCTTGCATGCAAGGGGAGAAAGAAAATATGTTTTACATAACTGGTGTATTAATCACTGGCTTCTCACCTGAGAAACCTGAAATCAGACATGAGAAATGCCGACTTTTATCTACGCGTTTCTTGTCTCTCACTTCCATCTTATTTTCTTTTCTCCTGGGAATGTTTTTCCTGGAGCTTTTTTTTCTCTCTCTGCCGTTATTGCATATCATGTACCTGTCTGGCAATCGTTTGATTTAATTTTTCTCAAGACACTTTTTTCTAATTTCTCCCAGGAGTTCAATGCCGAGTAAGAGTAACATTTTTTTATTTGCCACAGACAAGTTGACCTCACCCCCTTTTCTCTTACCCCTCGCCAAATGATGATGCAAAAAAAAGGGGCGTCGGAAAATTTTTCTGCCGTACATGCAATGTCTTCAACTAATTGTGCATGAGCCCCCAGTGCCAAATCTGAATTTAGAATCTTTTTCATGGAATGCCAAAAATGACATTTGTTTTTCATTGTAAGCATTATTTCCGACACCCAAGGACCAACAGTCACCTGTTGTTTGTAAAAAACCATTAGCAACCCAATCCCAGCCTCCGACTTCCATCGCCTCTGATCTCTTTACATGTCAAAGTTAAAATAAGAGCTCAAACATACCAGTATATTTTTATATCCACGATCATGCTAAATTGCACATTTATCAAATTAGCTCCCTTTAACCAGGGAATTCAAAGAGAGTTTCTTGGAGGTCTACACCCAAATAACCCGAGATTCTGTGTCAGTTGTATACTTAAATCATAGTTTAAATTGGCACATCCAATACAATATTTTCTCTTTTTAAAATATACTTAACTTTTTTTTATATCTCTTGTTACGTTTTGCTTTTAACTTATTTTTCCTCACTTCATGATCACATTAGGAATTAAAAACCTTCCATTCAAGTTAGCAATCAGAGAAAAAGAGAGAATCAGACGAGAGAGAGAGAAAGAAAGAGAGAGAGAGAAAATCATTATAAAATTAAGGAGAAAAGAGCTAACCAAAGAAAGGAGGGATGAGAGAAAGGAACCATGCAGAATTGGTCAAATAGGGGAGTGTCAGCAAACCAGAGAGAAAGAGAGAGAGAGAGAGAGAGAGAGAGAGACTGATCAGCACATTCCCCCTGTATGAAGTCACCATGAGTCAACCTAAAACCACATGTACATCAGACAGTTTAACGCCTGCCCACAAAACCACAAACTCTCCGAGCCAGACTTAGGAAAATCTTCGCACAGGTATTTCTATATCATCCCCTACTTACATGGCCAAACCACATCTCTCCTCATTTCATTGTGCACAAAGTGCCATCCATGTGCAGTTATCTAAAACCATCTGTTTAATTAAATAAATGCCAACTTTTATAAAAAGAATTCAGAATTGTCTCTCTGTCTTTTTTTTTAATTAAGAATTTGGGAAATCAAGAGAGGATTTTGGGTGCTTTGTTTACCGTAATTGACTTGCTAAGATTTTTATGGAACCCAAAATTACACCATTGAGATGTTGAAAGTTCCAAGCTAAGTGTTTCTTTATTTAATTTAACCTGTCTCAAATCCTCTGATGCCTAAACTAAGTTTTTTTCATGGACCCACTGAGTTTGAAAAATAGAGGTTTTAGGTTTTAAGGGATGCTTTGACATAATGAAAAGATGATACCTTTTTCGAATTTTCTCTTATTATTTTTCTTATTGATTTAACTGTATCAGGAATTTTCGATGGGCATTTTTACTGAGTACATACATCACAGTACACCATTTTTAAAATATCTAACACCATTTCTCTGTGCCTCATTAAGAAACGCTACTATTAAAAGGTTCTGCTAGGAAGTTGGGGGTAATTATTCATGAAAATTAAATTAAATAAATTTAATTTAAATTAACTTGAATTTGTTACTTCAACATTTGCTTCCTATGGCATATTGCAAAAGTATATCAATGATGTTTAACTATTTTGTGTAACGGTAAAATCTAAAATGGCAGAGAACACTAAATGACCTTGTCAGTTGACCTACATGTGACATTGACCCTCACATGACCTTGAATTGGTTCTAATATAACCCTGACCCTATGTGACATTGACCTTGCATGTGACCTTGACCCTAGTGCATGACATTGGCCTTACTTGTGACCCTGAACCTTCACATTTTACTATGATCCTACATTTAGTTAAAGATAATTCTTCTGCATGTTTGATACACCATGTAAATGTATACCATAAAGAAAAATAAATTTGAGTCATTTTCTTAAAAAAAAAAACAACTGGGATACAATGTTTGTGACATTAAGTAATTCCCATATTATTATTTCTAAACAAAAAAATATGTTATTCTCATGGAATATACAAAGACAAAGATGACATATCAGACACAGCCAGAAAACCCTTTTGACAACATAAGAATGGAAGATCTTGCTTAGCATCACCTCTACAAATGTACAGTACAAAGTGTCATCTAAAGACAGAAATAAAATATTGGACACTACAAAATCATTCTTGCAACATTAATATGAGTGGATCCAGCATCAATTATCAGTGAAAGACACTGTCTAAACTATACAAAATGACATCTACTGGTGATCTATATGAAGATAAAACTACTCCAAATCATAGCAAAAATATTTTCACAGTTGCTCATCATGTTGATCCAATAAAAAATCATTTTTTTTGCTTAGAAAGCACCAAGGGGTAATTAGGGCGCTCTTAAGTCTATGGTCTTCTGCCATCCCTGTGGGTATATAGGGTTACCGCTAACACTTCAGAAATGGATGACTTTGATCCCCCATTCTACCAATAAAACAATGGCTCTTACTTAAAGCATCTGTGTGGTCCAAGCTAATAAATGAGTTACAATTTTCTAAGCGCATTATAATCACTTATGAATCCCAATAAATTCCACATGAGTGGCACATTTTTAAGGGGGGGAGTCTTAAATGCTATCAATCAAAAACGATTCTGAAATTTTTTACACAGCATCTTTCTCCATTTTATTTGTACAACACCTGACAAGGAGAATGGATACTGCTGAAGTGATGCAATTCCATAGGACCACACAGCAATCAGTTTTTTTCCTTTCTTATTTGAAACATGCTGATTTTTGATATTCTTCCTATTAATTGCTTGCTCAGCAACATGTTACATAAAGCATGTGCATTCGAGACAAGGTAATAATAAATGTCCATGGAGTGACATCAATTTCTTTTCGATGTGAAATTTCTAAAAAAATGTCACTATATGTAAATTATAACTAACACATTAATTGATGAATTATTCCAAAAGGGATTACCGTATAACAGATTATTCTTACAGCTGTAAATTTTTATAAATTTATATGCAAACTTACTGTTTTAAATTTGTACATGTTCATTTTTTTTTACAAAATTTGAAAATATGCATAAAAATGGAAATCAATTCAGCAGTATCAACTTTAATATAAAACTCGTAAAAATTAGCATCACGTAAGCTCAGCAAAACAGGACGTGAGTGGAACTCAGCATATAGATACATGTATAGAGATCTCCAAATGTTAAAGACTGAAAATCACCACTGCATATTTGATAAAATAATATCAATTACAATGGCGTAATTTGGGAAGTAACAAATGCCTATCAGACTGCTTATAAAGTTTATTATTTCATTCCTTGTACATGTATATATGCATACATACAAAAGCAGTTGTTCAAAGAATGTAAGGTATACCTTAAATCTGGAAATTTTTACCGTAGATAAATTTTTAGCAAATTTGCGCGTGCTCTGCGTTCGCAAAATTTTTTTTCCTAAAAATTAATCAGCAATAAAAAAAAGTAAATAAAAATTTTGCCGAAGGCTGGTCTCTTCTCCTTACTATATGAACAGGTGTCCGTAAGTAGTAGTCATTTAAAAAACCTGTTTATATAACCAGGTAATTACCCCCTATAACCCGCGTGTGGAGAAGGGCTTCAACCACAATCGATATCTTCGATTGATTGGCAGCATTATGTCTATCTTAAATGTATACTGATGACACTGCATGCATGCGTGATTTATTCATACATGTGATATGTACCGGCGGTACGCAAAATGTACCGTGGTTTTTTTTACGGTTTTTTCACGGTGTACCGGCGGGACACCAAAATTCACGGAATATGAAAATACAGTATTTTGAATTTCTCGCTAAATGCAGCCATTTTTCTCTCATTCTCGCTCGCTCGACACAGGAAAAGATCACCTGTCTTTGACATGTAACCTTCCGATACTTGTGTAGTGTACACAAACCGTCGCGTGTCAAGGTGTGAACTGCTAATTGGGACAATTATCTTGCTATAAATCCGTATCAAGATACCCTAAACTAAACTAGCTTAATTTATACGATTCGTGAGAAAATTATAGGCGGCGGTAAATATACGATATCCGAAGGTTAGATAACATTGTGCATGTCAATATGTGTGACATTTAATATTTAAGTGCTTTTTATTTTTAGCGCCGATGACAATTCGCAAAAATTTAAAACGTAAAAATCAATCTATAGCTTTATGACTCGGATTCGCAAAAATTAATCGACGTAAAAATTTCCAGATTTACGGTAGTGTGCTAAAAGGTTAAAAAATCATAAGTAAATTTTGACTTTTCAACTGATGATTCATAACAATTACGATCAACGAAAAAATTTACATATTAATCTGTGTCGATTGGTTTTGTAATTTCTTCAATACAAAGTCTGTTCCAAATGGTTACATACTACCTTCATATGAACCACAAAAGAAAGCATTTTAATGTTTCAATATTTTCACTGGTGAAAATTACGTTTGAATTTAGGTTTATAAAGTTTAATTAATAAAACATCCAACATTCCACATTATTGAATAGGAAACTTTTTTACTCAAACCTTCATATAATGTTTTAATTTTAGGAAATGCATCAGCATACAAATTCTTCATATCTAAAAATCATAATTGTACACCGATGAAATTGGAAAAAAAATTTATCAAGAAAGGGGCAGTTCTCTGTTGAGACCACTAATTTCTCTCTTCAGTTACACTGGCACTAATTCATCCTCTTAAAATATCTCAAGAAGATGAGGGATCAAGGGACGAAGAGCCCAGAGAATCATTGGATGATGTGAAACACAGCATAAGGGAATTAACTCTTTTTCTCCTTTTCTCCAGTCAATATCTTTGGCCAATCACAGTTGATTCCATATAAAACATCCAGTAAATTTCACTACTTGCACACACATAGTACTAAAAGGAGCTTTATTCTAATGTTTTTACCTTGCGATGCAAACATTTATACTGTTACATAATGTTTAATATGACATTTGATCTTTATATGCATATGAATTTCTTTGGAAATACTCTTCCCCTTGGTCAAAACTAACCTTTTCTTTCGCAGCAGACTCTTCAAACACATCAGCCCATTTTACATGCTTCTGCAAATAAAAGTGTACAAGAACAAATAAGAAGAGCCTCAGGTGTGATCTAAACATCTGTTAACATGACGTGATCCACTCTTTCAATCAAGTCACCGTATATATTAGTGAAAACTTAAAAAAACCCCACCCCTACATATTACTAGCACATGTATACTGTGCAAGTAATACATATTTTATTTGAACCTTCTTCCACAATGTTGATTTTAAAATTTGTTTACTGATCCTGATGAAGTACATCGAACCTGGTATGAATTTCAACCTTGTTACCATACAGAATACTTTCTGACAAACAGACAAAGTGATATGAACACCAAAATTATAGTTTTCTTTATCTTATGGTAAAATACATCTGTACAAGAATTTGAAGTGTAATGTTAAAAACTGTTTTAGTTATCACCTCACAATCAAATGTTGCACCGATTGACAGACAAAAAGACAATGCGATTCCTATAGGGCTCCCGTTATTTAATGCCCTAAGTAAATAATTCTAAAATCATCTTGTATTTTGAGAACAATGCTACTGATAACTGTACTCCTATTGTGCAATTTTGTTCACATAGATACTTAGCAAAGTAAAGAATCTTTGGATAATTTGTAATATTTAAGAATCAGACTAGTACAGTTTTATGATAGATTAGGAAATCCAATCTATTCCATTCAAAATTAAATATTATCCGAGGTGTAAAGGATAAATGATACTCCATGACTATAGATGAATTCTGCCAGCAAACATGTGACATGTTCTATCCAAAGACAAAGTATCATTCTAGGTTAAGCAACACCAAAAAAATATACAGAATCTCTTATGAAACATGTGTTGGTATATCATTTTTATCTAATTTGTGTGTTTTTGTCCCCTCGTGAAGACTGAGTTATAGAAAACTCACAAATCATTAGATAAAAATCATATATATGTACCATTTCAAGCCATGAGAATTTTTTTTTATCAAGTTTTCAATTACATTATTCAGATGAAGCTTGTACATGTTGTAAGAGGCAATCTGAATGGTTAACAAGCCTTGTGTAAATTTCAAATCACCCTGCCTGGGAAAAAAATTGTTACAATATGTGTATAGAAAAACATGATACAATGTGAAGATACAATGCAATACCTATTGATTGAAAAGTTAAACATTTATCATGAATTTTCCTATATTTAAATCACTAAATAATCAATATAATTTGGTTAATTAAGGAATGAATTCAATAGCTACCCAAGTTATACGAATATAAAATGGGTTGGAGCAGTTACGCTTTATAAACTGCTCCAACCCATTTTATTATATTCTATTAAGTATAAATTGGGTAGCTATTGAATTCATTCCTTATAATTTAATTTTTTTGCTATTAATTGTAGAGTAAAAAGTTCATTTGACCTTTAAAATGACATTCAATTGTACAAAATTCAAACGTAAGGCAGATTGATACATTTTTGACGTTAGTCTTACTGTGTAGTAGGCAACATTCTTTATACGATATAAAATAATTTTTTCAGCCAATCAGAAAGCGCATTATAACCAGAATTAAATTACATAGGAAATAAATTCATTATCCAGGTCCAATCAAAAGGGTACGGGAATTTACCCCTAGTTGTATTCCAAAAACCTATGGCCTAAAGCAGGGATGGGGTCGATTACTCTCAAAAGTAATCGATTAAATTAAAATTACTTTGGATTTTAAAAGTAATTGATTACAAGGTGATTACATCCAATTTTAGAAGTAATATATTACATTAGATTACTCTTCCCTCTTGTAATCATGATTACTTCAGATTACATTACCGGTATTTGTTTTTTCGCTATTTTCCTAGGTTAAATGTTTAATGTTTAGGAAAAAAAACAATGCATTTTTGACAGGAGTATTTATTCTGACATTAAGTTACGAAGTTTGACAGGCTTTTTCATTATACTTTATCATCATTAACATTTTAATGAAGTTTGTGTCTGTGTGCCATTGACATTTGAGATGGGTTTTTTTCTTATCATCTTTTTTGAGTTGTGTAAATATCTATGTGTTTCTTCTAAAAAATAAAAGACATTAATTTATCCATCAAATATAACATAATTTTTAATTATATGGATTAAACAAAAAACTGTTTACATATAATTGATTGGGTCAAGATCTTTTTGGACTACAAATTGGTATATGTTTTTAATACAATTAACGCAATGGTTGACTAGGCATGCCTTGATATATCACTGTTGTTACATGTATAACGGTACCCAAGCTGACTTAAAACACACCTTATTATGCTTAGCAACTTAATTAAACACATTTTTGTGAATTATTTTATACCCATTCCATACTAAAACCATATCTAAGGTTGAGCCTTATTCACTTTATATTTTTAATGAATTATGATTTCAAGCATTTTAATTTTATCATTGTTATCATACAAGTAATAAAAAATTAATTATGATTACAAGCCAATTTTTAGAGTAATCAATTAAATTACGATTACTTGTAATCAGAAAAATGGACGATTACCGATTACTCAGCAACCTGTAATCGATTACAGCTGATTACGATTACTGATTAAGATTACCCCATCCTTGGCCTAAAGATGAATGAAATACAACCCGGGATAAATCCTCGTACACCTATGTGTAGATTTACCTTGAATACATGTTGCATTGTAACGTTGCTTTCTTTACATGAAACTTTATACACATTGCATTTTGATGTCATTTTATCCTTATTTTACCTAGCCAAATAGGAAATAAATACATTATTGTATCAACTCTGAGAAGTATCCTCTGAGGCGTGTTTAGCAGGGCGGGTGCTTGCGAGTGCTTACCAAAATTTTGTGACAGGCATACTGTAGAAGTGGTTAGTGGTTATTTATACGTGGGAGAAATTTACACTATTTATGCAGTACGTTTAAATCCGCGTAAAATACCCCCGCACACGTGGTAAAAAAATCAAAACTCTAGTGTGGTAAATCACGCATCCGTGTATTT
Organism: Magallana hongkongensis; assembly: GCA_016163765.1. Lineage (NCBI taxonomy): Eukaryota > Metazoa > Mollusca > Bivalvia > Ostreida > Ostreidae > Magallana > Magallana hongkongensis. Next base: position 21,950,087 of record WFKH01002636.1, on the reverse strand, counting down.
TTAATACCCATGCGTATTGTTGGACTATAGAAAACGCGTACTTAACCACCAGCGTAAATAACCACTTTTACAGCACTGTAGCTAATTTTGGCATGCGCTTTCAAGCGCTCGCTCTGCTGAACATGTCCAAGATTTCACTAACACCTGAGGACTCACCTGCTCTCCAGGTCTCCTTGAGGGTCCATCGGCCAGAATGCCATTCTCATTTCTTGGGACTCGTCTTGCCTTAAAACAAAGGAATCAAAAACCTTTAAGAACAGTCTCTAAGTAGGTCAACTTTTATTTGTGTGAAGATAAAAGTCTTTGAAGGATCGTACAATCATGTTGTTGCAAGTATTTGATATGGATACAACACTTTGAAACCTTTCTATATATGTAAACCAAGATACTGTAAACCAAATTTGTAAAAGTATATGTTCCAAGAAAATCGCTATAGCATTACTTTTCTGAAATCACATGGTTGAAAACATTTCCTTTCTTTAACCTCTTTTAATTAAAGTTTCTTGTATTTTCTAATGATCTGGTTCATATGCTCAATTGCAAAAATAGTCACATATAATTTTAGCCAGTAAACTTTCACTTCAAGCTTTAGTCGAAACCTATGATCAGTATTTTACACACACAAACCAAAATTAATAGATTTAAAATTGTATTTCGGTGATATAACATTTTGCAAAAATTAAAGTGTTTTACAGTATGTGGGTTGAGTTAGATGCCACTAAATTTTTTGTTCTGACCTCGCTTTTGGTGGCACTTTTGATGAGGTCAGGCACGGGTCCTTTGGCTGGGGTCCTCCCAAAGGGGAAACTCGTGGACGCTGGGGAGGAACAGGAACCTAGGGAGGTGTAATGGAGATTTCATGCCAAAGTACATAGGAATTCATGGAGATTTCATTACACACTTAACAATGCTGGAAGTTCTTTTAAACACCCTCTAAAGCTCTCTGAATTGAAGTAGTGTGCTTTATTTACATGCAGAAAATGGTAAACCTTGATCGGCACATCAACTTTACATACCTCATTAACAAAGATAGGTAAGCATGTTTAGTAGAAAAAATGACAAATATGTCTGAACAATGTTTGGTATTAACATTTCCAAAAACTGTGTTAGGAAATTAGGTGAATGTTCTATATCAAGTTTTTGTGCACCATTTTTATATGTGAGGAAATGCTGGCTAGCTCTACTGCATCTCAAGCCAAACTTTTCTGTAGATCTTCAGTCTTGTACAGAGGTAGTTAAATATGATCTGTAGTTAAGGAACACCTGGGCTGCGTTTTACAAAAGAACTTACAACTTACGACCAAATTAATCAATGCATATTAATCACAAACTATTCATTGTTTCAATTTAATCGCTGTAAAAAATAATTATAGTATCAGAATAGCTGTAAAAAAATGGGTTTTTTTTAATAAATTTGTTCATCAGAGAGCATTACATGAGACTAAAAATGATTACGACTTCTTCGTAAGTTCTTTTGTAAAACGCAGCCCTGGAGAGGTTTTGTTCTCACCTGAAAGGGGCCACCCTTTCCCCGTCCTGGAGCCGGGTCGGCTGTACTCGGACAGTCTCACCTGTCCGAACAACGAGTGGTTCCGGGAACTGGTCATGGCATCGTAGATGGATGGCCGTTCCTGAAAAGTAGTTCAACACTATTACTTATCACATTTGTTACCGACTGACTACAGAAATTTGATGGGTTGTTAAAGTCCATGGAAGGCAAAGGAGAAGCAAAAATACTGTAATAAATGTTGTGAGTTTTCAATCCCCAAGACATAGCAAGAGTAGAAAAACACATCAGAAGTTGGATCAAAATTATAAAATCCCATTACAATCATGTGCAATCACAACTTAAATGTAAACTTTAAGAACCAGAAGGTAGATCGATGTGAATATCACTGAATCTTAATAAATCATACAAAGACCTACATGAAGAAATTTCCTGAATGTGTTTCATAGAACATATCAAGCATGCTCAGTATAAAGCTGCAATGAAGCTAACAATCTCATTAAACAAAAGAGAACTCTCAAGCTATTACTGTAAATGTACTACATTTGGCTGTGTATTCCATTTAGCGCTTTTGGTGGAATGCAGCTTCCGCTATATCTAGTACATCGCTAAATGCCATGCATCTATGTATAGGAATAGTCACCCTCATGAATACTCTAATTCAAATCCACGCCAACTTGTTCAAAAACTAATATCCGCCAAATATCGTACACGCCAAATATAATACGTTTACAGTATTATGGAATGATTTAAATTTGTGGGGGCCAATTTTTTTCCCATTGATTGCCAGTTTTTCCAATGTTAGAGAAGATGTTACTTTGTGGATTCATTCTTATAAAATAATCAGTATAGATTAAATTTCATAATTCGTTGAGGAGGTAAAGGATTACATTTGACATGGTCAAATATCTGCTCCCATTTTAACCAATTTTTTAATAGTATCATATCAAAATCAAATCTTCATGAAACACTATACAGAGGATGTCTAGATCACATTAATCTTGCTATTAGTCATCATCGTCCAATAGCTGTTTATCTACGACATCACTTTCCTGTCATTTTTTCTTCATATTTTGCCTCTGGACGTATAGAGTGCAGGTCTGCTAAGTATGATTTTTACGTAACATGTTTTTGTTCCTATAATTATACACATCATATGTAATAATGGTACTTGAGCAAGCATGCGCTCAATGTTTCCCAGTCAAAAAACTTTCAGAAAACACCCATATTTTGCTCCAAAACATTAATTTATCAAATTAGGAATATCTTCATGACGTCATTTCTACATAATGACATTACTATGATTTCCACTATCTGCAACCTTTATTTAAAACTCTCTATAGAACTTTCATTTTGGGGGCGAGAAATGCATAATACTGCACGTAGTCCTCTGTGGGTCAGGGTAACCACAACATCCATGAAAATTGAGCCACCACAAATATCAATGACACTACCTGTCTTAAGGCATGACCTCCTAGGGTCCTCCTAACAGGGGCAGTTACTCTGACTGGGGTCATTCCTTCACTGTTGATGATGCTCTTCAGGGATTGAGGATCAACTTCAAACTCATCATCTACAAAAATATACCCGATAATTAAAAAATAAATACATTGTCAATAAGTTTTTGTGATGACGCATGTGTTATTATATCAAATGTTAATTTGATTGTCTAGAATGCTTAATGAAGGTATTTTTTATTGCTTAATCAAATTTTGAATGTCAGGGGTCAAGATACAAGCAATGTTAAATGAGCTTTATGCATATCTTTGCAAGTCAAAAACACTATCAAAATAAGTTTTTCCAATATCTTGCTCCAACAATTAAACTATCAATAAACTAGCACCAGATGGGTAAACTTTTTTACCCTAACCCAACATCAATCTACCTAACTCATGGAGACAGAAAAAATAGGTTTTGCCTGCTGTGTATACAACCCTATTTCTTTCTTTTGGATTTTAGGTCGATACTTTTTTTTCCTGGCATGTGGACCTCGCCCTATTCATCGCTATGACCTATTTAAGTTTTTTTTTAAATATGATTTAAAATTTTACAAAAATTCATGAAAACCTCTAATAAAATCATGAGAGTTTAATCTAATACCGCTTGAATTTTTGTGTAAAAATCTTATGAATTTTTATCAATATACTGTAGTAATTTATCATAACAAATTAAATGTGAATAAATTTTTTTCTTCTTCTATTTCTTACTTCAATCGCTAAGACTGATACACCTTTCGATCATTACATGCATATTGATCGTGTGCTTACGATAAACAGGAAATCGATTTCGCATGGTAAAAGTAAAATGAGAACCGTACAAAGGGTAATTACAAGGGAAAAAACATTGTCGGGTAGAAAAAACAAGATTTGTATTTTATTTTAGAATTACAAGTTTTTTTTCTCTAGATTCAAAATAAAACTCTTGATGAAATCTTTACCAGGTGTCTCTGAAATCTGGGTAGGGCCTACTTGTTTATACACAGTCGAACTCTCTGCACGTGCTAATCATGCCCGCAGGCTTCAATAAGATCAGAGGTTAACCCATGTGTATATACACAGTAAAAAGTCACACAGAGGTGTGAACGATTATCGTGATTATGTACACATTGTTTAAGCCATATGGTATGATATATGAGTGAAGTTTCAAAAGTTAGATTGACCAAAAATCTTGAGGAATAATTACAATGACGATACATGGCCGGTAACATTAGTGGGTGAATGAAATCTCCAGTGAACTAATTCATACGTTACTTTAGACTTAACCAATACAAAAGACACAAGGTTGCATGTGCTATTCATGCCTCCTGCTAGGTTACTTTCCCCCGGTTAACACCAGTTTGTACACACGGCAGGGAAGAACTCATTCACAAATAAACGATCTTAAGTTATCAAATTGAATGAAACATTAATCCGTACAGAATAAAGTGGGTTGAAAATTATGGTGCAAATTCAGACATTTTATTACGATCTGTAAATTTAAGGAATGCATTTTATTTCCCTTTTGTTTAAACCTGTAAATTAAGATAAAACGCTACTATGATAACGTTACTGATTTAAACCACTGCTATTTGTATTCAATCAAACTAACGGTAAATTTTCGACCAATTCTTCGAAGTCGACCTATTTATACTTTTTAAAAATTTTTTGTTACAAATGTAATTCATTATATTAAAAAAGTTTATTAAATTATACATTTTAATATCAAAGATGGATGAAACTGAATTTTCTGTACGCTTGATTTGTTTTAAACATGTTTTAAAGTAATGTTAAAACAAATTTGCTTCAACTGACCCAGTGACTGTGGCTGTATCTCTGCAGACTTTTTGGATTTTTCATGCGGATCCCTGCCCTGTTGGTGAGAACCGTGACCACTTTTGGGGACACTCTGATCTTGCTGATGGGGTGGGGCTGGATCTCTGGTGGGCTGGGGCCTCTTATGTCCTGGACTACCGTCATGTCCTGAAAATTGTTGAATTTTATGAATATGCAATTTGATTTAAATATAGATCTCTATTAAAGCGCAAAGAACTATTTTGAAATTAATTTCTGTATTCAAATTAAAATTTTGCAGTTTATTGCTTGAGATGAATTTAAATTTTTCATAACTGTGTACACATTAGGTTTAATTTTGCAGTAAATGTTAGAACAAGAGAAAAGCTGTCAATGTGACAACAAACCAGGTTTTCTTTTGTGAACTGTATCCATAATCCATTTGTCAGCCCTAAATTGATAAACACTACCTATCCAGAGAAATGGGGTACTCTATATGCATTAGTTTGCCAAAAAAAAAATGACTACAGTTCAACAGGTGGTATTTTTTGCATTAATTATCAAAAATCAAAATCCAAGTAATATTCACATTTCTAATATATGTGCAACTGATCTGCAAAACAAAAATTTCCTATCTTGAAAACTGTAGGAGGAGTTATCCGTACAATAGGCCTAACTTACAGTATATGCAATATTTTGCAAAAAAATGACTAAGTTCAATAGCTGGTATTTTAAAAAAAATTAACAAAAATCAAAATCCAAGTAATATGCACATCTCTAATATATATGTTCAATTGATCTGCAAAACAAAAAACTTCCTATCTTGAAAACTGAGGAGGAGTTTTCCGTACAAAAGGGTACCCTTTTGGCAGCCGCCCGCCATTTTCACCATTCCAATAACCAAATTTTTCCTGTGGAAAACCCGGTTAATAATTCAATTTGTTTGCCTACGTTTATGTGGATGACTGGCTGCCGTAGTCTTTCCCGTCAATCTTACTGCAGCAAAGGAGTTCCGTGAGCTCGTCATTGCATCATAGATGGATGGCCTCTCCTTAACAAACTGAAACAAAGATATCAAGTTGTCAAAACCTTTCTAATCTAGAGGGCCAAAATAATGGTAACTTTTTGAAATTACAAAACAAATTTGAAATAGTTTAATATTCTTAATATCTTAATGAAAATACAAAGACTTAGGTTGAGAGCAATATTGAGCATAAGATGCATCTAAGAATGATATTACTGTTAACCCGGTATAAACCCATGCATTAAATCTCCGCCATATTCGCATGCAACCTTTGCTCACAAATATTTAATGTCATGAACCAGTTATCTGTTTCTATATCCCAAGGGAAATGAATAAAAAGACTTTTTGCTAGTGGAAAGTAATTGCAGCAAATTTGTTTTCAATGGCCTTAGGCGAATTAAAGATTACACGTATGAAATCTGGAATAAAGCAACTACTAGTACATATCTATTTACTGGCTAGGAGGACAATAGCAAGTTTATCGTACCCCTAGACAGAAACTATTTCCCGAGGCAAAGGGAAATAGTTGCTTTTGAGGGGGAAAATAAACTTGCTTTGTCCAAATAATAATTATAACTAGGTATTTGATTATACTAAAGAAAACTTTTTGTCTGCGATGCAGAGCTTGTCGCTGGTAAACAAGTTTGAGTTATCAGACTTCGAATTCAATGTAGCGACTACAATAACAAGAAGAGTTCTGAGATTAAAAGCGAGGAAAAGCACACAATGCAAGTGAATAGTTTTAATGACTATTTACCAGTGGCAAATAGCATGGAAAATATTTTACAGTAAACGTTGTTTAGATGAAATAGCAAGTTTATTTGATGTGATTTTACATAGAAAAAAATACACAGAGGTATAATATAAGCACCTGTCTGATGACGGCTCCACTGGTGGTCTGTCGCTTGGGGGCGGCCACTCTGACCGGGGTCATCCCCTCGCTGTTGATGATGCTGCGTAGGGCCTGGGGGTCAGGCTCAAAGCTCACTTCTATCAATTAATATTAACAACACCAATAAAAATTATGTGTACATTGCAAACCTCATGTACCCTCACACAAATATTTCCATACTAATCAATTCTGTTACATCATATCAAATATATCATGATAATTCAGTTCTGGTTTATAACAAACCATTTGAAGCCAACTTAGTATTGACTAAGCAGAATGAATGCATGCGAGGGTGACAAAACTGTTTCAGGAGTAATTCAACAATTTTCAGGGGATAGGGATAAAATTACCCCGTTTGTGATATAACAAGAAAACTAATTCAAAAACATTACATCACATTTGTATATATATATACAGTATTCTCAAACCACCACACACCGTCGCTCTCTTTCAGTGCCTTGAGGGGGATCTCTGCTCGCGCACTTCGACTCCTACGTCTGTTGGCCTTAGATGTCTGATCTGGGTCATGCGGAAGCTCTCCAAGGACACGTCTCCGCCCAACATTGGTACAACTTTGACTCCTCTTCCTACAATTTTAGAGAATTGTGGATTAAATTTTGTCATTTCTCAAGATTTGATCTTTTACCATCCACAAAGAAACATTTGCATGATAGAAAAATGTTGATGTGAGTTGTCAGGATATCAAACAGATTTTCCTTATAATTTATAAACAAGTATGGCATAACTGAGCTCAAAATTTTTATATAAATTGCCTGCAGATGCACGTTATGCATATCAAAATTAATTTTTCATAGAGTAAAGATTCTGATAAACGCTTTGGGTAATGTAGCAACATAAATCTTCATATTTCTTGTGTATTTGAATAAGATATGAGTTTTCAACAAATCTGCACATAACTGCAGGAAAAACAACAAACATACTAGTCTACTTTTGAAAATCTGGTATTAATCTCTATTTATTTCTGTTTAACTTGTTCTATGATGATATTTCTATTCAAATCATTCAAATGTTTAATAAGCAGATACGTTGTTTCAGAGTATATAACTTTTGGGACTTCATAGATAATAGAACACTGATGATACACATCACAATGGAAATTAAATTAATATTTTTCTGTATTTCAAGTAATGCTACAAAATGAATGAACAAGAGGCCCATGGGTCACATCGCTCACCTGAGCAACACTAGACATAATAAAATCAGCTTTATGAAGTCATATCCAAAATATCGGGACAATGAATGAGTAAAATAAATCCTGTATTAAAAGACTTTCAAAATTTTCTCCAGATTTTCTTATGTTGAGCCACTTTGGTAACTGGATGATTTCAGAGTTATATCACATATTGAGCATTGCCATCCTCAAAAAGATCTTACAGCGAATTACAGAATACCAGTAGAGTTTTCAATAGCTTGCTAGATTGCTCAATAGGGTATTGAATTTGGTCAGCAAGGTATCACATTAGGTTTAAATCTAGGTCATGCGATTACTCAGGTATGACAGCAAGAAAGTGAGTTATACTGTGGTTTCATCAATATTCGTTAAATACCAATTTTCATGGATTTCGTTGTAAACTTTATCCATGAAATAAAATGTTCATTAAAGTGCAAGTTCTACTAACAGTTAATTTGTACTGATAGGGTCAAAGGCCACGAATTTACGTATCCTTGAAACTGTGAGTTTCACTTTATCCACGAAAATTGATACCCTTCAATATTAATGAAAACACAGTATCTAGTAAACATTTACACATTTTGAGCTTTGTTTTGTTGGGAATATTATCTCTTTGTTACATGTATCCTATGTTTGAACTAATTAGGCAGTCACAGCACAAAAATGCTATTAGTGTTGTATGTTGCACCAGGAGCTGATAAACCTATTAATGATTAATGATTTTTGCAGGAAAGGGTTACCTCCTTTTTAAGGTTATACTTTTCTCTTTTGTTTGTTTCTTCAGAAATGTATTTTGAATTACATTTTTGAAAAAATTTCAAAGTTACTCCAAGCAGAATGGATGCTCTAGAATCCAGTGCTGTCCAGATGAACATTCTTTTTAAAAGTCTATGAATAGAATAACTAACAATAGGAGAGGGTGTTCTAGAGACTTTCTTTGTGCAATATGAATGGGTTGAATGTAAAATACAATCTACACTTGAGTAACCACAGGACCTAGTATTAAACCTAATGTGATACCTTGCTGACCAAATTGAATACCCTATTGAACAATCCGACAAGCTATTGAAAACTCTACCGGTATTCTGTAATTCGCTGTAAACAACTGTTCATATAAAAATATAAACCTACATCAAACTTTGAACCCCTTTTGTGGCCCAAGAATTATCCAGGGCCACAGTCTAAACAACTTAGAATCAACAAATGTCAATATGTTTGCATATTAGAAATACTATATACTATATATTTTTGAGAATGATCAAATTTATTTTCTATGTAAAAATTCGACCATCCCCCTCCCCACCCCCCAAATTATAGTCTCATCCTATTTTATTTGATTTTATAGATTTTTTTTTCTATATAAATTACACTACTGAGAATGCTTCCAATCAAGTAACAGCTTCTCTACTTAATTGATTTTTAAAAAGAAGATATTTCTCTTTACATTGCTATGTAAAAATTTGACGTCCATGGTGGCCCCACGGTATCCCCGGGGATCATGGTTTGAACAACTAGAATCTACACTACCTGAGGGTGCTTCCACACAAGTTACAGCTTTTCTCGCCAATTTGTTTTTAATAAGAAGATTTTTGAAGATTTTTCTCTTTATATTCCTATGTAAAAATTTGACCTCCCGTGATGGCCCCACCGTACCCCCCGGGAATCATGATTTGAACAAACTTGAATTTACACTACCTGAGGATGCTTCCATACAAATTACAGCTTTTCTGGCTAATTGGTTTTTGAGAAGAAGATTTTTTAAAGATACCAACAAATTTTTAATAATTCTTAATTATCTCCCTTTGAAAAAGGGCATGGCCCTTCATTTTAACAAACTTGAATCCCCTTTACCTATGAATGCTTTGTGCCAAGTTTATATGAAATCGGCCCAGTGGTTCTGGAGAAGAAGTCGAAAATGTTAAAAGTTTACAGACGGACAGACAGACAGACAGACAGACGGACGCCGGACAAAAAGTGATCAGAAAAGCTCACTTGAGCTTTCCGCTCAGGTGAGCGAAAAAAGAAGAGATAACCATTTCTTTGCAATATGCAACACCTACACATCTCTTCCTGTTGCTGTTGTTGCTCGTCTAGATGCAACCTCACGCTGCGGAAGTCCGCGGAGGATTGCATCCAGGGACTTGTGATTCGCCTCAAAATCATCAATGGAAAACAGCTGTTTCTTTGCATGCATTGATGCGCTAGGCTTCTTGCTCTTACTTAGGTTAAACTCAGTTGGCTAGAAAGAAGATAAAAACTGACAAATAAGAAAAACGAACAAACAGTATAAAATGTATGTTTAGTTACACTGGCATTTTTTCCAACAGGAGATATGAACAAACAATTTGTGTTATTTACAATGCTTAATGCTATAGCAGAGTGGTTGAGGATAATATTTTTTTATAATCATGATACCGACAACATCCTAGTCATGATAATTGAAAAATATATTCATAACTGACAACATCCTAGTCATTGTTAATGCTTAGCCTATTTATTTAAAACTATTTTAAACATGAATGAAAATAAATGTGCCTTATGATAACATTAGGGCTGTCATGGTTCCAAAATTTTTCGGGTCGGGTCGGGTCTTAAAATTTTCGGTTCGGTTTCGGGTTTTTCAGTTTGGGTCTACTTTCAGATAAAAATTCATATTTTATACTTCAAAAGTTTTTTTTGTCTATTTCATCATTCTTTGAAAACAGACTTCAGCAATATACTGGTTTCTTTACTAGAAATTAAAATTACATTTGTTAATATTAAGTTAAATTTTAAAAAAAAAAAATTTTAATTTATAGAATAATTTATAGAATAATTTCACCACAGATCTAGATAAATTAATGATTAATGTTTAAAGCCATATGTACTTGATTATTAGAAAAAAATAATGTAAACTTCCCACTTTCATTATGAAGTTCCTTTCTTGATAGTTTATAAATAAGTTTACATGTGGCCGATTTGTTTTTTTGATGCTTCTTTTAATAAATGGTAACATGTGATTTGATAAATCTAATATGTTAACAAAATAAGTATATTTATGATTTGAAACAAGTAAAGTCTAATGATATTTTCGAGTTACGGGTAATGCACACCATGTGTTCTGTTTTCTGTAATGACGCAGATTTTCCCACATTATTTTGCATGGATTTTACTTCTGGCTTTCCTCATTCAATCTCACTACCAATAAATCCAGAAATATCTTGCCCTAAACATTTCTATAAACAAATATTAAAAACATGTTCGATGTTCGAATCGTAAGCCGCCATCTTTGTTTATTGAACTAATGTTTCTCCTTTATACACAGGTTAATCACGGGATATTTTTTTTTAGGATGAGTAAACAATCATTAGTTAACATGGACAGTTGTAAGCAAGTCAATGTTTATTACAACAACAGGTTCACACTATTGAACCCTTTAATTTCGACGCCATTTTTCAAAGAATACGGATTCTGTTACACAAATCGGAACTGAACCGAAATCCGGAAAAACGGAACCGAAACCGAACCGAACAAATTGTTCCGCGGTTTTCGGGTATTTCGGTGACCCGTGACAGCCCTAGATTATATACTTACATACAACTATATATGTCACTTAAAATTTTACACTAGGGTTAAAAACCCTGGCTGTCCATCTTTTCTCATCGCACTTCCTTATGGTACATACTTATCAAACATGACCAAAAGTACAGTAAACCAACTTTTATTTGCGAGAGCCTCATCGTTGCGAATACTTCTCGCCGCGAACCAGTCTTTAAATGTCTCTGGTATATTATTTTCCAGATAATTTTATCTTCATCATGAAAATTAGTCCCTACGATTCAGTTTATTTCCATTAATTGGCGAAAAAAAGTTGTCACTAATAAAAGTTGATTTACAGTATTACCGTAGTAAAACCAGTGATTGGGATAAGCACGTGCCCTGCGCCATAGTCCCATTAAATAAAATAATGGCACATTGATGCTAAAAACGTTGCACTCTGCTGGCGCAAATTATCATTATACTATTACAGTACATACTTTTTAACTTTGAGCTTTCCCTCATAAATGCTTGGAATCTCTTTCACTACAATGCTTTAAATATCGCTGTTATTTTATTAGTAGTCAAATGTTGTACAGCAAAGCGTAATCATGACTTTGTTTTCTTTAGTGTAAAGTGTGTTTTGATTGGTTAATACTGTCAATTTGACATTTAATGCGCATGGTCTAAATGTAAGCAGCTGCCATCATGCCACCGAAAAAAATTCCCCGTCCCAAAAAAGGACAAACTTTTCTGCAATTTTTCTTTAATTAAAAAAAATCAGATGAAAATGAATCAACAGATAAAGCAGAACAGGCGGCTGAAATAGTGAATGGAGACGCTGACGGTGCAACCAAATGAAAATTCAACTCAAATAGGATGAAAAGAAGAATAAAAATAAAGAATTGAAACTAAATTATGGTCTTCATTACTAAATTAAAAATATGTTTGGTAGCTTTTTATTCAGTGACATTCAGTAATTTGACAATTGCAATGTAGTCTTTTATAAACTCATCAAATTTTAACTTGTCATTTTACAAAGTCCCATAAAATTTTCACTTGGCGCATTGATTTTGGAAATGTCAAAATGTGATTGGCAGAGGAAAGAAACAGAGGAGATAAGTCAGTTGGGGGTCTGCACTGATCTCAAGAATAACCATTTTGACTTTCAAATGAGTTGAAATCATCATTTCCACTGAAAAATCACATTGCTGTTAACTTTTTGAAAACTCATAATGTCTGTGGGAAAGAAAGAAAGTTACCATTGTCTGTGGCTTCTTCTGACATACTTTGCCCTCTTCCAGCTTCTTCTGCCATCTTTCATGGAGTTTCCCAAAGTCGGGCACTGCCTTAGTTTTCTTTTTCTCCCCATGCACATACTGGGGGATTTTACTGCAAACACACAACAATAGATAAACAACACCATAAAATATCATTCACAAAATGTTTCTCAACCAATCAAATGCAACTATAACTTGTACATAAGAATTTTAGATGCCAAAGCTCTGTGTTTGCTTTCTTAAAACTTTCTATATTGCTGATCTTATGGCTCAGGCTTATGGCTTTTGATTGTCTAAACCTGGGCCACTGAAAGGCCCCTGTCCTAATTCAAAACTGATACCTTTTTTCCCCAAATGAATGTGTTAATTTTTCCAATTCTTTCAAGTTTTGGTTTAAAACAAAACAGAAAGGAAATTTGTAACAGAACACTAGATACCCAAATTGTGAAGAGTTTTAAAAGCGAATAATACCCGTAATTTTCCCAATATCCCTGAAATGTTGTTATAATTTTTTCCAATTGTCACATCCCCTGGCTAACGTACCAAAATAAGGTGCAAAAGAAAGGATTGTAAAATAATGTCTATTGAGAGTTAGGCAACTTCCCTTTGATTTCCATAGACCAATCCACACTTTACAAAAGTTTTGTCCCTTGGCCGCCATCTTTGGGGAAAAAACCCATAGATTTCTCACAGTAGCCTTTGTAGTTTAGAGGTTTATAACTTTGTTGTTTGACATTAAAAATCTGTTCCATTGTATGTTTTGATTGCCCCCAGGATGGGGCAACCCACACATCGAAGGGATTAATTAAATTCAAAGAGATTTCATCACAGGACGCTCAAATATTTGGTTGCATAAAGAAGGGGAAAGTTGGGTTTTTCCCTTTTGACCTTTGGGTTGACCCCACAAAGGGAAACAACTTTTGCAAAGTGTGGATTGGACTATTGTGAGGTGGGCGACTTACCTTTGATTTCTATTGTGAGGTGAGCGGCTTACCTTTGATTTCTATTGTGAGGTGGGCAAATTACCTCTGATTTCTATTGTGAGGTGGGCAAATTACCTTTGATTTCTATTGTGA